>WEIU01000109.1:0-19314 GCA_013389925.1 Aegithalos caudatus | reverse complement strand
ATCTACATTCTAAACCAATTTCTTTTCAAATCTAATGGAGGGATATAAGGCATCACAAAGTTTGGGACAGCATATTTGAGTCTTACATTTTAGATTTTGGTATCTAAACAGAGACTAAGGGCATAAAAACTTTTGTCAACTACTTAAAGGAAAATAAATGCAGAACCAAGCTACAGCACATCCAACACAGTATGGGAAGATGGGGCTCAGAAACTATGACAGACCCTCAGCAGTTCTCCACTTATTTTTCTCTACATGCATATAGGGCCTTACAAAGAGATCTTACATGCAGAACTATAGATGAAGCACTTCACAGTATCTGCAGACAGACGTGTGAGATTGTGGGATTGCTTCCTCCTGACTTTTCACCATGTAACACCATGTGTGGGGTTAACTGATTACACAAGGTATTTTTATTTGATGCAAAAGTTAGTTATTACAGTTATTTAGGCCTTAGTTACTCATTGCCTTTTATCCCCCTTTCTTTACCGTAACCTTTTAATTAATGTTTTCATTACTCCTTCATTTAGAAAAATCACTTAATATTCCTGTCTCTAATATAACAGCTAGAAATATATTCCTTCATTTGTCCAACCACAAAGGAAAAACCTAATTTGATACAAAAATCAGCAACAAATTAGGAGCTTTCACTGTCATCAAACAAAGGAACAGGGATGGACAGGCAAATAAAGAGCCTCATTGTTCCTATTCTTTCCCAGCAGATAAGATATCTGAACTCTCTTTAATATTTAATAGTTTATTCAAAGTAGAAGAGATTAAGAACAGCCAGCTAAACTAAATAAAGTGTGCATTAGGGTATTTTCTTTAGATATGGATTTAAATGTCTTTGTGTAAAGAAAGAATGTGAATACAGGTCTTCCACAGAGAGGCAGAAAAATAAGTAAATAGGATAAATAATAAAAAAGAATGTTGTAACATCTTCTCTTCCATTAGTATTCCCTTGCTTTCTAACTTTTTTTGAAAGAAACCAAAGCTTCAATCTTTCATGAACTCTGAAATAATTGTTATTGTATTAGTATAATGTTTGTATTAGTATAATCTTTATGTGGAAATTGCCTTTTAATTCTAGGTCAATGCAAAACACATTTTATAATTTTTAATATTTTTCTCAGCTTTCCTTTTAAGACTTCAAGTCAGGCAGATGCGGAAGCTGTTACCACTACAGACATGGAACTGTCTCTTTTCTTTTCTTCTCTAAATGCATCCTTTCTGATTTCTAGCACTTTTCCCCATCTAATGCAGTCTTGGAGCACATGTTTTTTTCATCTGAAAGACCAACTCTTTGTCTATGATACATTGTGGATATGTGCACTAACTTTAACAGCATGGCTGCTTTCAGGAATGCTAAGTCTTAGTAAGCATGTGATTACTGATAACTAAAGTGATACCCTTAAACAAATCTCTATTGTTTCATTTTCAGAGAAAGAAAGCTCCAACTAAGACAAAAAGATTATTACAATCTATTGAAACTCTATATTCAGAGGCTTTATTACTGTTATATGAACTTGGAAATTCTTGGGAGTTACATGGGGATGTACTCATCCTTCCCTCCAATGTGCTTCTGACTTTCTTCAGGCACTCTTAATGGACATACACAGTTATTCTGGACAGGGTGTGTGAGAGAAGGGAGAGAACTTTCTACTTGGTTAGTTTGCTGATTTATATTTGGGGTGTTTTTTGTTTGTTTTCTTGGGTTTTTTTTGTTTGGTTGGTTTTTTTTTCAACATCCAATTTTTATTAAACCAAAGTAATAATACAGTGAGTAAACCCTGCGATAATCTGAGCAATTTCTAGAATGCATAGCAATCATTGTAAATCACAGAACTGCCTTATGTCCTTCATAGACCCAAGATAAACCAAGATACTTCCATTTGAAAGTGCTTATCACCTTACTTCCTTGGGTTCTCATCACGTCTGCTAGGACAATTGAAGCCCCACTCTTCACCTATCACACAAAGGGAAGCAAATTGCCTGTTACAGATATCAGCCATGAGGGTGGCACAGACTGAAATGAAAATAATTAAAAGCTGGCCTTCTACAATGAGTTTATTAAATTTTAAACTAGTTAGATAATAGCTCAATGAAAAGAAGATCTAGCTATGTTTGTCAATTTAAAACCATGATTTATCTGCAGTGCACAACAGGTGAGTAGGAGCAAGAATTTATTGTATAACTGCAGTCATTTATTTAATTTGAAACACTTGAGGATTGTCAAAGTATTTCAGAACAGCTAAAGGGACGATGATAAGGCCAGTAAATAATCAGTGCTTATGGGAGGAATGACAGTCCCACAAGAGCAATAGGACCTATCACTTCTGAGTTAGTTCAAGCCAACCAGGTCAGTTACAGAGAACTGCTTAAGTTCCACTGCCTAATATACCCACTCATTGTAGTCATCTGCCCAATAATTACTGAGTGTTAAGATTCCACTGAACTTTTCAGTGCTATCAACTCTCCAATTAGATGAGTAGGAATTTATTTCCAATCTATCCTGCCATGTTTTCCCGTGCAATACACCAGTTTACCTCTTCTACAGAGTTGAGAAAAGAAAGCCCTGTATGAGGTGCTTCCACATGAACAATGGGAAGAATCCTTGCTCTGATCGTCCCTCCTCTGTATGGGGTCCCCAATGGCCTGTTTTGAATTTCAAAGAACGGTACCCCTCAGCTTAACCAAGGCAGATGAAACTACCAGATGGCCAGGCTGTTCAGGAGAAGTGATTAAACTGTGGGTTAAGTATAGGAGGGTCATTTGTGCAAGAGACAAGTCTTCTACACAGGCTAGAATAAAGTTGTACAACTTAGATGCAGAGTTGAAATGTATGTCTACAATTTAGGCTTCATGCCATATAGTTTTCATGTGTGTCACATATATGTATGTATGAATGTCTGCACAACTAAACATGCATGAACAGTATTGCTCACTAGACACCTGTGCTTGTACTTTCCATTGGCTAATTTCTGCAGGGTGAGAATGGACAAAAAGAGATTACTTGGCTTAAAAAATTAAATAAATTGAAAACTTCAATAATGTGCAAAATATATTGACATGTTTGTATTCAGTCTACTTCTCTAGAAGTAGTTCTACATAAGGAAACTGATTATGGGAAAGGCGATTTTACACATGTATGACAAACCATGTCCTTCATTATTTTTCCACCTCATACCAAGGAGTGTTCTCAGTGATTTTTTTTTCCACGCTGCCTACTTTTTTTTATTCTAAGTATTCAATAATTACAGTGATAGAGGATTGTTTAGCTGGTAGTCATATCAATGAGTGAATATATAAAGAAAGGGTATTCACTTTTTAAAATCTGTCCCTATAGTCTGGACAACCATAGGCTTTATTGTGATTGCTACAGCTCAAAATCGTATCAGACACATTGTAATAAAGTGGTTTTCTTTGAAATTCTTTAAAAAATCACTTGTATTTGATTTCAGATACATTAACAGATAACTTTAGTTTGTGCATCTAATCATTCCAGTAACATGGGGAAGGGAAGAGAGGAAAAGGGGTGAATCAAGATAATATAAAATCAATCTGTGTCATAGTTCCAAAAGGTCTAGTACCACATCACTACGTCTTGTCTGCCCTTTGTTCATCAGAAGTTATGAACACACAATATTTAATGCACTAGGTATATTTTTTAATCTCAATTAATTGTGCCTGACTGTTTTGGGTAACATTTCAGAATGTCATTCAGCTTTGATCTAGAGATACCAAATGACTACTTGTACTCCTTTATTTTTTCTAGAAAGTGTGTTGTGCTTAGAACTTCTTTTCAAAGCAATCAGTCCATTATTTCCTTTAATAAAAATAACGTATACTAACTCTCCAGTCTCTCAAATGATTTCATTTTCTCTCAATTTCAAAATAAATTTGTGACTTATCTACGTATCCCCCACTTTAAAGAATCTTTTAAAATATAACAAAAATATGGATGCAATGTTTTAGCACTGTTCTGACTAATGCCTTGTAAAGAATAATGATATTTCTCTATTTCTGTTTTTACTTCTCTGTTTATAGAACAACAGAGAAAAGCAACCCAAAACCTAGGGGTTTTTTATTGCTTTTTCTTTTTCTATTTCATATTTTTATGACATTACATTGGAGTATAAGCAGACTTGTTTATTCATTCAGTTTTTATTAAGGAATATAAAATTAAAACATATATCCATAGAATCTGTCCATAAAACCCATCATTAAAGGACATTTTCCCACTGAAGACTTTTCCTGGCATGTGTCATTAAGGGGTAGAAAGTGCATTAACTTTAGAAATTGCTAAACTTTTTTTATTGAAATCACATGATGCTAAGTTTTGAAGTACATAATTAATTTAAAAGTTAAATATCTTATACTAGTTTGACAGTTACACCTTGACTTCACAAAATTTATAATTTAATCACAGAATAAATTCAGGTTCACTATGTTGAAAAGATGATTTTTGCACAGGATCATTTCTACTTTGACTAATTGCTATATATTCTTATCTTTTAATTCACAGGATCCTAGAATGCTTTGGGTTGGAAAGGACCCTAAAGATCATCTAGGTCCAACCTCCTCTGGCACAGGCAGGGCCACCTGTCACTAGACCACGCTGCTGAAAGCCCCGTCCAACCTGTATACTGTATGAATACTTTCAGGCATGGAGAATCCACAACTTGGTTGGGCAGCCTTTTCCAGTGCCTCACCAGCCTCACAGCAAAGAATTCCTTCCTAATTTCAAATCTAGCCCTACCCTATTTCAGGTTAAAGCCATTCCTTCTTGTCCTATCATTTCATTTCATCATAAGATGTCCCTCTCCAGCTCTCTCATAAGGTACTGAAAGGTTGTCTTAGGTCTCCCCAGAGCCTCCTCTTCTGCAGGCTGAACAAGCTCAGCTCTCTCAGCCTGCATTCATAGGACAGGTGCTCCAACTCTGTGATCAACTTAGTGGCTCTCCTCTGGACTCACTCTAATAGGTCCATGTCCTTATACGAGAGGCCTCAGTTTGCTACCATGTTAGTTGCAAAACAGCTTTTTCTTTATTTTACCTAAGCTTTACATATTATTTTACTTTTAAATATTTGGGTAAACATATCTAACCTTTGTAAATATTGGTATAGCAACTGTATTCTGCCAGTTACCCTGTGATTTAAAAAAATTAACCACCAACTAATCCAGAAAAAAAGTTTCAGCTCTGGTTTCTGATGCTTACTATTCTGTTTGGTATGGAAAATAAAGTCTAATCCTTATGAAATAAAGAATATAATTTCTTTCTCACTCACTCATTACCAGATGAATGAGGATTTCTCTCTCCAGTTCAGTACACTTCAATAGAGAAAGTATTCTTTTATGGAAAAGCAGTGGTTCAAATCCCTGATACAGAGACTACATTCAAAGACTGCAAATGAAATTGAGACACGCTACTAAAAAGCTACAAGAGTACCCTGGAGTATCTCTGTGCTCTTAGGTGGAAAGGAGAACCAGTTTGTCCTCCAGAACTTTTTTTGCATCTGTGCCTTAAAAACTACTTTTCAGACTAATTTGTTTTACAAATTTGAGCTAAATTGAAGTTATCGAGTTTAAACTAATAGTTGGGAGTCCAAACTCACTATTTAGTAGTTGTATTTGCGAAGGAAAATGCATCTTTCTGGATGCAGCAATTTTCTACCATTGTTTTAGTGGTTTGTTTTCATTTCATGGTCTACTGCAATTTTATTAATTGTCCAACATTAATAATAATTAATTGAATTCTTACAGCAGAATCTTTATTCTGTTCTAGTTACATGTCTCACTTCTACTTGTGTTAACTCTCCCAATATGTTACCTTCTCTTCTCCTGGGATCTTCAGTTCTTAAGTATATGCCAGAAATTTCACTGCAACACACACTTATCTTTCAATCTTCCCCTGTGTTTGTTGCTGGCAAAAGGTCACAATTATCTCATTAAGAAATGATGAGTGATCACACCATTATACATCAAAGAAAAAAAAAAACTTTCTGTGGAATCAAAGGAGGCTGAACATATTAATGAAGTAATATGTAGAACACTTGGAACTGAGGTGATATTCACTCAGAGTCATAGGCAGCAGACCTATAAACTAAAGAAAAGGAACAAATCCATGTGCATCTGGTTGTACAATTTTGGACTTTTTTCTCTTATTTACATGTTAGTTCTTAAAAACTCAAGTTTTTTGTTTTGATGTTTCATTTCACTCACAATTTTTCATCTGACAGGTTTTGGCACCTTCTCTACATAAATTTCTGCTGACACTTTTTCCTGTATTTTTTTTGGCCACTACATGAACTTGTTTCATTGCTCCATGGTACATTTAATTTTTTTGTATTCTTTTAAATATTTTCCTTTTTTTCCCTTTTGGGGGGGAGGAAGGGAGGATGGGGAGGTGTATCTGGCTCAATAAAAATTATTAACAGCTCCTTTAGAACATGTGTAGAGTACTCATGCATCCAGATTTCAATGAAGTACGGCCAAATGCATATTACTATTTTTAATAAGTAATTTCAGTTTGACCCTTAGTGGAACTGCTTGAATGGGCTCTTCTTTTTATTGTCTTTAATAAATTTCAGATAGTTTGAATAGGTATTTACTATTTCCATTTTTTTTTTTTATTTTTTACTTCATGAAAGTTGATGGAAAGTGATAAAATCCCCTTAACACTGTGAAAAAGTTTTTCAATTTTACAGTAGCTTATTGCTAATCATTCTCTGAAAAGAATCTTTTAAAATTGCATGGATTTTGAAGACTGGTTTCATGTATCAAATTGGGTTTTTCCACCCAGATCACCTTGTAGAACACTCAATTCAAAAGTAGCCCAAACTCAAGTAAATTATTTCTAAACACTGTTTTGCTAAAAAAGTAAAATGGCTCACCTAGTTTTGCCTATTTCTTTCTGATACATAAGAGGCAATGATGTTGTGCTCAATAGCGCTGTTGTGCTCTATTTGACTCATGCAACAGCTCAAAATCTTACCAGCAATCTGTGCATCTTTATTAGGCTAGAAGGATTTTTTTCACTTCCCTTGAGCAGATTTACACATATTGGTTTTGTAATTCCCACACAGTATTTCTCATCACGCGTACAACTTCCATTGAAGAACTGCATGCTCAGCACACTGAAATCTATCACCTGCAGACTTGAGAAGACAGAGTGGGAGACAGACTCCTTTCCTCCTTGCCTCTATGCCTGCTATATTTCATTCTTTTTATGATTTGTGGGTTTTCATTTTTCAAACAGCAAGTGACATAGCAAAAACCTGCCAGTTGCATCAAATGCAGCTGTCCCTATCATTCCACAGAAATTTACTTCCACACTTACAAAGATTAAATAAAAAAAAAAAAACAACCAAGCAAACACTACACAAGAACTTCCATATGTGGAAAGGGAAGTTGTTTCAGCATGTATAGAGATTTTATATGTGGCACTACTTTAGGAGTGTCTCCCATCCCCTGTAACTGGGAAAGGGAAATATGACACTTGGTTCTCTCTTGTTCTAGTATATAATCTAGATTCACTCTCTTCAATTTCAGACATTTAACCAAGGTGCCTTTGTGAGGGCTCTGCTGTGATGTCTTTCTACTGTGAACTGAGAGCAGAGATATGTCATGAGCCTCCCACATTGCAATAAGAGATTTGTAGAGTCACCTCAATTAGATAAGCAATGAGATGTGTGTACTCCCAAATTGCCTATACAGATCTATGAAGTTTGGATCACATGAATCTGTGCTGGGAATCACTCATGACTTGGCATTTCTGGATGTTGTTATACTGTAATACTGAAATTCCAGCCTTTAGCAGTTTTTAATTTCACTATAATACAAGACAAAGTCTAAAAGCTTATTTGGAAAATGACAAAATACTACCAGGCTCTAAAAAAACAAATTAAGAGAAAAATCTTTGAATGCTCTGTAATGGTCTTAAAATTCTGTATCATAGCTGATAATAACAGAAAAAAGGTATTTCTTTTTAATAATGTAATTTTTTTTTTTATTCCAGAAGATAAAATAGGGGAAAAAAATCTTGTGGACTTTGTTACAATATTTCATAAGTGATAAAAATATTGTTAAGCTATTTGTCAAATACATTCAGTCAAATAAAATTACCAGTGGATAAATGTTGATAGTCAATAGCAAAGACAATAGCAAATGGAATTTACAACCAATAGAAATATTTTGACCCTGTAATATTTAATTTTTGATGCCTTGAAAGTAGTTATAATGAGGATGAACAGTATCAGTTGATTTTTTTCCATATTAAACTATAGTTTAATATGAAGACTTGAACATTTTAAACTGGATTTACCTTAGTGAGAGATGAGGCTACTTACCTCCTGAAAGGACTGCAGCAAAGACTCTGAGGGTGTGCCCCATGTACATACAGCTGAAGGGACTGAATTGCTTTCATTGTGTCTGAGCAAACCAAAAAACATCCTGGAGGAGCTTAATACATTAGCTACCTTATGCTGAACTTTCAAGATTAAATGCTACTCCAAAACATTTCTTTTTCCTGCATGCTTCCTTCCTTTACTGCTTTTTCAGATATCTGCATATCTACATTTTTAGGTGCCTAACTTTATATATGATGTTTTAAAATTCAAATTCAAATAACAGCCAGTTACAGACAAGAATGAATCTATGTGTTTTCAATTCAGCTAAACTTACTTTGGCAAACAGAAATAAATAAAAGAGAACACCATAAAACTGTGCAGCCTTTTCTCTTATGACTTAAAAAAATAAAAGACTCTCAAAATGAGCAGATGACTTCTAGAACTTCTACAGAGATATGCAACGGAGACATTTGAGAAAACATCTGCAGGATGTACACCATATTAACACAGTGTTATATCAGAACCCTCTTGTCCTACTGTAATGATGGTTATTCTATTCATAAAGAGGAAGGTTACCCTATCATTATGCACTTCAGGAATGTGAGGATAAAAGCACATCTAATATTTTTGTATTGTTGCAAAAGCGTTCTCATTAGTTTAACAGCATTCAATAGGAAAAATTATGTCACAGTATCAGCTTCCGTGTTGTCAGAAAAGATACTAAAGGTTGTAATAATATAGTTTAGTCCTGAGTTAGCAAAAACTAATGCACCCAATATAATAACACTACAGAAAAGCACCATGAAAAGAGAATGCTGTTATCATAATAAAAAAGACACTTTAAAAATATTCTACCCAAAGCCTTGATTTCTCTATACAATTGTGACCTGCTGACAATATGAATCAGATTTTAATGTATTTTGTGTTTGTAGATTGTGTCAGGAAGTACTAAAGCTCTGCAACAAGCTCTTATCCTTAGAGGTTAAGAAAAAGGATGAGAGATTGCTGAAAGGGGACACAACACTATTGATACACAGTAAATCCAGCAGATCCAGAAACATTCTTTTTATTGTTTCTGACCACTTATTTTTGTTTCCCACATGCAATCTTAGAAAAGGATTTTCTTTTCATTTTGACTGAATTTATTTATTCTTGCTCTCTTCTATTTTCATCGGTCCTGTACATCTCCTGAGAAGCAGTTCTGCTTTGTACCATCAGCGAGACCCTTTACAAATACATTCCTCAGAAAATAGAGCCTTAAACAGAGGATGACCAACCTTTATCACATGAATGTCTTGAGGTTGTAATTTTAATAAGATTACAGCACAAATAAAGGCAATAGGTTTGAAAGAATTCTGAACTTTGAGGAGACTATTATATCTGAAAAATATCTAAGGTAACTGTTTCAATTTNTTTTAAAAAAATTTTATGTGATTTTTTTTTTTTTTTTTTTTTTTTTTTTTTTTTTTTTTTTTTTTTTTTTTTTTTGTGTGTGTGTGTGTGAACGTCAGAATCTGCTTAAGGAGAGAAAGCACAGAAGTGTGTTTTCCCTGATTTTCTCACCCTTCAACTACCACTGAAAGAAAAGTTTTGAAAGGGTTTCAAGGCCAAGTATCTCCATTTCTGTGGAATGTTCCTCTAGTAGACAAACATGATTGTGTCTCTTCAGCATTGGAAGATTTTGACATTTGAGTCTTTGTATTAAAAACAATAACTAAGTTTCCAAAAGATGGCTAAAGAGCATCCCTATCAAGAGATGTCTTTAGCACCAGCTCCAAATATGCAACTGAAAACACCTGAAAAATAACAAAATTTTCTTACCTCCTCAGCAGTGAATGCTCTGCCATCATATAAATCAAAGGTACACCTTCTTTTACTGTGTTCTGTAGGAGTGACTTGCATGCAATACTAGTTGGAATGAATCTAGGTTTCAGAGCTTATCAGTTATGATGGTGGTTATATTTTAGGCTTGCAGGTCTTTTTTTTTTTTTTTTTGGCTCTCATACTAAGTATCAAGTGTCTCTGATCTATGTTTTATGTTCCCATTATAGTCTGTCAAGCTCTGCTTAGTGGAGTTGAAAGGTTGATACACTCGTGTCACCAACATATGTGGGATATGCATGCCTATCCATCGTTTTCTCACATCATCTTAGCTGCTTTGCTCTCCTGGCACCTAGCTACTACTCTAGAAAGCCACAAGACTTCCTGACAGCGCTGTGCAGAATCTTGAGATGCTCAAGGGCCATCTAGATAGCACTTGATACTAATTTTCAGAGCAGATAAACCTTGCCTGAATTCCCACTTAAGAGTAAACTGAAGCACTCTCTAGTTCTATTGCCTGGGTTGATGAAACTCACAGATTATAGCTGAAGCTCAGGATCTGAGCTTAGTGGTCAGTACCTGTCTGTAGCCATGCCAACATAGATGTGTAAATATGGAGATGAGTCAAATCAAAGACTCAACACACTCTTGCATTTACTGAACAGCACTCTTGCATTTACTGAACAGCACCTAAAATAGTCAAAGCATCTGCACAGAGCTGGTACACATGATAGCTCACTGAGAGAGCTCACTGAGAGAGCACCTGCACTTCTCCCAAGGAGCAGCTTGAGGCCAGGGGGGATAGCTTAAGGCATCTCAGGTAGCATTAGATGCTGACAGACAGATAAGAAATCAAGCTGTCACTCCTGTTATGTACAAAGAGATAACAGTTCCAATCTCACTGGCTTGCTCTGAGGATGAATACTTAAGCCAAACTTTGAAGATGGAAAATAGGACAAAATAGCTAGTACACTACATTAAATCGATACTGCCAGGGCTGCTGGGAATAGACAAACATCCAACTTGATGCTTAAAATTCAAGTCCTCTTGATTTGAACAGCTGAAATAATTCCTTACAATGTATTTCAGTTAAGTGTTTGCTACTTACCAGCAGTGTTAGCTAGCAATATGAAAATGTGCAACTTCAACACATAAGCCTATATTTGTTTTTACAAGCAGTGGAATAAATGACTGAATGCATTATAAATGATTCAATGTTTTTTCATTCAGAACAACGTTTTCTTAGCACCTGTTCAAAACACTCCCATCAGAAAAAATTAGGAATTGAAATGTGGCCGTTAAAATTCACTCTGTAATGAAACTAAAATGCAAATATAACAGATATTTCAGATAGAACATACCAGAAAGATTATGCAAATGTGTGGTATAAGAATAAAAGTATTTTTCTTATCCCTAATGTGAAAAACAGAACTGTATATATTTGTTTGTGAGCTGAAATCCATGAATCCCACCATCTCAGAATGCAGATGACAGTTTTATCTGCTGGTTCAATCTAGTACAGAGAGCGAAAAAGAAATACCAATGCTTCCTGCACAAGTACTTTTGTATGTTTTAACTCAGAAAACTGTAAATTATAACATGATGCAAGTAACTTTCAAATAGTCTCCTCAAAATCTTTCCCACACTATTAAAATAAAGCATAAAACTAATTTTTTCAACTTTTATCTCACTGAGCAACTACTACTCATATAAAAACTATATGAACCTACTCTGTAGGAAATGAGGGTGCTAAATACGTTTATTTGCATTTTAAGTTTCACTAAACATCTCCTTTAAACTCAAATTTATTTTGGTAATGGAGATAAACATGCTTAGCTCCTCAAACTTCAGCTCTGAAGAAGAGTGATCTAAATCTAAGTTGTTAGTTTCAGTGGGCTAATATTAATAATTGATTTGAATTGTTTTTCTCCCAAAATTACACAGGTGAGAGGAATGTACAAAGAAACTAATGTATGCAAGATGCTGAGAATCCCAGTACAGGGAAGGTGGCAGTCAGTTTTCAGCATGTCTCTAATAACGCACATGAATGATGAAAAGAAACACCCTGCATATTAAGCTGATGATTTCTTTGTGGCAGAGGTGCTTGCCAAACTGCAAAGTATTTTTGTGATGAAGGCCACTGCTCCCAAAAAGTTCCTTGCGTTGAACCAGGACGTGAAATACTAGTCATGGACTACCCATCATATTCATGTGTTTGAGTATTTTAATGCAATATTCCCAAAGCAGTAGTTAGGGGAAGAAAATTTGCAATGAAACCCCAAGTAGTAACCAAATGTTTGTCACTGCTGTCAGAGAGGCCAAGTTTTCCTAATACTGTACCTCTCCTTCGATGTCCTGCTAAGAGTGGCAGCCTTTTACATTCTTCTCAGTGGACTGTGGCACAGTTGCATCTTTGAACCCTTACACTGAAAAATGGAAATAAATGACCATAAGATTGTTTTCTGAGTTTTGACACAAGAAAAAGGAAATAGCTGCAATTCCCTTTCCACAATTTTACATCTCATCCTTTATTGATATTCAGCCAGGTGTTAAGTTAGTTTTGCATCAAAACAGTAACTTCAAAGAGTTCTTTTAAATAGAATAAAACGAAGGAGAAAGAGAAGACTGATTTTCTCTGTCCACTGCCACTGGTCTGGGATCACTGCCCACTTCTTGTCTTTCATTTTTTAATTTGTTAATTCTAATGAAAAAGTGTTTGCATAGCAAGTTCAGGAGACTTTGGCAATACAAAACTTAGGACAATCTCATTTTTTATAAAAATGAACAAAGGGTACCCATTCTAAGATTGATCAGTGGATACTGTAAATGAATGAGACATTTATTTTTGTGCCAGCACAACGACCAGTGTCAACAAGATTTGCATATATTTTGGCAAGTGCACTGCACAAGGTGGTAATAAAATAGGCCTTTTATATCTGAGTCTAATTTCCTTCAGTTATACTCATTAAAAATGTGTTTTCATGTGAAAGGAATTTCAGGAACGGATACTTTGGAAACAGAAACATTACAGAAATGTTTGCTATACAGCCAGTATCAAGAATTTTACAGCTGAGAAAGAGCATTTTTTAGGAAGAAATTCCCTGGTTCTATGAATGCAAGACTCCTGTTTTGTTGTTTTTTTAATTATTGTTATGCCCAACATTACAGGTTTAACTATTATGCTTAGTGTTAATAGCTGCATGTTTTTTAAGTAACACAAAAAATGGAGCAAAAAATCCAGCTCACTGTGTATTTTGCCATTTTCAGTGACATTACCCATGGAAAAGCTACTCACTGGAGGCAAAAAATGTGCTCTATGAGGATTTATTCAATATAAATTTCTTTGCTCAAGTAAGTGTTGGTACGGCTGAAGGTGTGATTTTAAACCCATTTTCTTTAAATGTGTAGAAAATCATGAGTGAAATGCTTCATGAGCAGTACTTTGGCTTTAACAGGCTTGTAACATTACATTTTATTGCGCATTAGGAACATGCTTCATCTAAACAAACAAACAAAAAAGGCAACAAGAACAGCATGTTTAACCAGAGATTAATCAAACAAGGTCAAGACTATGTCTTTGTTGAACCTGAATAAAAGTATCTGCCCAGTGGTGCGCAGATATGAGTACACACTGAAGGATCAGGATTATTTTTTTATTGTATTTCTTAAGCCTTCGATTTGCTTCTGTTTAAACTGTCTTGATAATATATTGGACTGCTAATTGAAATAAGAGCAATGAAAAGAATCCTGTCTTTCAGTTACCTTGCCTCTTTACTGAAGAGAAAAATGCAGAGGATCTAGCTTCATCACCACAGCAATACACAGTATCTGTAATACCAAAGCTGTTTCTGAAGATATAATGTAATTTTTCTTGAGAGATGAGAAACAATGTCTTTTTGTGGCAAATGCATTTCAGAGATGCATACCATTTTTATATTTTGATAAGATGAAAATAAAGGAAAAGAGGTGACTGACCACAAAGCTCTGACAGGCTGAATAAGATTTCATGAAACACAGTTACCAAATCATGCTCAAACAGAAAATATTGTAACCTGAAACAAAAGTCTTTTTCCTATAGCTAGGATGGCAAAATTATGGATATGATGCTAATACTGTTACTGTGACTAAGTACAACCAGTATCTATTAGAAGCCCTAATGTTTCAGTAGGTTCAATGTAATGTGCCAGTCATAGAGAGAAAAATCAAAAACTGCCTCAAATTGCATTCCCTACTTTCAAAACAGGTACAAGCTGCCTCACCACTTACATCAGCTGATATACAGTTGTCTTTGTTGGTAATTTCTAGAATGAGCATAAACTGCCATTAATGATTTTAAAATGTACTAATTTGTGAAAGTATTATGATATGTCAAACAAGATAGCCAGCACCTAAGAACTTCTGAAAAATGCATTTCTTATAACTGAAATAATATTTAGCTTTATAATTAAAATTTTAGGAGAGAGAGAATAAGTTATTATGAAAATATATAGCTTTAATTTGCAGACATATAAACACTTTTGGTACATTACAGACATATGATGCGAGAAATCAAAATAATCATTTTAAAGCATAACACTAATTTATCTTGTTCACACAGAGAAATTTGATGCAATCATCATACAAAATATAGTTCTCAGCTCTTAAAATGAAGTGAAAGTAATACATCACTGATAAAATTGCTGCTTTGTTGCAGAGGACACAGCAAAGAATAAATTATCAAGAAAATATGCCACCACTCTTACAAGTTAGATTTTGGATCTAATCCAAAATCAAAGCCAATGAAAAGGAGCCAGGAATGGTTGCCAAAGTCAGAAACAAGATCTTTCACATGAAATACTAATCCAGAAGGGAGCAACAGTCAGAATAAAGAAAGTCCTACAATTACTTAGAATGTGAAGTCATTTTTGTTTTCATCTGGCAGATCAGATTCAGAAGTAACACAGAACAAAAATCTACTGCACAACCAAACTGATGGAGTACTACAGACAGATTGCTCAAAGTACGAAAAAATACCACCACTTTTGTGACAACTAAGGATTTAGCCATTCCCTTGCTTCCTTGCATCTGGCATGTTTATGAGGATGGGGCTCTGTCATTATTTGCTTTAGGAAATATTAAATATAATTCTTCCATAAAAATGACCAGCATATAGCTGGAGCAAATGATAATGAGAGTGGAATCTGGAGAAAAATGAATATGTCACAGCAGTTCAGATTCTCATTACAATATCCTGCATTCTTGCTCAAGGAATTGCACTTCTTGTTAATGCCTCTTCTATGCTACTGTATAAGCTTTACTTGTGAGGTAATAAACATTCTGGTTTTCATTACTAGTGCATTTTAACATATTTATCTTTTTATTATACATACATTGGGACAGACTTTTTCTTTTTTTTTTTTTTTTTTTTTTTTTTTTTTTTTTTTTTTTTTTTTAATTTTTTNTTTGTAGTAGTTAAATGTCTGTATGCCAATAGATATTTTATAATAAAATCAATATACTTAAAATATATTCTGTTTATCTCATGGACAGTACCTCGAACAGTTCCCTGCTCAGGAGCATCTGATGCCCTCTCGTGGTTAAAAAGACTTTTAAAACATGAGTTTTAAAGAATCATCTTACCTTCACCCTTTTTATGTTCACTGATCTTACTGATTTATGAAAGCTGGAAATGATGTCCATGGTTTTATAGTCAGGGTGCTACTGTTAGTTACTAATGTTTCATAAAAAAGCTGTACACTGAAATTGAATTTAAAAAACTGTAAACAGCTATTTACAATTATAATATTATTAAGTTATAAATTAGCAGTCCTTCATTGCAACCTCTGTCAATACAACCTACAGTTAGGTGTTTTAGTGTCATCCGGGGTTTTTCAGATGTTGGACTTATACACAAAGAAACTTCAAATGTTAGAAATCTCCATTGGTTTCTTCTCCAACATGTGCAGGTTAATTCTTCCATTTAATGGGATTTGTACTTCCAAGTTTTCATCTTCTCTGTGATGCTTTTTCCCTTTTCTTAGACAAATGTAAATTCCCATCCCTGTTACTAAAGCAATTGAACTCAAGCTTATTATTGAAAGAGCTACCAAGGTAGGCATGCAGGAAGCTGACTCCATTTTTTTATGTGTCGGCTCTATGGATATTTGTGGCTGCTTTTCTTCTACACTGATATCAGGCTCCTTCCTTAACAAACTTTCAATGTAGCTCTCATTGCTGACGGTATCATTGACGAAAAGGTTCACCATGACAGTGGAATGGAGAGGTTCTGGGTAGCCGTGATCACTAACTTTTACAAGCAGACGATAGAGGCCATAGTCATTTTGCATCAGTGACTCTTCCAAGGTGATATTACCAGTTTTGGGGTCAATCCTAAATGACTCAGGTCGAGGGCCTCTTCTTCCTATGATACTGTAAGCTATGACTGCATTCATGCCTGTGTCCTTATCAACAGCATAGACCTCAGTGATGGGAGAGCCAGGAAGGGTAGAAGGAAGGACTAACAAGTAAGACATGTTAGACTGAGGAAACAAGACCAAAGGAGGGTTGTCATTTATGTCCAGAAGAAGGATAGTTATTTTTGCTGTAGAAGACAGGGCAGGATCACCACCATCAACTGCTTCAATCCACAGAATGTAGGAGCTTTGCTGCTCCCTGTCCAGGGAGACTTTAGCTCTCAAAACTCCTTTTCCAGTATCTATAACAAAAATATCACTTCCATTCAGAACTGAAAGGGCAACCCATCCATTTTGCCCTGCATCAGCATCTGTGACACTTATAACTCCAATTTCACCAAAACCTGGAAAGTTTTCTGGCACAAAAAAGCTGAAATCCTTATTAATAAATCTTGGACTGTTATCATTTTTATCCAATACAGTGATGGTGACAGTTGCTATTGATTCTCTTGGAGGGAATCCAGAATCTACTGCTTTGACAGTGTACCTGTATTTCTCTTTTTCTTCTCTGTCCAGTTGGGTGGAAACTGTAAGAACTCCTGTGGTTTTATCTAAAGCAAAATAGGAAGGGGCATCAGGACCTAAGAAATAGGACACTTGCCCTCTTTCTCCGCTGTCAGCATCAGTGGCATGCAGTTTGGTCAAAAAAGCATTGGGAACATTGTTCTCCTCAATGGACAATTCTATCAGTTGTTCAGAGAAAACTGGTGAATTGTCGTTGTCATCCAGAACCTGTATTTTGACAACTTTCTTGACATGAAATCCTTCTGAGTTCCATGCAACTACTGAGATTTCATACAGCTGCTGTGTCTCAAAGTCCAAAGGCTTCGTGGTCTCCAACAGATATTCATTGTTGTACGGCTTGTATGGTGAAAGTCTGAAAGGCCCATCACCGTCCAAATAGCAACTGACTTTGTACTTCTCATCGGGGTCTTTGATGGTAAAAAATGCTACCGGTGTGTTGATAGGTTCGAGTTCCTTTAAGTAGACCACCCCTTCCACTTCATTGGCTATGAAACGAGGAACAACTTCAGGTGGCCTCATCATGACTTTGATGATGGTCACCAGCACCGTGATCACGGCAGGAATACAGCCAGGACCGTTGCCCAGTACGATCAGCCTGTGTAGCCTTGGAGTGTCCCCATCAACTTTAGTGGAGAGTGTGATGGCTCCTGTGCTTTCATTCAGATGGAACAAGTCTCTGGATGGTTGCGGGACCTTCTGGCTGTAGGAGTAGGTGATCTGGGCATTGGATCCAAGGTCCATGTCCACCGCATGGACAGTAGCCACATGTGTCCCTAGGCTGGAATTCCCATAAAGGGTGACATTGAGCTGCGAGTCATTGAACTGGGGGCAGTTGTCATTGACGTCGCTGATGCCAATAGTGAGGGTGGCACTGCCCACGAGCGGAGGAGTCCCCCCATCCTCGGCAACGATGACCGTGACATACTCATCCTGTGTCTCCCTGTCCAGCGCCCCCATAACAATCAGGTAGGGAGTCCTCTCTCCGTTCTCATTCTCCTCCACATCCAGGGTGAAGACACCGTAGTTATCTCGCAGGCGGTAGGTCTGGACACCATTGGTGCCCATGTCAGGGTCAAGGGCGGCGTGCTCGATCGCCAGGCGGGTGTTCACAGGCGCATTTTCAGGCACCAAGAGACGGATGTGGGGCACAGGGAAGCGGGGCGCGTTGTCGTTGACATCACGGATAGCAATTTTTACCTTCACCAGGCGAAAGTACTCCTGTGGCAGTACCAGCACATCCAGCAGCAGTAGGCATGACTCTGGTGAGGGGGAGGAAGAGGAGACAGCAGCTGATCCCCCTAAGATGGTGGCCCCACTGCTTTCCACACATAGAGCTTCTCGGTCTATCTCCACAGCCGAGGTGTGCAGCTCTCCAGAGCGATTGTCCAGCTGTACATACTGTCCCCCCAAGCCATCGGAGGCCAGGGTGAAGGAGAGTGGGGGCTGCAGAGATGCAGGGTTCTGGCCACCAGCCGTTGGGAGCCGCAGGTCACGGGCCAGGCTGCCGATGAGCACCCCAGCAGGCAGCCCCTCATTGAGGCTGTAGAAGAGCTCAGTGGCGCGGCTGTAACTGGCAAAGCAGTTGAAAGGCCCAACGAAGAGCAGGAAGAGGAGCAAGTGCTAAGAGAGAAGCACAGGGGTGTGAGGAAGGGCTGGCACCTCCCCCCACCCGCTGCCTCCCCCCACGGCCACTTCGAGCAGGGAGTGCTGCAATTGCAACATGAAGCCATCCTCCCTCTCCCCACCATCCTCCTAGTACAGGAGCTATTTCCAGGGCATCACCATCTGTACCCTCCAGGCAACACCAGCTGCATCCCCCACAGCAAATACGCACTGCCAGGATGGCCCGGGGACACTCTGCCTCCCCCCGGCCCCCAGCAGCACTTGCGCCCCGACGTGCCATTTTCCCTCTTGCCCCCGCCCCAAGCTCGCCATCGGCTCACCAGCGGCACCTTTCCTCCCAAGCACAAGCGCATCCCAAACCGGGGCATCCCCTTGCACGTCCCCAAACATTTGCTCGTCCCCCTCCTCTTCCACAGCAGCAATGCGAAACGCTTCCCTCGCTGCCCCGACCCCCAGCCCCGTCCCGAAAGCTGTTTTTTCCGCATGTTCACGGGTCCCCCGGTGCATCGGCCCGCTTCGCGCAGCCCGCGGGGCTCCCGGCGGA
>WEIU01000107.1:12537-39570 GCA_013389925.1 Aegithalos caudatus | reverse complement strand
AAATGATGGGTTAATCCCAGAGTTTAAGTTATATAGGCTTCATCATTCTATATTAATATTACTGAATGTTTATTACACATATTGTCTTCATTTGTCCAAACCCTCTATGAATTTTAACTAATTTCAATTTTTTTTTTCCTCATGGGCTACTCTAAAATAATAAAAGAAGAAACAATAAAAAGAATAAAAAAAGAAACCTGTGGACTATCCAGTAATGATAAAGAAATGCAAGACAAGTTTTTATGTAAACAGAAATAAAAGAAGACAAACAGTACAATATTTTTAGAGAAAATGATTTGGTACAATGCCAAACACAATAAAAAATACAATCCTACGAATCCACAATATGACATTTTATATATCTATCTTTTTATATATGTGTCTGTGTTTGGTTTATGTCTATGTAGGTAATGTGCATTTTTGGTTTTATTTTGTGTTTTATAATATATTATTATTTTCCATACTGTTTGCAGTAAAAAATTCTATTTTTAATAGCAACACCTGTGTAGATCTGTAGGCTTTGGACTCTTCCTTCCTTTGTTGTGAGCTACAGTTAATTAAATCAAGATTTTTTCCTTTTAGAATATCTATTTTTACACTCTGTTTTTATGTAGAATTGCTTTCATGTTCCCTGTCCTCCCACTCAACTAGTTCTTCTGAAAAGCACGTATGTTTATCTCTCTTAACATTGCTTACAGATCTCATTTCTCAATCCTTTGATTATTTTAGATGGCCTTCTCTGAATTCTAGCTTCCTGGTGCCAATAGAGAAGAATTCCCTTAATACAGCTCTCCTCAGAATGTGCTAGCTCTGAGGCTGCCTTGCCTGTGGCATTCCTGGCAGCCCTTGACATGGTATGCTCTTGGAGAAGGAATCAAGGGGCATATTCCCAATGAACATATACCAAAAGAATTATAGGAAAAAATACCTCTAATACAGGATGATGTTGATATGCAAAACCCACAGTAATCATAGCAGCTGCTGGTTTAGAACAAAGACCTGAGCTCACAGACTCTTTATCTTAACAGAAATATGCCTATATGTGAGGCAGGAAGAGGCACTGAGAGATCTACATGCACTAGAATTAGCAGGATTTTGCCCTACAGTGGCCTCAATACTACTATTATTATTACTGTCATAATTGTAATTATTATTAATTATATCCTTGAACAGATGTGAATGTGCTGCTGTGATGTCCTTCATAAGACATAACTAGCAAGAGCTTTACAAATAAAGAATAGTCTATTATGTTAGCCCTGTCTTGAATTTTCTCCTTTTTCATTATTTATGCCATTAAAATTCATCTTAGCCTTTAAAGTGGACATTGATTTGCCAGCAATAATAGAAATCACTCTGAATAGCCAAACAAAAAGTTTTGTGCCCTAGAACATGGTGGGAATTCTACCTGAAATCACTCTGATCAGTTGGAAACTGAGAAGAACTGGACTTCAGTTACTAGAGTCAGGCTTTCTTGGAGAATTTTGCTAGCCTTTATCTTGAGACACAACTTACTGACAGACTGCAGGACTGCTCCTCCTCCACAGAAATAACCTTCCTCCTGCCAATATTAACATTAGCTTTCAGCAAATATTTAATTATGACTAAATGAAAATAGTGCAATTTCTTCCAGAGAAAATGTTTATCATTAAAACTGTCTCATGTGAATTATGAAAAAAATTGAATATGAAATATTTTACTTCAAATAACATTATAATGCATGTGCAGCTGTGCAGCTCTTCTGTAATTTTATTTCAACGTCAACAAAGATTTAACATGAATGTTTCTTACCTAAGCAATGGGGGCACAATGATGTAATAAAATAACTTACAATAATTTGTAATGGAGAAGCCCTGTTTTAACAAATGCCATTGTCTATGGTGTTTTTCATGCAGTAGAATAATGGATATATTAAGAGTTATGCCATATATTACTTTTCTGTGATCAAATAATTCTTTATTTCTCTTTGATTAATTAAACTGATTACTAAACAATCATCCATTCTAAAAGAGAGCATGCTGGATTCTGGTTCCAATTCTTTGTTTGTATCTGAGTTTTTCAATGAAAAGTTATCAAACTTAAATCAGAATAAAAAGAAGAAAATTATTGTTATGCAATTCCATAACAATCCAGACAGCTAAAAGATCTTATATTTCTTCATTAATTAACCCCAACCATGAGTATTTGAAAATAGTCACTGTATTTATGCCAACTTCCCTGCTGCAGATTATGTTTTTTTGGATGCCATTGGTGATTGAACCTTAAAACAAGTGGTTGGTCCTCCTGTAAAATTTCAAGCATATTCCAGGTAGAACTAGGAAACTGAGAATATACACAAGGAGAACATTCTTGCTTCTGTGACACTGTTTCATACCAAAATTATTTGTAGTCAGAATCAACTAGGAATATTACAAAAAATACGTTATATTGGAGTAATAGCAATGGCTTAAAGAAAATTTTTTAATATTTCCTCTTCAATGTGAAAAATTAATTTTGAAATATCTGAGTTTCTCATCTTAATATGTTACATTTGTCATTATTGTCAATGAAAGGTTATTTAAAAGAGTAAGACACCTTTAGTAAGGCCCTTCAAAATACACAACTCTAAATTTCAACTCAGCTGAACACTGATATGTACTTAACTAACAACAACAAAGACACCAAAGGAGATACACACACATAAAGCTCACTCAGATTTGCCAAGGATGGATTCTCAGTTTATGTTTTTACCCTGGAATCCTGCAGTAAAGCTACACTCTGCTTAGGAATGTTGCTTCAGTTTCTGTGTGGTGAGGATTTTCTCCTGTATTCTGTTATCGTTACATATATTTACTGTGCTGGCCTTATTTCAACAAAGCACTTAAGCATATGTGTAAATTCATTCCTTCCACAAATATATGAGACTTTGTGCTTAACTGTAAACATATCCTTATGCTGTATTTCCTTCAGTGAAATGTGAGCACTTGTTGAGGTGCTGTTGTAGAACAAAGATCCAGTGAGATCTCTAACTAAGGCACCGCTGGCCTTAGTGAGAGATTAAAATCAGAGTCTTACTTAGGTTTTAAGAAATAAAAGTCAATAAAGTTTCTGAAAGGAATGAAAGACAGCAAGACCAAATTCTGCTTCAAACATTGTAATACTCTTATGCTGCTTTTCATACCTGAAGGAAGAAAATTCAGACTGCTAAGTAAATATAAATCAAGACTAAATTCAGATTATTGAGCTAGAATTAGAAATATCCATTCTGCATTGCAAGAACTTTAACTCTGGGTAAAACGTGGTCTTTTCTTCTTCTGTCATTCAAATTTTGGCAGTACTCCAGATATTATTAATTATTTTATTAATATTAATTTATGAATGTTTCCAATCACATCTTCATCCTACATTGCTATCAGAAGCAGCTCAGAGACTGGATAAATTTTTCAGTAGAGTTGCATACACATGGTACAAAAATGCTCATGTTTTCATCCCTGTTCCTACTCACACTTCAAAATGCAGACTTGCTTACCTCCAGGGATTTCCAGAGAGCTTCAGTTGTTCTGGATGTACAATTTTCACAGCAGATATCCTGAAAACCTTGGAGTTCATAGAAACCACAGAGATGCTATGATTCCTTGAAGAGATGTGACCAAACCACATTCCTTTGAGTGAAAAGTGGCTCCTGGTGAGACAAATACGGTCTCCGAATAACAAAAATGGTATTANAAAAAAAAAAAGAAAAGAACCCCCAGCTAAACAAAAACATAAAAACCCAGTAAGCTATTTCTAAAAGTTATGTTATGCACTGATTTTCCAATCTCTTAGAGGAAAAGAAATAAAATTTATTTTGCACAATACCGCCATTTATAACTTTTCAATAAGTAAATGAGTGATCAATGAGAAATGCTGCCCATCTGCTCTCTGCTCCACTGACCTTTGCTAACCTAAGAGTGGAACCAGTTGCTCAGATGATAAGATGGGAAGGTGGAAAGACATGAAAAAATACTGCAAAAAGGAATTTCTGCTCCAAATTAAACTCCATAGTTAGAGAAAAATATTTTTAAATGTATTTCAAGATATGGATATTTCCTTTAATTCCTAGGATGCACTGGCTGGAGTGTACTGGACAAATAGCCTTAAGACAGAATACTGAAATTTTTCTATGGTTTCTGTAATGAATGAATTTCTACATCTTAAAAGGGTTTCACTTCTGCATCTTAGGAGCAACATCCTTTTGTCTCCTGGAACAACTACACCACAACTTGAACTGTCATTCATAAAGCTTATTTGGCTTCCCAGCCTAAGATTATTTTTGAATCCTTCTTTCATAAGCAATCTTGATTCTTGGTCTATTATATAAAGAAATAAATGTTTGCCATGCTGAAAGGCTTCATCTGATTACGCAAGCTGAACACTAATGTCTCCTTTTTATTTATTCTGTCTGAGAGATTATTAAAATCTGTGAATGTCAGACCTCCCTGGACACATGGTTGCAGTTACTTATTTGCATAGAAGTCTTCAAATTAACATGTGTTTGTCTGCATAAGGTGAGGCTTAAGGTGAGGTGTCTATTTCAGAAAAAAACTTTTGGAAAGACAATTACCTTCTTTTGAGCAGTGCAAAACCATTTGCACCCTTAATTTCTGTGATTTAATTTCTTTCCGTATATCCTAATAAATTAAAACATAAACAGTTATATCCAAGATCACCAGGCATCAGAAAAAAATGTGAGCCATATTCTAATCCCAGAGGAAAACCTTGTTTACATGATAAAACCCTTGCAGTTGAAATCTTGGGAATCTTGGTGGGTGGAATCTCTCATTGTCAGAACTTTCAACAAAAGAGCAGCTGCAGATACTGAACGCATTAAATAAAAATTACCAACAAGCTGTCTTACCTGTGTGCACTCCACAGAAAGGAAGGGCAAACATGAGCAGGTAGTGCTTGTACAGTCAAAACTATGACAGCTACTGTGTAACATCTGACAACACTGACATGTGCTGCACTCCCTAAGATATTCCTCTAACTGAACCATAAAGAGACAAATAAATTAGTAATAGTAACTTGCCTGTCAATGTCCTATCCTGCAGGCTTCTCACACTGTTGATTAGCATTGTTTGAAGTGGTTCATCAATACACTTACTTTCAGAGGAAAAAAGGATGCTGAATTATTTTATTACTTTAAGAAAAAGCTGCAAAATAAGGGGCACCTGATTCCTCATGATCACATGGCCATTTCAAGGAAAAGGACAGACAAAAAGGAGTATAATGCTTCCCTACTAGTCAAACAGATCAGATTTTGTCTTCATTCATCTGCTATGTGGCAGATGAGGCTCTCTTAACCAAATCAGTATTCCCATATAAGAAAAAAATCAGACGGTCAGCCACCGTCTGTCAGATTTTGCCCACATTCCTGCTGCCTGACACTAAGCCACCACAATATTTTCCCATAATATTTTGTTTTTTATAATATATGTATAAACGTGTTAGTGGTTTTTCTTGCTCTTTTTGCAGCTCGATGCATAATTATTATGAAAACGAAGATGGCTGGCAGTACCTGCAGGTGCTAATGAGCACTAATAGCCCTGACAAGCCTCACCCAGAGCCTCCACCCACAGCCTGGCCCCTGGGCTCCATCTCATTTCACGTATGGCCTGTGCAGATCAGAGAAAAGGATATCTGTGCAAGTAGAGATGAATACTTGCACAAGTCTTAAAACCTTAATTGATTTTTCATTTTGATGGGAAAATAACTGAATAACTTGTGCTGGGGTTCTCAATTTCGTTAAAGCCAAACTTTGTCCTGATTTCACCTGGGGCAGAGGTAATTTCTCCCCAGTAGCTGCTGCAGTGCTGTGTTTTAGACCCAGAATGGGAATGATGTTATTTTTGATAAGTCATCTTTATCCTAAGTCAAGGACACTTTTTTCCCCTTGTCTCATTCTCTGCCAGTGAGGAGGTTCACAAAATAGACTGGGGGCAAGCATAGCTGGGATGGGTGCCCTGAACAGACCAAGAGATTATTCCACAGCATAGAACTTCCTGCTCAGTATATAAACTTAGGGGAATTACCAAGAAGGGTGGCCAGTCTGGGTTTAGGAAGGGGAGGTCTGCCACTGGTCACCAGGTGGTGAGTAATTTTATTGTGCATGACCTCAGATTTTTTCCCTTCTGATTATCATGATTATCATTATTATTTACCATTACTATTATGTTTTAGGAAAAAAAAAAATAGAGGATAGACCTTGAATGGATTGATCTTTCCTCAGCGTATCTGTAAACGTGGAGGTGCACCCTTTCATTCAGAGTGTGGCCCTAAAAATATAGTTTATTGTCTCAAAAGTCATGCATGGAAATCAGGTGGTGCAGGCTTGGCTTTCAGCATAAAATACAAGGGTTGTGTCCTGGAAGTGACATACAGCATATTATATATACATGGTTTACAGACATCCAGTACTTACAAATGTTTTATATCTGTACATTATTCAGTGGCTCCAGGCCAACAAAAAAAATTCTAAATCCAGTGTGAATATCAGACATTGCCAAAAACACTGTTTTCACATTTCTTTGCTCTATTTGGGAGCAGCAAACATAAGCAATTTTTTCTCTCTTTTTTAAAAGACCCAACTTCTTTAAAATATATTGTTTTTTCAATTATTTTTCTTCTGTTATATGTTCAGTATTTGGTACATATCAGCCTGTTTAATAATTAGTGAGGACACTTAAGTAGCTTTCTGCTTTTGGTTTTTCTGCTAATCTGTGAATTACTTTTTTATAGTTGGACAAACCAAATAATCCTGATCTGCCTGGCTTATGTAGAAAAGAAAATTTTAAATGTTATTATATCTTCTACTTTTTATTCTGTTCTTTTTTACTTAGAGTAGCAACATGAGAAGTAGAAAACATGATCACCAAGATTCACTTGTGAACTGCCTGGTGGATGAGGAAAAGGTTGTGGATGTGTCTACCTGGAATTCAGCAAAACCTTTGACACTGTCTCCCACAGAACTCTCCTGGGGAAACTGGAAGCCCATGGTTTGGACAGGTGAACCCTTCACTGGATTAAGAGCTGGATTAAGAGTGGTAGGGAATGGTTCAACTGGCCCCAGTTGTTGGGCCAGTAACCAGCTGTGTCCCTCAGGCATCAGTGTTGGGCCCACACCTGTTAAATATATTTATTTATGATCTGGATGAGGGGATCAAGACTACCATTAACAAATTTGCAGATGACATGAGGTAGGGGGAAGGGTTGATCTCTTGAAGGGTAGGAGGGCTCTGCAGGCAGACCTGGACAGGGAGGATCAATGGGCTGAATCTAACAACGTGGGGTTTGACAAGACCAAGAGCCAGGTCCTGCACTTTGGACACAACAACCCAGTGCAGCGCTACAGGCTGGGGACAGAGGGACTGGACAGCAGCCAGACAGAAAAGAACCTGGGGGTATTTATTGACAGCAGCTGGACATGAGCCAGCAGTGTGCCCAAGAAGGACAAGAAGGCAAATGGTATCACAGTCTTTATCAACAATAGGGTGGGCAGCAGGAGCAGAGAAGTGACTCTTCCTCTGTAGTATGCACCGGTCAGGCTGCACCTTAACTGTGTCCAACTCTGGGCCCCTCAGTTTTGGAAGGATGTTGAGATTCTGAACTGTGCCTAGAGAAGGGCAGCAAAGCAGGGGAAGGATCTAGGACACAAGGAACACTCTTATGAGGAGTGACTGAGGAAGCTGGGGCTTAGCCTGGAAAAGAGGAGGCTCAGGGGAGACAATGTCACTCTCTACCCTGAAAGGAGGGTGTAGCCAGGTGAGGATTGGCCTCTTTCCCAGGCAACCAGTGACAGAACAAGAGGACACAGTCTCAAGCTGTGCCAGGGGAAATTTTGCTGGACACTAGGAAGAAGTCCTCCATGGACAGGGTGATTAGGCATTGAATGGGCGGCCCAGGGAGGCGGTGAAGTCACCGTCACTGGAGGTGTTTAAGAAAAGACTGGATGTGACACTGCCATGGTCTACATGACAAGGTGGTGTTAAGGCATAGGTTAGACTCAATGACCTCAAAGGTCTTTTCCAGCCTGATTGATTCTATGATTTTGTAAATGTCTAATCATCATTGCAGAATCCTGCATTTTTGTGCTCTATGACTTAACTAGTACATCCTGAAATCTCAACTTTTTTCATAATTTGTAAATATCATTCTGTATTGCATAATAAGGTGAAACACCAGTCTCTCCACTGAGTTGTAGAATGCTGCCTGTATGTTTAAGAGGTTGAGCTATTATTTAGTAAGACATTATTTAAGCAAAGTTTATTCAATAATTGCCTGCCTCTCTGGTTTTTGTAGTTCATGCCTAGGACAAGAATGTATTTATTACCTTTATAGAATCTCCATGAAGCCACACTGAAGCCACACTAAAGCCACTGAAGTAAAGGAATACCATAGCTGTCACTGAAAGGAGGAAGGCCACAGTCAGAAAGTATGGCTATTTATAGTTTCACATGCACACTACTGACATTTATTTTCCTCCTTGTTCACAGTCACGTAGCTAATACTTCTACAGCCACAGGCCAAAACCTCCAAAATACACATTTACTCATCCTTGATTACTTGTGGCTCTTCTATATTTTCCTTCCCTTTAGTAAGTAACTTCTTTTCAGTGTAAAGCAAGATACAGTACACTCTAAAGTGTTTCCATTGTTTAAATTTGGTGAGAGCATTCATCTAGTTTCTTGGAATAGGAAGTGTTCCCAGAGTTTTTTGTCCTAAGGAGTCTGTGTTTCCAGTTCTTTCTTGGCTGACTTATAAATTTTGGTTCCAGACTGTTGCATTATGAAATTCAAAACTTCCCCATGATTAACCACTGGTTAGCACAGTAATCAAAATAAACTTGAAGAGCAAGCAGAACACATTCCTAGCCATCATAGTGACATTTTAGGAACTTTTAAAACTTTATTTTCAGTTTAGCCTAAACTGCTCATATTAGTGAACTTACCTTGTCTTTCCAATATGATTTCTAAAGAGAATATATATTAGTATCTTATATTCCCTGCGGACTTTCCTCACTTGAACTCTCTTAAATTTATGATACATCTTCCACTAACTAGCAATCTATTTCCAAAAGCCTCTGAGTCACAGACTTATTTTTTCAGTAACTTGCTTTTCTTTTCTCTTATTCTCACAAAATCTCAATTACTTTGCACATTGTTCTAAAATTTTTCTTTTTTCATGTTGGTAAATGCAGAAGAAATTCTTCATTGTGAATATAGATAAAGCCTTAATAATGACTCACTTTTCTTATTCTTTATGCATCTAATAAAATTTCCTAAATCTTAGGACTGATATAAAATCTAAAGCTCTTAATTTGTCAAAGGAGTGTAAAAAAAGAGATTAATAAAATTCTTGTTTTATGGATGGTTTAGGTCATTGTCGTTTATAAATTGGAAAGTTTTTGAAAGTCATTTGGTTACTTAGAAATGTCAAAATGTGAAAATGGGTTCTCCTTTCTCCTTTCAAAACCTAAATAAGCAATTTAACAAAAAACAAACCACAAAATAAACACTAAAACCCCAAACATATGAATACACAGATTAAGAAATCCATTCTAGCCTACCTGTTAAGTACAACTACTTCATATTTGAAAGTGGAAATAAAAGAGAACAGAGGTACTGTTGTGGTGACATGACTACACCAGGCTTCTGCCCTTGCACTTCACTCGACATTGGGGTTAGTAAGCACACTTTGTTGTAGTCCTATCAAAAAGAAATGTTATAATATGTTCTTGTTGAAAGATACTCATTGGAAACTATGCAACGAGCAACCTCTATCTAGACCTTTTCACCATCATATGCTTATCTCCGAATATATCATAAGCTAGACCCCGCACAAAGGAACAAATCCATAGTCTTTTTAAAGTGGATGATTTAAGTTTTATCCTCTTTGAAGACATTTTTTAGCATTGTGATATTTAATATAGCGGTTTTGAAAATTTTACCTAGCAATTAAGACAATCATGAAAATATTTTGTAAGTGGATATGCCGTGGCTCAATATGTGCGACTTCTGCTTTATTATGTTAGATAGAATGGGCTTTATATATCTTACCTGAACCTATACCACAGGATTTTGCACAGGCCATAAATGAAGCAAAAGACAGGTCAGCCTTCACACTCACCTAGAGAGAGTGTATGGTGTCACAGGACTGAAAGAGAAAAATTAACTATGCATTGAAGATGAAATAAAAAGTTCTGTTTCTTTGCCAGACAAAATACAGGTGTAAAAATTATTGGCCAGCCAACACACATAAAGAATTGTTGTGGTTTAACTCCAGCCAGCAACTAAACCCCCACGGCTGCTTGCTCACTGCCCTTGTGCAGGGTTGGGGGAGAGAACTGGAAAAGTGAGAATACGTGTGGGTTTATATCAAGATGGCTTAATAAATAAAGCAAAGTCCACACATGCAAGCAAAGCAAAATGCAAAATTAATTCACTGCTTCCTGTGTGCAGGGAGATGTTCAGACATCCCACACATAAACACCGCCACTTTGAGTGTGCCCCTGCTCACTGCTCTTCCCCCAACTCTATATACTGTGCATGATGCCACACGTTTTGGAATATCTCTGGGGTCATCTACACCCATCAGTCCCAGCTCTCTTCCCTCTCAACTTCTTGTACACCACACCCTTCTTGCTGGTGGTGTGGAGAGAGAAGCTGAAAAGGTGTTGAAGCTGTGCAAGCCCTGCTCAGCACTAACTAAAGGATCCCTGAATTATTAGTGCTGCTTTGGTCATAAATCCGAAACATGGCCCCATGTTAGCTACTCTGAAGGAAATTAGCTGTCTCAGCCAAATACAGTACAAGAATGTAATGCATCATAATATGTCAGTGATATTTACTTTAGAAAATGAGTTTATGTTTGGATATTACATTTAACTGCTGGTCTCTTCAACTCTGGAATACGGTGACGATTCCAAAAATGATAAATTGAAAGAATAGTAGAACAAACATTGCACTTGTTAGGCAGAAAGAGTAATTTCTAATGAAAATAACAACCCAAAAACTTTTGAAGAGGAAAAAATAATGAAAACAAAAAGACTGAAAACTTCCCTTTTTTTGCAGAATTTGAGATTTATTCTGCCAAAATTTATAAAGATCAGACTCAAGAAATTGCTTGAAAGCTAATTCAGAAAAATGTCTCTGTTCAACTTGTCTATGAATCTTTGCTTTTATGAAGAATTGTTATTTATCTAACAAAACTGAACAGTAGAGATCAATTCTTTGTGAAACACATTTGATGGCCCTGAAGTTTCTTTGGATGGTATTGGTTACCCATTTCATCATACTAGTTATGTAAATTTAAATAAAAGTCAGCTACTTCACAGGACCAGTTTCATGCTGATGGAACTCTTTATTTTTCATACCTGTGATCAGGATCTTATGTTCTCACACCAGAAAAAATGCCAAAAAATCCTGTCTCATTTATAGTCCACATTACAAATTAATACATTATATCTATCTATATCTATCTATATATATATATCTATATCTATATCATCTATATCTATATCTATACCTAATCTATACCTAATCTATATCTATATCTAATCTATATCTATATATCTATATCTATATCTATATCTAATCTATATCCATATCATCTATATCTATATCTATATCATCTATATCTATATCTATCTATGTTTATATCTATCTATATCTATATCATCTATATCTATATCGTCATGTGAGTAACCAAGAATTTAGTTCTAAGAGGATAGCTTTGATCCCATAATAAAACTATTGATTGACTGGTTGTCACTGATTGACTTTTGCTATAAAAATATGAATGTTTCAGGGAAGAATTCAGAATCATTTTGGAAATAAAGACTCCAACAATAAATTTATATTTTTTTGCATAAGCTTGCATATGGGGCACGCAGATATTTCTGTGTTTTATTTATTTGATACTTCAAAATCAAATGAAGATGCATTCTCTGTATTCAGGCTTCCATTTTTCATTGCTAAAATGCATGAAATGTTCTCTAGTCTCTTTAGAACAGATTTAAAACAGAGGATGGTTAAACTGTTTTCCAGTTTCTCTGTGTCTTTATGAGAGAAACTTACTAATATCTGACTGAAAATCTAGAACCATTCAGTCTTGGTCTGCACATAGTGAACTTCTGTCACCTTTTACTTGAATGTATGAAGGGTAAATCAAATAGATTTATTCCACTATCATTTCCCTAATAATTTGAAAAATATGGGCTCCTACTTGGGAAAAAAATGTTTGCCATTGTCTCAACAATTCAAAAAAAATACAGCTGTCCAGTCATTCAGGCTTTCTCGAGGGCTAGAGAGCAACTCCATGACATCTCAGTTCAGCTTCCTGTGTGCCACAGCTTAGCTCCCCTCCGTAATCCTCCCAAACTCTTTGTCATCATGAACAGCCAGACAACAAAGGTTTAAAGGAGAAACTAAGAGTGCAAGATTTTTGGCCCTGCCAGCTGGGATTTTCAGTTTCCCCTAAAAACATGCTTAACATGTTGAAGAAGTTATGGTCTCTAAGGATTTATCATAGTCTGGGTTGAAAAGGTCATTTCCAGTTTCTGAATCTTTGCAGTTCAAGATCACATTAGCAGCAAAAATGTTACTGGGTTTTGTCCAGGACAAAATACTGTTTTCTTCTTGTGTGGTATGATAGCAGCAGCTAACTCAGTAAGCATAATGATGAGTAATAATTTTGGGTACTTTTTAATGTATATTGACTTACATCCTATGCATTAATTAACCATCTGTATTTGAGACTGTCACTAGCAGATGAAACATTGAAACAGTGAAGCATAGATTCACCCCTATTAAATGTTGATGCAGTCATTTAAGTTAAAAACAGGTATCTGTTACAGAGAGCAGAGAACTGGATTCTTCTGGAAGTGATACAGTCCTTAACTGGCCTGAATTGAAGTTAGGTGCTTCAAAATGAAGAAAGGATTAAATTGGGTACTAAATATTAAGTCCCTTGACTATCCCCTAATTCTCCAAGCACTACAGAAGATATGTAGCTAATCTCATTGCCTCCCTTTTTCTTCCACAGACCATTCATTCAGAGGAAAAAGATTCAGATATAGATGGGACAGTCCCATCAAAGCTGAGGCTTGATTTCATTCAAGACATATTTTAATTACAGCCTCCCAAACCACAAATTTGCAGAATCTAAAGTAACAATACCTCCAGTAATGAAAAGTAAATCCCTCTTTACATCTAAAACTAATACCTAAGCAGCAAAAATAATTTTTAGAAGGCTTTTTTAATTATTCTCCATAGTAACCTTTTCTTTTAGGATCACCATATGTACCCCATTACCCAGTGATCTCACTTTAAATTTGTATGACACATTAAGGTTTTATCATCCTGGATCGCAAAGGGATACATTAAAATGCCACATATTTTGCTATTGATATTTCCTTGGCAATTAAAAAAACAACAATACATGATGCCATTAACAGTGATTAGTACTAAGGTTGCTTAAAATAAAATGCAGCTCAGAAGTGTAACTGGATAGAAGTTTGCAAATTTCAGATGTGTTGGTTGCTGCCATCTTAGCATGAATTAAATGATCACTTACTAAGACAATACCAGAAACACTGTCTTCTGTTTGTCATTACGTTCCTTCATCTTCCACTTAACTTGTGATTACAGGCTTTAATATCTGACATTAGTCTGGATTTTGGTCAATCTATACAACACCAATACTTGAAGATAAGGTCCCTGGGTTAATCAGATGGAAATAATTTCTGGAAGTTCCAGATAATCAAATTTGTACATGCAATCCAGTGATTATATTGCCACAGTAAGTTTTAGAGCAGATGTCTGATGCTGTAGAAACCTCTTTATAGCAGAATTTAAATCGCCCTTGTTCAGTAATGAAATAGGTTATTAAAACACAGTTTTTGTGGTGACCTAATTAAAGCATTCTATCAAAAACAATCAAAGCAGCCACTCTTTAACTGATGAGGTTTTCCAACATCTAAATGCAGCCCTGATGAAAGCACAGCATGAAAAATGGAGAAAATTATGATTTCTGCTGAGAAATTAGTCTTCAGCGGTTGTTAATAAAGGAAAATAGGAATTTACACACCAACACATAAACTTTGTAAGTGTGGGCTGTCTTCTATTGCTTTTTGCTGCAGGTGAAGTGCATTGTTACAACTATCACCCTCAAATGTTATTAAACAATTCCCAGGTGAGAATTATAAGATATTTTCATTTTGGAAGCCTAGGAGCAAGACCATGGGCTCTTAGTAACCTAGCTATGTGTCCCCTGGGTAACTAACCTAGCTATCTGTCCCCTGGGTAACTAACCTAGCTATCTATCCCCTGGGTAACTAACCTAGCCATCTCTCCCCTGGGTAAATAACCTAGCTGTCTATCTCCTGGGTAAGCTGTGATTCCCTGCAGCCCTGCCAGAATTTTATTAAACACACTCTTGGTTTTTCTGCAGTTAGAGTGTAGTTCTGAACACTGCTACTCACTGGAAGATTCACTATGCATCTAGAAGCAGTAGTAATGTTTACTCGGTCCTTTCAAATTTGGATTTATTGTCCAGTGACACAAAATAGGACTCCTCACAATGCTTCAATGGAAGAGATCCTAGTCAATCCAAAAAGATCACTGTAAGTTGTCATTTAGAATCATCTTTTCAGACTATTTTCTTACATTGATCATCACTGTTAACAAGCCTAGGAGAAACTGTGGTGCCCACTTTACCTTGTGAATCCAATTAACAAAATCTGGCAGAATATTTGAAAATTAATTTAAAGTAGTGTAATTTAGAAAGTGCAAAATTCCATTTCATGTAATGGATCTTACTTGACACAATTATGTATAGGATATACCAATAGTTGTAGATAACACTGAATAACTTTTCTCCTATATTTCTTTCCCAATTTAATTTCCAAATTACATAGTGAGGAAAAGATTTTTCAAGGCCTATGACTAAATATTTTTAACCTTTTAATAATACTTGTATTACAGCAAGTAAATCTTAATTTAAAATATGTGGTAGCTCTGAATTTTGTCTATTCCATCTAAAAGATGTGTAAGAAACTAAAAAGAAAAAGCTGGTAAAAATACTGTCATCATTATTCTTTTCTCAGAACATATACTCTGTTCTTACACATCAAAGATCTCAGAGTAATTTTACAGTCCTTCCCTCTCTCCTTCTGTCTAATGTTAAGTGATACATCTGAGTTTTCCTGCAGATATCTAAACTGGGGTAAATTTACCACCCAAAGTGAGTGGCCTCATCCACACATCTTACTAGGGATGGACAGTAACACATACTATACTATACTATATGCTCTAAATATAAGTTCTTGAGTCCTGATAACCCTAAAAATTGAGTATCAGGCTACTAATATTAATAAATCAATACTGAGCTAGTTGTGTTTTAGGGTTGAAGCATTTGCTTACCTACATGCTCTACAAGTATGTAAACATCCTTAAGGTGGAAACATCAGATGAATGTTAGTAATATTGAGGAGATTTCCTTCAACCTTGTTCAAATAATTTTTATCATATTCAATAAAACCAGTGTCACTAATATGCAATCCATGTAATACCTGACAACACAAGAAATATATTACCAAACATAATTTGGATTGGAGAGATTGTGAGACTGTTTCTATAGAATGGAAAAGCAGATCTATGAGTATGCTTTTCAAAGGTGTATGTATACTTGGTAGCATAGGTGTAAATTTTCTGTGTAAAATTATTGGATTTTTTACTTGTAGGAAGAGATGGAATCTTTAGACCCTGAGTTTTTGATTTTGGGTTGCTTTTATTTATTTTTTCCTTCTTTCCTCTCTTTCTTTGTGTATTTTTGGATATAAGAAACAAAATTATAATAGTTAATAATTATTAGCAATATGCATATAATTAAAGAAAACCCCACATTTTGTTGAAATTTAAGGAGATCATTAGCAGTAAAGTCACAATTTCTTCAAAAGGACTAAAAAGTTTTGATGTCATACTTCAACACTTTGATGTATTAAATTTCAATTCTCCAGTCCAAAACAAATTTTAGCCTTGAAATTTTAAACAGACCATTCGATTAGAACAAATATCTTTGTAGTATTTTATGGAGTCCTTCCTTTTATTTTTTCCCATTCTTAAGTCCCATGCAAGGATGTTAATGACAACAGGAGACATGAAGATCTGGGAAATCTCCTTCAAAATCTCCAATTAGCAGCCTACATTTTAAAGTTCTGTTAGTAGACCATCATGGTTTGCTAATGGCTAATAAATATATGAAAAATTATTGTCAGCTGTCCTTTAAACATTATTTACAGATGTCCTGTGAAATGACTTCGAAGGTTTTTATCTCTAGTGAACATAGTCTTCTCAAAATGGATTTTTATAATCATTTTGCACATACATACATGAAAAAAAAATCTAGAGCAAAATCCACCAAAGCAATTTCACTTACAATTGTAAAATGTTTGTATGATGCACAATATCTGTTTATGTGGGTACAGAATGATCCTTCATCAGACTTGTTCTTAAGTCTTACGGATTGTGCATGAGAAAAGGTATGCAGTTAAGTTGTTAGACCCTCTTCCATGATATAATTAATTCAAGTTAGTTGAAAAGCAAATGGTGCATCTCTTTTTTTCTCTGTCCACATTACAGGTCTGTATAACACCTGTGGGCAAGTTTGGCACACGTATCTATCTGCTGATACACACCCACATAACATGTGCCTTGCACTACATAAATTACTAATAAATACTAGGTCAGGTTGACCAATAAATTCCAGCTGCTTTGTACTGCCCTGTTCAATATAAACCAGCTGTATGCAAGTCTCATCTGGCTGATTCAGATGGATTTACAGTTATTTTGGCTTGGCAACACCACATAAATCAATCCAGGTATATTGATGAAACTTGGTCAATACCTCCTCTGAAATCACGCAAAATGCATAAGAAAATCTAACCTTTCAACAATTATTTTAAACATCCACTTTAAGAATCTGAATCTGAAGAGATAAGGTCACATTAGTAAAGATAGCCAGTAAAGGTTAACCATTTAAATCATACATCTGTAAGAAGTTAAGGTACACTACAGCAATTAAACTCATGAATATAGGTCAGCACTCTATTCCTATGTCTGGTTTAATCTGATCTACAGAAAGGACAACTTTTAAACATTTTTCTTTTTCAGTGCAAGCTCAATGGAAAATCAAAATATCTGAAAAAAGGGTGAAATCCATTTTGCTAACAAAACAAACTTCATCAGAAGCAATCTTGTAAATGATCTGCAGCTTAAAAACTTATTTCTGCCTGTTCCTGGAAAGAATCTTCATAAGATCAGAGGCCTTTTAAAAAGCAGAAATGTCCAACATCTGTTTCTGTGTTTCATGAAGGCAAGACAAAGATAAATTAATACCATATGTGGAGCAATATGATTCAAAAATCCAGATTTGTTAGAATTTCCAAAAATAGGTTTCCAGGTTTGTATAATAAATAAAATCAAAGATTAAGGGTTTTTTTTAGTACTTATCCTGAAAAATTAAGAAATTCCTCAATCAAAAAAAAAAAAAAAAAAGAGAAAAGTATGGTTTATATGTAATAGAAAATTTCTCTAACATTTAAGGAAGAGAACTGTGGTGTAAAATAGAAGAGTCTTAAAAGAAACATGCAAAAAAAGTATTTAGACTGAATAATGCCTCAGAAGAATCAAAATAAAGTAACATAAGAATACTGCCATTTGCCTTTGGCATTTGTATTTTTGTTTATTTTAGAAAGACCATAGCCTTTCAAAAACCTCTTCCGTCAGGAAAGATTATGTCCTAGGAAGGTTATGTCCTAGGTTGTGACTTGTAAATTTTTCTCCTTTTTTTGCAGAGGAGTTTTCAGCTGACTATTCCTGTGAAGAAAGACAATTCACATATCATGGGCTCCTGTCAACTGACAGAAGAACCAGGTTAGAGGGTGTAAACAAAACAAGATGATTACGTCAAAGAGTCTCTCAAGTTCCATGCTGCAGTAGATACTGGATGTTTGAGATTGCTGATGGGCTGTTTTGTAGATCACCATCTTTGTAGCTTCACATTTTGTCTTGGTGTACCTCTGCTTTCCAGATATTTGCTTCAAAGTTACTTCAGCCATTTATTTTCACTTAGCTCTAGGTTCTTCCTGGATTTGAGTAGCCCCAATATTCTCCCAGGCAAGGGTTAGAATTTGCTCCCAGATATTTGTGGAGTAGGTTCCTACCAAAGTGGTAACCTGTTTCTATGGTAAAAGTAGTTCAGGCTCAGTCTGCATAAGTATCAGCCACTATCAATATAATCCTGAATGTAATGCCTAGTTGCTGTAAGACAGAAGAGATGAAGAAGAGATGGTTTGTTTGATTTCTTTTAGCCACAAAAATTAAACAATCCAACTGAAAATGTTTACAGAATAAATCAGTAACTAAAATATTGCCAAATCAAGGGAAAAGCCCAAGATTTTGTAATAAGTTTAATTGATTTTGAAATTTGATGGCACTGTAGGTAAAGAGAAAGAATATTTGGTTCTCAAAAATAGTGTGTTTAATGGATTAGCATCCTATGAAAATAGTGTTCAAAAGCCGAGGTTCACATAGAAAGCAAAACAAAACCAAAACAAGCAATCCCCCAAAGAAACAAAATAACCAACCAACCACAAAAATAACAACAAAAATCCCACAATTTCCCCCTAAAATAAACTAAGAAAATAGCCCCCAACCATCATCCTGTTATGTTGCTGACAGTCCCATGTGGTCACTGCCACTGTGTTTCAGCTCGACAAGTAAAAGATAAGTGGTTTTCACACCATATTGTTTTTCAAACAATGTTGCTCACAGGTCAGGGAAGAATGGAGATCACTGCTCTAGAGTATACCCCAAGATTTCGGTAGGGTTAAAAAAACCTTTTCACCAGAAATAGAGCTAATAAGTCTTGCTCAAAAAGACTGGTAAGTTTCTAACACTTTCCCTTCCCTCTTAAAGACAAGACCATGAAAAGGAATTAAAAAATTCATTAGATGCAAGTGGATTTTAATAATTTGTGCACTGTAAAATGTTGAGGAGAGCTGTAAAGTTTTTCCTTCCTGCCACTATACATGTGTTTGATGCATTTCTGTGTCTGTCTTGAAGGGTCTGCATATTATCTATTAAGTGACCCTGAGACTGGCTCAGTTGGTTAGAACATGGTGCTGAGAGCATCAAGGTCATGGGTTTGGTCCCCACACTGGCCATTCACTAAAGAACTGGACTCAGTGATCCTTATGGGTCCCTCCCAACTCAGAATATTCTGTGATTCTAGTGACTTCCATAATAATTTTGGACAAGAAGAGGTTAGGAGAGGGTGAGCAGAGAGGACTCTGGTACCTTTCTCATTCGTTTCAGAGTGGTTTCCCAAAAATAAGTATCTCCAGAGGTGTCAGTCTGGATTTACCTGGTCCAGATTGGATGTACCTGAGAGTGTTACATGATCCTCCTTTTTGACAACTTGATTAAATGAACTGTTCTCAAAAGGTTTAAAGAAACACTTGCAAACAATGTGAACACACAATATTACTGGAATTCACCTGCCATAATACTTGATATTGCACTGAAAACTTATTTTTAAATTGTTTTTTAAGCATTCAATTATGCATTGAATTTTCATTTACAGGTGCTAGAAGACTTTTATTTCAAATAATGCAGAAAGTAATTGCAAACAAACTAGATTCAGAGCTTGAAGGTCAGACTAGATCTTCAAAGAAAATTCATATGGTTTGGTTTACTGTTAATATATAGGTTTTCAATGAATTTCTAAACTCTCATTTCGAGATGGAAGTGCCCTTACTATGACCCTCTCTAACAGAAAAATGTTCATTTGCAGTGAAACATATGGTTTTCTGACTTTTGGAAACAGAATGAAAACTAAACTTTCTCTATTCATATTTTATTTAAATTTTTGAACTTCAGAGATGTGGAAATCTCACAGGAAGTTCCCTCTGGAATTAATGATAGTACCTATATTTGGGGTTTGGGTTTTNTTTTTTTTTTTTTTTTTTTTTTTTTTTTTTTTTTTTTTTTTGTTTTTTTTTTGTTGTTGTTTTTTTTTGTTTTTTGGGGTTTGTTTGTTTTTTTTGGGTTGGGTTTTTTTTGGTTTTTTTTTTCTGGGTTTTTTGGTTTTTTGGGGTTTTTTTTTTGTTGTATTTTTGGGTTTTTGTGGGTTTTTTTGGTTTTTTTTGTTTTTTTTTTGTAGCTGCAAAATCTTTAAAAGATTGCCTGTGTAAATCAGGAAAAACAAGTCAAGAAAGTCAGGCCTTATATGCAAAGTATAACATCAATGACTACTGATAGATCATATCATGAGTTTTTTTCACCAGAAAAGAAAATCTTAATAAACAACAAGAGAAGATTATGTCATCCAGTCAATATTTTGGAAGGCTGCATTTTTTTTATCAAGTTCACATTTCATAAGTAAATAATAGTACACTTACAATTTTTTTCTTGCTGAGCAATGACCATTGGTATCATCTGATTTTAAAACATTAAATTATCATCAGCAGTTTGAGGAAGTGAAATTTAAATCATTCAAGTCAGAAGAGCAAAATATTTAAAACATCAATCACGTAAATGCGTACCTAAAGCGTGCTGTTTATAATATCCTAATGTCACAATGGACATCAGCTCCAAAAAGTTTGCCCCTCTATCACAAACCTTTAAAAAAGTGGGAGAAGAGGCAGTGTGGCTGCAGTGAGCAGTTGAATGTCACTGTGAGTCCTTTGCCAATGTTTCTAGCTTTTCCCCATCTGGAGGCTCCAGCCTGCATCTATTGGCATGGTCTCTGAGACAAAAACAACTGCTTTTCCAATTTAGAAAAGGTTATAAAGAGTGGAGTGAGTGACCCTCTTGCATCAGAAGGGAAGGTCCTTGGAAATGTGTAATATTTTATTATCATATTTTATAAAACAATATTTTATAAACAAATTAGTCCTTTATTGGTTTGTGCTCCACTGTGTCCTTGCAACTTGGACTTTACAATAAAGACAGAAGAGAAAACCAAAATTCTGAATAATCTCTTCTATCTTTTAGCCTGAAATAAAGAGCAGAAAAAAGTAATAGAAAAACTATTATTTCTAAAGTAATCACAAAGTGTTGTGATGAAGAACCAAGTACTTAGTGACAAATGAACACATAAGGATAGAATCACGTACAGGGTGCATTTATACTTAAGAGTCTTGTACCAATCAAGAGAACAATTTCAGTAACTTCACTTTTCACTGAGGACCTGGATGCCACCCTTCAGCTGGACAAAAACAGCAGCACTGGAACTCATGCTACTGCTGCATACATGGGCATCACAACATATGCTGGTTGCTCACCTTTATCTACAATTAAATAGCTGCAAAGGACCTAATCTCACTCTACAGGGAGCAGTCATTAATGCCTAACCTTCATTATCCAGGACAACCATCTCCTTTCATGACAGTTAATATGTGACAACTTAGTCATCTGAGTTCCATTCACTCTCACAGCACACATTCAAGTTATAGTATTTGAAACTAAGTTGACTCCTAGGAATGATCCATAGGTGGTTTGAATTCCTGCCAAAGATAATATATCTTCTGAGGAAAGAAAAAAGACAACACAGAAAAGCAATAAAAGAGTAAGCTTTATGGGAAGAGCAGCCTCTTTTCCCATAAATGATGAATCAATCCATTATATTTGTGATAATCAATACCATGGATCCTCTTCATGTCAAGGTAAAAAAAAAAACCCACCTTGATAAAGAGACAAATCATTATTAATTCATTCATTGCAATAACATTAATCATGACGAGCTAATGTGATATTAATGTGGCTGTAATATGTACTACCATAGATAGGAATTTCACTATGATATAGGAATTAACTACTGTACCATAGTTTTAAAGAGTTATGTAAATTGATAAATAACACCAAAAAGCTTTTTAAATAGGCATAGGCATGAATCTATTGACATGCTGCATTCTGGTGGAGACGGGAGGGTGCCCACATCCTGCTCCCTTGGCCACAATGGCAGGTATGTTAACTCTCTGCTTTGCATTTTCCATGACTTATTGCCCACAGCAACGGCCAGTCAGCTTTTCAACATTGTGGTCCTATTCCAGGAAATATTGATGTGAGAGATTAGTAGTTCTGGGAATGGAATCAAAGCTGCGATGATGCTCACTGGTGCCTAGTTTGTGAGTCACGTGTGCAAGGTGATTTGCACCTTCTCCTTTCTCACTCAGCACAGCACTGAGTTTAGCAAGGTACTGCAGCCCTCTGCTGAGGCTGTCAGCAGTGCTGAGAACCAGGTGTTAATGGAGAGCAGTCCAATGAAGGAAATGGAAACTGAAAATATCAGAATGCGTAAGAAAAACAGTGAAACAAAAATAGTAAACTACCATTCTACTTAAAGCCCTGTATAGATCCACTGTATCCTTAATCTCACCTAACATTTATACTCCGTGGAAAGTTGTAAAACTCCAAGATGATGATGAAATTCCACTTTGAACAGTTAATTGTACTAAACCTCCAGTAGTTTCTTTCAATCAGTATTTCCATGAGTGTATGATTCAAATTACCTGTAGAAAAAATATAATTTTCAAGTATAATCTACCTGTTTTTTTCTTTGAAGTATTGTCTGTACATTGCCAGATACGCTAAATGTATTTGGGCTGCTTTATGCTAAAAATGCTTTATGTTTCATTTAAAAAATAATTTTAATCTGTAGGTTTAATAAATTTAACCTTATAGAGATACTCATTATCAAAGCATGTCAGTGTTACCAATTAAGTTAGCTCTGTAACTGTACTTGGAAGCTCAAAACACCTAAGTTAGTTTTACTAAAGATCCTATATTAATGCTTTGAATTAACAAGTTTAAGTGCAGTAACGAGCTAGTAGCAGCACAAACTGTATCTCTGGGTCTGCAGTTCTTGGGTCATATTTGGAGACACCTGACATGTACAGGGCACCCATGTTGAACCAGTTTTCTATAGTGTATTAATCTCAGTATTTGCTGTCCACACCAAAGTCTGTTGTAGTCTAATCTTAAATATTTTCACAGCAAAGTAATACAACTGTATTTAGTATGAACTATCAGATTTTTTGTCTGACAAATTTTTGCTCCATTCAGTGCAGCAGCAATGCGGTTTGATCTGTTTTGATAACTGGAAGCAAAAATTATTTTATTTTTAAAAATATTTTAGAAATTCTCTCTGCCATCCTGTAATTAAGGATCATTTTTCAGTCCTCTGGATTTTTTAATTCGTTAAAATACAATTATGTACATAATTTGCAGATTCTTTTTACATCATGTGGGAAGACAAGGGGGAAACAAATGTTGCAAAAAGTTAAATGCCATGAATATAGTTTGGAGCCATCAACAATATTTGTACCCAATACTATAGCCTATTACCACAAGAGATTCTTCCTACTATACTTTTAATTAGCAAACCTATTAATGATTTCTGTACCTTAGTTGCTTATCACAAAATTGGTCAGTCAAAACTTCCTGACTTCCATCTTTAGTCTGTCCTATCCAATAACCCTCTGGGAAAGCACTTTTTATAAGTGAACAATACAATAGGACCTAGATCATAGCTGACATCTTTACTGAGATCCTATCAAATGGTCATAAGCAATTACTCAAAAGGAGATTTGTCAATGAATGAGATTTGTGATAAGCTGGGAAGGTTAATATTTCTGTCAAGACCACAGATATCTATTCATTGCATATTCAAGATCACCACAGAAGTACCTCAATATTCTTTATTACAAAAGAAGGAGACTTCTGAAAAATTTTTTTGTTAAAAAAAATGTATATAACTTTCTCCTAGCTTCTGAATGGCTTTGTAGCAGGAGAGAAAGTTACACACCTGAAGGTAAAGGGGCACAGTGGACATGGGATAAAATTTGGCTAGTCTTATGTATCATTTTAGCGTCAAGAAATGTCACTTTCATATACATATGATATTAATTTAAAATTATTTTGGTTTACTTTATTACACACCAAGAGAAAGAAGACACAGTAATTTTAAGAATGTTCCATATTTTATTAGGGGTTCTTTAAATTGAGAGAGGTAACTTGAAAAAATTCATTAATATTATAATATTGATTTTATTTCTGTATTTATTATTTCTCTTCTTATTTTAAAATAAGGCACATGAAGACAAAAATAACAATGAATCACTTATTTTACTTTCACCTCGATTGTTTTAGTTTCAAGTACTTTAATAATAGGCATGATTTTCAGTATGTTTCTGATACAATGCTGGAATTTGAAAAAAAGGAACAGAGGATAAAATGAAGATCAGTATCTGTTATTTTTATAATAAATCACAGGCATCTTATATTTTAACATTATCTTGCATTTTCCTCACAAATAAATTGGGAATTTTCTTTTTTTTTTCTTTTTTTTTTTTTTTTTGAGAAACAAGTCCAAAATATGTAACATTTCTGAAAACACTCAGCAAGCTTCCAAATCTCTTGATGATATCCAGAAACATGGTGTTTCTTAGTTTGTTTTCTTTTTAGAAATGGAAAAATAATTATAAAACATATTGTGCTAATAAATCAAAAAAGGCGCTTCAAAATAATCTCATAAAGTGTTATGGCTTAAATAATGCCCTTCATCAGTATTCTTTGTTTAACATTTTATGTTTATTGATAAATGAAGATGCATTTAAATAATTCAAACAAAACATTAGCTGCAAGCAAGGAATTAATAATTGATAGGACTGGAAGGGGTTTTTTTCACTTGGGAAATAGATAATATTAGCTTAATGCGGGGTTGTAGGAACAGAGGAAATGTAATGGATCTGCCTGCTTTAAACTGATGATTGTTATTGTGGTCTGAAAGTTGCTACAAAGGCAAAAGCAGGACAGTTCTGTAACAGCAATAGATTTCACTCATAGGAGCTGACAAGGCAAATTGTGGTTTGATATGCCAGATTTATACAAGGGAGGGGATCTCATAAACTCGACATACACTAAAGGAAAAAAATACATGCTGTTAAACTTAGGTGTAAGAATATTCAAATGACAAAACGTAAACATTTTTGGGCAAAATCTAAAAACGTTCAGGTTTTTTTCACCTCAATTTCATCTCTTATGATTACCTCCATCCAGAGTTTTCTCTAAATTAGGGATCCACTAATAAGGATACTGTAAGACAGAAGCAAATGCATTCTTGAGGATTCTCAGAGGAAGACCATTTAATCTAGAAGCACTCATCATAAGGTTTTATTTATGTTTGCTTGCAAAGATGCCAAATTCTTCCAGCTGTGCATTTAAACAGGGAGTTGTAGGAAAAGAGCTTTGTCAGGTCCTCTCTTAGGAAGGAAATTTCTGTTGGCGATCCTCAGTTTGTGTCAGGTGATAGCAAAACCCACAGAGTTACTTTCAAATTAGTTGCACAGCTGTCATTTCCATTTCCTCTTGTTTTATGGCGATTTGAAAGTTTACCAAATTATATTTTCATTTTTATATGACATTTGTGAATCTACAATCCAAATGTTCATTTTACACTCTAGCAGCAAGAATTTGCGTTTGCACATGTAGCCAACGTTTGACTTCATTAGTTTGATATGCAGGACAAAACTGAAAATAAATTTTAAAAAAAATTGTAGCATAAATCTATAAAAATTTCATAGATGCTAATCGTCCAAAACCATAAAATTAACGTTCTTCTCATCAAAATATTTTTGACAGTCATAAAAAAGGATATAAAAGATGTAATCTGATCTGAAAAAAAATAACATTTTTCAGATTTTTAAAAGCAAGTTTGAAAGATCACAGCCTTCTAGTGCTTGCTCATGACTATTAGAAACCATGCCATTGTGATATCAGGTTTTTACGTAAAGGTAGTGCTAGAACAGCCAAACACTTCTAATAAAAGTATTAAATAGAACATTCTTCATTACTTAAACCGTTGTATCTTGTGTCATCACTCACTAAAGATGAATGTGCCATATTACTGAAAATGAACAGTTGTGTTTTCTACCTATTTTCTGCAGGGGTAAATAGTCATAAAGGGATCAAGGCAGTGAAGAATCAAGTTCTGTATCTCTAGTTATGTGTGCCAAGTTCATACCTGAACATCTCCCAGAATAGGTTTTCTGAAGCAGACAGATTGTAAGCCTGCACAAAATTGGTTTCAGAAATGCAAATGGGAGAAAGCAGCTTTGTTTTCCAGCCATTGCAACACTCGACATGACATTTAGATAGACTTGCTTGCATTGACAGTAGGCACATATGTCTACTATTTTGTTTTAAAATATATGTATTGCTTTTAATAACAACATTACAGCTGTTCACAAAATGACGCCTCTAGACAGAAGCACTACAATGAAAAAAGAGTATCAACAGAAGGACTGTATCTGCATGCAACTATGCAGTTGCCAAGAAATGAAGATATAACATATGGTCATTTTGTAAAGGTGAGCTGAACAAAAAACAAGCAGCAACCTAGCCAATTTTTGTCATTTGAATTCTCCTACTCAAAACCCAATTTACTTTCATATGACTCTTGCTAATTTGAATGATATATTTATTAAAATATGATACAACCAGCCCTGCAACTGGGAAAACAATTTAAAAATATATTTGTGGAATGGTACGTTGCCAATTTTTCACTTGTCTAGAGCTATCCTTTAAAAATTAATGTATAATTTTGCAGCAGAAGAATCGAATGCTATTAACAGCTTACTAGTGTGAAGAGAGGAAGTTGTAACTTATATTAAATATCCCACAGTTGATATGAATGTCTTCCCTTGATTTATCTGTTTATTGAACTGCCTTGGAAGGGCCACTTCTCATAGGAATGCATGGGGGAATGTTAACATAACCCAAGACTCTTTGATAATCTTTCTGGACATCACCCAAAAAATGACAAGATTTAGGAAAAAACTGATAAGATTGGAAATGTTTCATTTCCCACCATAGCAATTTATAGACTGTAAGGAAAATGTGGGCTCCAGACAAGCTGCTGGTTTAGGCAACATTACTGTTTTTGTACCCAAATAGCAAA
>WEIU01000103.1:27133-46513 GCA_013389925.1 Aegithalos caudatus | reverse complement strand
TTATAATTTATTTTAAAGAAATTCTGAATCTTATAGCTGTGGAGAGAACAATAGCAAACAACAACTATGACAGGAAAGAATAACTCCTGTAGAGTCAGAAATCCAGGTGTGAAAAAAGCTTTTCATAATTATATGAGTTTGTCAGAATTTCAGTAATAAATTACATTTTTTAACAACTGAAAAGAAAAATTCTTCTAAAAACCGTTGCTGAAAGTTATAGTACATAGTACAGTTATAATATATAGTGTAAAGTTATATAAAATTATAATATATAGAGGCCTATTTCTGTGTTCTTCAAAACAACAACAACAAATAAAACAACAATAAAGCAAAAATGAAGGCTGTCATACAAACAGAATTCTCTTAACTCTTATAAGTTAAAGATTTATTTTACAACTTCATTCATTATTCTTTAGCAAGCCCTCACATCATATCAAGTTTTATATCAGCAGACAAGGCTGCATGCACTCACACATTGATACTGGAGAATGCCACAAGTCTGAATTGTGGGCTGTACAAATCATACAATATGCAAGGCAACAGATGGAGCCCTAGGAACAAAGCTTGAGACAGTAGCAGAAGTTTCAACAACAGTACCCCATGGTTAAATGATGCTACTAAGCACAATGATAAAGAAAATAAAATAGCATTCTCATCCTTAAAAAAAGCCCAACACCTTGTAACTGATGCACAATGTCAGAATGCTTTGATAAACCATAAATCTTCTCCACTGGGAATGCAGTCATAGCCAATACCCAGCAGATGTGGGTACAAACTAAGGAAACATCAGCATTACTCTGAGAGAAAAACAAAGTGCCATTCATGCCAGCTATCTCAATTCAGACTATTCCCTCTACAACCCTGGAAAATCCTACCTGGATTTCACTTCATGAACAGAGCTGCAGCAACTGTTGGCTCTCAGGCAGTTCTGAGGATGCTGCTGACTATGAAGGTTTGTTTCCAGATTTCTGCCTAGAGAGGTCATAGTGTGGACATGGATGCACCACCACACATAGATTACTGTCACTAACATTTTTATTTGTGTATGTAAATAACACATATATAGTGCTTTATTTCCTACACTTTCAAGGAAGGATGTACAACCAATCCCCACAATAGATTCCTAATATTTGGACATTATAATTTGTGAAGAGATGTGGGATAAGACAGGTCTGTTTCTAATTTAGCTCTAAATTATGAGCCACTCTCTCTTTGTTTTTCTTCCAGTCACTCTAATGTGTTCTGAGCAAGTGTAGAAATGAATCTTCCTTCAATCAACTCTAAATTAATAGATATTAAGAGTTTGCACCTCTAGACCTTGCAGAAGAGACTGTCAAAGTGATTTATGAAGCCAAATATATAAACTTGGATTCTTCCCACTGTGAGTGGGGTTGCATATGGGGTATTATGCAACAAAGTTGTAGGTGGTCTATCACTAAGTCTCTGAGAAACTGCAGGTGAGATTTCAGATTACACCCTTGTTTTCTACTTTAAAGTGAACATAATTGTTTTCTGTCAGGCTGCCATGGAATTAAAGCACCTGCTAGAACTGGCAGCACATTTTTCATTTATCCTAGGCAAGCATATTAAGAAGGATGTCTTCAAACCAGCTCTCCTAAAGCTGCAGTCTGCACCAAGTGAGGGCTTCAAGGTTGCTTATCAAGAGGAGTTGACTGAAGTGAGTGAGTTTGAAGAGCATATGCTGTCCCAAGGCCACTCTTGAGATGATGGTCAAAAAAGTCACTCTGTAACCAGTGCTCAGATGTAAGAAGCATAAGAGAGACAACAGAAAAAAGGGCAAAAACGAAACATGGCAAATAGAACCAAACTCCCTCAGGTTTAAGCTAAATATCCTTGTTCTTGATACAATTCCTTTTTCATCTAGAATAGGTAGCAATAAAAATAGTGGTTCAGATTTTGTTTAAAGTAACATTGCTATTTATATTCAGCTAAGCTGCATCATTTTTATTTCAGGTTTTTAATTAATATTCTTAAAGAAAATGGCACACACCTTTCTCACACTGATATTGGTGCTACTGATAAAGTTTTTGTATCGCTCTTTTTCTTGTTTGCCAATATTTTTTTCAAGAGCCTGCTCTTATGAAATTCCTTAGTTTGAAAGTAAGTAATTGAAAAAAACCCCTAAGTTTCTCCCTCTAAAATACTCTGAGGAATTGATGATGCATAGTATTTTACTTTTAAGGGCAAAGAAAGAACAAAGTCTTATCACAAGAAACTCTTTTGGTGCACGCAAAAAAACCCTAAGACAAGAGAAGGTGGATAAAACTGCTGTGTAAATGAACTAACAAGTGGGAAAAAGGAAACTTAACAGACAAATTAGATAGTAATGAACCAGGTGAATGTCAGCCCAAACAGTAACATCATCAGTCAATGCTCATGATTGCAAAAAATGTTCTAGTTACTTCAAATAACACCCTAAATCTATATATATATTTATATAGTCTCAAAAGCTGTTTTTCAGGGACTGAAACTTTGTCTCTGGAGTCTTAATTAAGAATTGTTCTACTGTGAGAAAGTCATGAAAAATAGTGCTAGAGGTTCATGTAGGAACTAATCTCCATTTAAATCAATAAATTTGAGCTTAAGCCAATTTCAACAAAACAAACCAACAAAAAAGAACCAAGAAAATGATTGTTAGCAAGATGAAAAGCTACAGTGGCATAAAATAGGAAGTATTTGTGCTAGGAAGGTTCTCAAGGACCCAAAATGCTATTTAAGGCCCTTTGGGTATGTATATTCAGAGCAATAAGACAACTACCCTTGTTTGTCTAAAACCAGACACACAGATGTGTCTTGCAAAATAAGGAGACCATGGAAACAAGTCCACTGAAGAATTGGCACAGCATTTTACATATCCTGCAGAGTTTCCCTAAGTGCAGGGCACATATAAAGAACAAAATACAGAAGGAATATTCAAAGAACAATTACCATTGTCTTCAGCTTGCCTTCAGGGGCAGAATGAAAAATGAAGGAAAAAGAAAATGCAAGGATGTAGAGACAGAACAATTTTCTAGTGGTAAGTCCAAGAATTATTTCCAGGAAATATGTGTGAGTCTTTACACTGAAGTTAAACACTGCTGGGTAACAACAGTGCTATCTTTATTTTCAATTTTTATTTTCTATTACTCCTTGTTTAGTGCTTGAGGAATTATGCTCAATCTCAAGCATTTTTATTTTGTAGGGGACTAAAATTGACAATTAAGAATTTTAATCAGACACAAGTTTTTTATTTTGCATTTTTTTTTTCAAATCCTGATATTAGGGAGGGCAGAGATCCATGACCCTCAATATTTTTGCATATACTTTTCTGGTTTTAAGTTAATTAGATGTGTATGGTATCTCAATATCTCTGTAACTACAAACAATAATACTTGAGTAGGAAGAGAGAGTTTTTTTCTTATTATTTACAATTGAAAAGACTACTTTCACTATTTAATATACACATATTTTTAACTGCTTGAGCCTCTAAGTGTCAATAAAGTTCAGACATTCAAATGTGCATTGTCTCAAGGCCTTCATAGAGAATCAGTAAGGAAAGAAACCCCTTAAGAAGCACATATGCTCCTAACTAAAGCATTGCATAGAACTTGCAGAGGAATTTTTGTGACTTCCTAAAAGTCTGTGACAACTTCTGACTCATAACTGGCCTGTCTCAGTATTAAAATCTGTCTAAAACAGGATCTGGGTTGAACAAACTACAGCTACATTGGGATTGTTGCTCTCTACCTGCTCTGAAAGAAGAGAATTTAGACACAGCAGAAGATTCAAAACTTATTGCTACTATTTTACTATTGCTATGAAACAAACTGGCCTTCCAGAGAGTGCACTCACTGCTGCAAGAAGGACACATCATTGTTATTCTCATTTTCAGCCAAGCATATGGAGTTTTTCCCCTTCCTAGGTTAAGTCTTCCATTCCAGATGCATACACAAAGCCCAAGAGATCACCTGGAAAGCTGCACATAAAACTAAAATGCAGACTGGAGAAAAGAATGCTCCCAAAGGTTTTTGTTACAAGGGAACCAATTTACTGAAAGGACAGGACTTTCCTATTCACAGTTAAGTTTGCATATAACACAACTGCCAATACTGGGATATAAGCAAGTGGGAGGAAAAATAAAAGCTTCCAGTGAAAATTAAACACCCAGAAACATGAAAAATAAGAATAACTTTGAGGATTTTTGCAGTGGTTTCTTAGAGATACATGTAAGAAGAACAGAGAACCATCATCCAGTGTGAAAAGTGAGAAAAATGAGAGAAAGCCACAATCAGTGTTTGATGTACAACTTCTGTCAGCAGGAATCTGCTTGCAAGTATGGAGCCCAAATGATGTTCCAACATGGGTGTAATTATGAATTCAGATCTTCAAAGAGAAATTAGAGGATATATTTGAGAATACAGATTTCCACTCCTGACACAAAATTTTTAGATGAGGTTTGCTTTTCCTTAAGGTGAGCAAAGCATTCAGAAAGCAGGGTGCTTCTTTGCTGGGTTTTCAGAGACAGAAAGTACAAGATTCTTAATGGAAGGACCCAGGGAAGCACAGAGGCACCAGGAATGCCTTCTCCAGTGTTGGGAAAGATTTCCATTCCTTCCCCCAGCCTACAGGAGGCTTCTCTTTCTTACCTTTGGCATTCACACATCCTGCAAGATAAAGAACTCATTTGTCACTGTATTTGCTTAATTAGATAGCATGCTGCAACATGCATTTTAAGTCCACAGGACTGCCAGCATTCTGAATTTATATGTTTTCTCCTCCAACAGTTATTACAATCTTTTCACCTTTTACATGTAGCAAACTATAATGCAGTTACTGAACCATTTGCAGTACTCAGAGATACCCAATATTAATTGCTCAATCAGCCAGCATTGACACACTGGATTTAACATGCCACGTTGCATTACTGATTACATTTCTAATCTTACTGAGTCAATCTGGAGCAAAGACACCTGCAGTTTAGCTGGAGTATTTAGTAAACACCTGTTTCCTAAATACCTGTTACTATTGTAGTATCTAGCTTGAATGGAAGCATACACCTCATACCTTGAACATTTTGGTGCCTGATTGCACACTTTGTAAATATTTAATTCATTAAGTCTTCTTCACTCTTGAGAAGAAATATAACAAAAAAAAAAACCCTACATTTTATTGGAAAAAATAGTTTTACTAGTATTGCATAGAGTGAATGAATTTGTTCTGTACTGAAATTGCTTCAACTCTTTTTAAGAAAATCAACACAGTATTTTCTGAGTCTTCTCCTAATATAAAGAAAGAGAATATGTACCAGTAAATTTAAATCCAGTGTCACCATTGTCTTACATTCTCCAGGTTTTTTTATCAGAAAATATGATGTTAAATACACCATTATGGAAGAAGGGTGATATACACCCAACAGTCCCCTTAAAATTCATATAACAAAACATTTAACCACAAAAGCAGAAGACAATACTAAGCTAAATTTTCTATAATTTTCAAGTGTTACATTATCAGAAAACTGAGATGGTGATTTTGTAGCAGGCTTTCAGCCTTTTTCTTCCCCATAATAATATTACAAATGCTATACAGAACTTGACAGACCACTTTTCAAAATTTTTACTGTAAAGTAAGAAGTATTTTGCAAAGAAATTAAACAAATGTGGCAAAGAACAGACAACATAAATAGCTTTGGAATTTTGGATAAAGCTATGATTATTCAACATTTAAGATGACTACATGAAACTGTAACTTGCTGATTAAATTAGACTAACAATTAAACTTTCTTGTATCAACTGTGCTTAGAAAGTAACACAACAGTTTTATTTTACAGTTTGTGGACCAGAAGAAAGTACCACTAAATCTTATAATTTCTGTGCTTTGATAGCAGAATGTACGTCCTGTGTCTGTGATTTGTCCTTGTCTACCTCATTAAGCACCAAGAAGCAATGAAAGAGGTCAACAGATTCCAGACTGCTTCCTGACAATTAACAACTGGAATAAGCAGAGAGCTATCTTTAGTAAATTCATTGTTACCCTAAAAAATTTAACACAGTAAAAGCATAGAGATGAAATAAAACCCAGCTGTGTGAGCCATAGCTTACCACCTGTCAAACTTGCAGAGTAACAATTAAAATACTAGTCTGAGTTGTGAAAGTTCTTTCCCTTACAGTTAGAAACCATCTCCATTTTATTTTCTTGTCTTACCATACATCTTGCAGACAGAAAAACAATGCATATTACCTTTAGTAATAAATCTATAAAAGCATTTATGCTCCAAATTTCAGCACTGTGATGAATACTGTGGATATAAGATGATGTCAGATCATTTTATTTCCCTGCCACGCATTGTGTAGATGAGGAAACGAGAGGCTTTTTGCTGAGATCACTTACCCATGAAGTTCAGATAGCTCTCTCCTCCGAGTGCATGAGTAATGAGACGAATCATTTTATGAAGCTGTATGCCACGATCAATAACCGGCGTCAGGGGCATGAGCACGCTCATGTTTGTGTACATCTCTGCATCCATCAGGCGAAAGGCCAGGGTCTTATCACCAACCAGTGCCTGCAACAGTTCAAAAAGACACTGAGGAAAATCCTTGGGTGTCATGGAAATGTTTCTAGGTTTTTTTTTTGTTTTTTTTTTTGTTTTTTTTTTTTCTAAAACAGGTGGTCTGTATTGTAGGGGGAGGATGTGCAAGATCCTGAGGAGCCAAGGACGTGGCTCAGTATGCATGACCCAGTCCCTGTTCCTGAAGGAAACATCCTGCCACTGCCAACAATCATCAGGTCATGGTGACCCTATGTTCTCATCACTGCATCTGTGCATTGTGTGATGGGCAATAAAGATCTGGTCTGCTGCCAAAAACTGAGGCAGGGATGTCCCTGAGCTGAGCCTGGGCTGGATGTCAGCCCCAGTTGTCTGCTTTCCCCTTGCAACCTTTCCCATTGCTGCTGGGGCTCCTGGACTGATGGGATTGAGTGTACATGATAACAGACCAGCAGCTGCATAACCCCTGGTCCTACATTTCACCTAATGGGATCCAACTGCATAACTACTTCTTAGAACTTTTTCACCTACAGATATCAAATATCAGCATCAACTCAGTAAGTCACAACTGACCTGCCATTCGGGAATTTTTATAGGAAACACAGAAAATAAGGAAGTGAACATCTAAAGTAAAAGTTCCTGGAATGTAAAAATTAATGGGTATAAACAAAATTCTGGTTCAGACATGTAGAGTGAGTAAGAAGCATTCACTTATATTCAATCAAGAATGGTTTTCTATGATTTCACAGACAATAAAAAACTGAATTATTGCTCACTGCTTTTCAGAAAGGCCACAAAATGCTATCCAATATATTAGCAGGCAGGTAGTGGAAACCATTTTGGAGCATTTATATTTAAATAGTTGATTTTTGTTCAATTAGCACAATTCTTGTTTTATGCTCTTGAACAAAAACTTACTAAATTCCAGAGATAGAGATGAATTGGAAAGAGGTCTACCTGAAAAGCACCATCATACTTTCATTTTCCAGCTGACAATGTAACAGCATATATAGATTATTCCCTTAAGTAAAAAATTACTCTATTTAAAGGGGAAAAAAATCCTATGTGACAATGACAAGACTGAAGACTGCAACGAGCAACTATTTTCTGGACTCAGAATGTGGCATTTGTTAGTTCCATTTAATATCCCCTAATCTTTCCATTGGAAGAGCAGCTAAGTGTTTCCCTATTCATGTTTTCTGTGGTAGCTGTGATTTTATAAATGGATATATTTCCACCTTCAATGATCTCTTTGCTACCCCAAAGAATCTGATTCTGTTTAGTTTTGGGTTTTTTTTTCCTCATGAAAATCAATCCACATCTGCTATTCCTCTCCACATCTTTTTTTTCCAGTTATGCTGTATATCCTTTAAGATACAGGACCAAACCTGTCTCCACCACTGATGCACACAAACCAGGAAAGACTGCAGTGGCATACTGATTGTGCTCTTTGCTCTATTCCTCTCATAATAATTCCAGGACTGCACCTGCTTTTTTGACAGCTATTAGCCTTGGAGTTGCTATTTTCAAACTCTTCTTATAACCATGAGGCTTTGTATTTTGACTGGCAACAGTCAGCTCACAGCCCATCACAAGACATAAGAAATCAGGATTGTACCCTCACATCCATCACTTCAGGCATTTTCAGACTGAACTATATCTACACTTTTTGTTTCTCTGTCCTACTTTTCACATATCAGCCTGATGCATGTCTAATCATCGTTTCATTTTAATTAAAAATAATGAGGGTTTTTTTCCTTAAGTATGACATTCTAAACTGAAAATGCAAAGTGATAAGGAAAACAACTCAATTTCTACAATTCAACATGAAAGAAAAGAACAGCAACAGTAATGTTATATGTCGTGCTTAGGGTGAAGAATCAGCTTTGATGAAAGCAGCTTATCATAGAATAATATATATTTCCAAGTAATTTCTCAAGTTCTTTATCAGGATCATGCATTAAATGAACACTGTAACAGACTCTGAGATTAGAATGTAAATAGGTACACAGAATGGATATAATGAATGGTAAACTCAGAATGCTCTCTTTAAAATATTCAAATTGTTTTGGATATTTCTGTTGACATTTATTATAGAAAGTGTGGGAAATGGAATATCAACCTCTATTATATAAAGGAAAGATAGGTTGGTTAAATAAAACACCAATTTTTAATAAAAGGTTTAATACTCAAATTATGTTTTTTCTGACTATTCAGACACAAGGATTCAAAAGATTGAGGGAGGAGAGTTATCCAAACTCATCATTACTTTTTCATTTTTCCATACACAGAACTATTACAATTGCTGTGCTTTGAACCAAACTGCTACAGAATATTTCATTTAGGTCTCAAAGGAGGATGTTTTCAACCCTTCCACAGAGGAAAGACCTTCATGAAGGGAAAAGAAGTCACAAACAAATTTCTTATATTGGCATACTGTTTATGCTTACCAGAAGTAGTGTTCTAGTTTATTTAATGGAAACAGGATTTTCAAAAGCATGGCTTATATAGCTTCCTATGTTCTATGGCAGGTGAAACAAGAAGCTAAGACTCGTTTCTTAAAAAACAACACAAAAATGAAAGCCAACATTACCCATGCACTCCAGGGAGAATTTTTTTTACTAAAATGAAGGTTCATTCAATAAAAACACAGCAAAACAAAACAAAACAAATTTAAAAAAATCCAAACAAAACAAGTGTACAAAAAAAGGAGTCCAAAAAAAAGGTAGTGAAAATCTACCCATTTCAGAAATTCTTGCCATCATCCTAAACTCCTTTCCCATAAAAAAAAACCAAACAAAAACAAAACAAAACAACAACAAAAAAACAAAACAACAAAAAAACCCCAACAACAACAATAAAAAGAAAAACAAAACAAAACAAAACAAAAAACAAAACAAAACAAAAAAAACCCAAACACCAAGCTTCTGCACAAGATCTTTGACTTGGTTATGAACAAACAAGCAGCTGAAAATACCTGGTCATGACTCTCTGCATAAGCAATGTATTTTTCTTCATGCCGTCTGTTTGTTAATGTATGCACAATATTGCCCATATTCCAGTCTTCATCTTTCAGCTCCTTAATTATCTACAGAAATAAAAGGAAGATTTCTGAGAAGTTGCTTTAAGTAAAAACACGTAACATTATCTTGGCACAGAAATTTCCAATGGATTGTGAACTTGTACTTTCACGACCCCAAGTTTTGAAGTGATGAGCTTTCTCTGATAATCCAAGGAGTCATTTTTTTCTTTTAAATTTTACCACATAAATATAATACTTAGAATATTTTGTTTCTGCTCTACCTCCCTGGGGAAGCACAGACAACACTTTTTGCCATTTACTATGTGAATCCCTGAATCCTCTGATACAGAGATTAATGTGATTGATAGGACCTGCAAGAGAGCACTGCACCAAAACCAAGGGAGAAATATGTGGGCACAGACCTACCTGGTTCACAATATCAGGAAATGCAACCATGGCATATGGGAGCTTCCAATAAAGCTTAACCACTAGGCAGTGTGGTGCTGCCTCCTGATTTTTAGCAATTTAAATTGAATCCCATTAATAGGAATTTTCTGCCTCATATCACTTTATTTCCTTCCTCTGCTAAATCTAGCTCAGTGTTAGTTTGTCCTTTTTTTTACACCACTTTGTAGACCTCCATTGATCACTATGACTTAAATGAATATAACAAATATATAGACATAAAAATAGAAGCCATAAAAAGGCAACAGCACTAAGATGGCCAATATCGTGCTATAAAATTTAACATAATGATTGTAACTGCCCATATACTCCTAAACAGTCTTTTTTCTCCCCCCTTTCTTTGTTGATTTTTTTTAAGTGCATAAATTCTGGCTCTGAATGCATCAAGGTCCCTATGTAGCATCGCACTACATCTATCTTGAATCTGAACTGGTACAATCACTGCTGTGTCAGTTTATCTTTCTTACTTTTACAGATTCCTCAGAATTAGAGCACGGAATTCCCTTGGAGAGTCTTCAGTTTTCAAACTCACTTTACCAAGTTGCCTAGAAAATTTCCTGTTAACAGGTATGTACTTAAATACTGGAGAGAAATGAGAGTAAGCAATCTAGGAGAGTTTGGTAACAGCTGATAAACTGCTTATCTAAACTTCTCCCCTCCAATCACCTCAGCTTTATTCTTCCCTTCAAGAAATGTGGTAACAAACTCTGGCATCACCTCCTTCCCTAACTCCATGTCTCTACTGTTGCCACCTATTTGCAGTTTCTTTGGCAAGAAGCTTCCTGCCTTCCCATGCTAAACTCTTGTACATTCCCAACCGATTTGCACTCAACGTCTCATCAGTGTCCCGTGCTGTACCATGTCAAGTACAGGTTTAAGCTGGAAAAACTGACATTTTCAGTTTTTTCATTTTCATTTTCTGTTAAAGAACAGAATTTACTTCAGCACAGTTATGTTTTCTATCCAAGTATTATGAATTAAATGAAGCAGACTGTATCAGAGATTGCTAAATTAGGTGGTAAATTTTTTACACTTGTAAAATTCTACAGTCTGTTTTTTTTTTCTCCCATGTAACATGGACTTGGCCACTTGCATTTTGCTTACCTAGGAAATCGCTCATCTTGCCTGCCCTACAGTGTGGTAAGGAATGAAACAAAAAAACAAACTAACAAAACTCCAAGAAACCCACAAAACATCACAGTTAGGTAGTTGTTGTTTTTTTTTTTTAAAAAAAGACCCTTTGCAGCATTCCAGGATGCCTAAATTACACATTCCAAATTCTAATGATGGTGTCTTTGTTGGAAAAGCTGTCAAGTTTATCTTCTGAAAAGAGGCTTGAAATCTATTTTTCAATTGGCCTTCTACCTCCTAGTTACAAAACTGAAAGATAGAGAAAATAAGCTATTTTTTTAAATTATTATTCTTAGCTACACACTATAATTATTGAAGCATTAATGGTCATTTAAAACATTTGTTAAGATCTTTACAACTGCCCAAAGGATTTGGGTATAATCTTCTATGTAACTGAAAAACATTCTCTAAAACATCAGTAGAAGCCTTTTCAGATCATTTAGTGTTTTATGTCTTTTTTTGTGATTCTCTATATTAAGGAAAAAGTAATATAAATCCTTATTGTAGTCAGAATTCATTAATATTTACAGATGCATATTATTCCTTTTCGTAACCCCCCTGTACCAATTGCAGGTGTTTGTGTAATTCACCTAGGTTCACTTTGCTTAAACTTTCAGGTTTATTTATATTCAATGCCAATTTCTATGCCCAGTGTCAGGAGGGTTTATTGCATGTTTTTAGAATAATTTTTAAATTTTTTTTTTATATTTATATGCATATAGTTACCTTTTTATCTACCTGTTCACATTCAATATAGATTACACATTCTACATCTGTTGCAAAACACAGGTCATTTCAAAGAAATTGAGCTTGTGTGTACTGTATGAAGAACACAATTATCAGCAGGAATGCGAATCCCAGCTCTTGAACTTCCTCACCTGAAGCCTACATAACATCTGACAGCTCTCATTTCAGCCTCTAATACCTGTGCTCAAGCCTGTCGGGATTTATTTCAGTAGCACATTAACACAAGAGAAAGCAAAACTTGTCAGTGGGATTCAGAAGTGTTCATGTGCATGCACTGACAGAGAACCAGGCCACTTTGAAGAGCAAAAGGTATTTTTTAAGAAGTTCTCACCTGTATCCACTTATCAGGAATGGCCATGGCGAGCCTATAATCAAAGCCCCCTCCTCCCTCTGCGACGGGCCGGCAGAGAGCTGGCATTCCAGAAACATCCTGAAACACATAAAACACCCCACAGCATAATTTCCACAGCACTGCAAATATTCCTGCTTATTTTCCACCATACAGTAATACTGATATGCAAACACTCTATAAACAGCTTCAGAGATTGACCTGTTTAAGGGAGAAAAGAATAAATTTAAATCAGCTATTACTACACCCAGATGTGCTGTTTGAATGCAAAAGTTACAAAGAAAAGCATTATGACTTTTCTCATCAAATACTCTAGCTCAGAATATTTTAATAGAGTAGATATTTGAATGGGAAGAGACCTCAGTAGATGTACAGAGTTTGAAATAATTAGCTCTCTTGAGCTCCTAGTAATCAATAGAAAGTACAAAGTAGTCAACAAAAGACAAATTAAACCTTCATTTTGTTTATTGATATTTTGCATAAGAAATGGCATTAAAAAAGGTTAAATATAAAGTACTCCAAGGAAGAAAAATACAATCTCTATTCTTTTCCCAAAACCAAACCTATTGATCCAGTTAGTCCTGGAAAGTGACATGCTCCTACTGCATAATTTTCCAGTTTCATATTGATGGAAGCTGACTATTCTTGAATTTGTAATTCCAAGTTCTCAAAATATTTTTTTCACCATGTTTTTAGGCAATTTTATCACGCAGCATTCTTTTCTAAAGTTATCTGGACAGAAAATGCAAGTCTCCAATAATTGCAGAATATCCATCAGTACTCAATTTTATTAACTTTTGTGGGGGAATGGCTTCTCACTGACAGCAGTTATGGATTAACAAACACCTCTTACATCTACACAAGAGAATTTATGGAATTAATACCGACTAGAACCAGGGCTTAATTAGGAAGCTCATTCTGATTTGCTGGATTCAATCCAGTTTTCAATCCAATTGCTGCCCTGGAATAGTGAATAAGATATTTACACTTCAAGTCATACACACATACACATACACTGACATAAGGGAGGAGATCAACCAGATCACCAGAAAGCTCATGGATGGCATCCCAGGGGTGGAAAGCAGGGCTGCCATCCAGAGGGATTGTCTGGAGGAATCAATGAGCAGAAATGTCACACAGAATGTCACCAAGTTAATCCCAGCCCTGGGATGGGCCACCTCCTGCATCCATACGGGCTGGACCAGCCAGGCTGGGCAGCAGCTCTGCTGGAGAGGAAGGGGCTGAGGGCCAGCAGCAAACTGAGCTTAAGGCAGCAGCCTGCCCTGGCTGCAGGGATGGCAGCACAGCCCAGGCTGTGTGAGCAGCAAAGCCAGGAGATCAAAGGAGGGCATTATCCATCTTCAGTCAGCAGCCATTGGAGCACACAGAAAGCTCTGTCCATGTTCCACACGCTATAAAAAACAAACAGTGAAGTGGAAATTCTTCACAAATTTTTTGATGTGATAAGAAATTTAGTAGCTCACCTAAATCAGTCAGAAAGAAACAAACTCCTGGTCTCTAGATTATACAGGACATGATGTGAAATAAAAGCCTTTTTCTGTGGTGCCATGATGCCTGCCTGGAGGAAGTCCAAGTCTGAGATTTAAGCAGCTCCCATCTACTTCAGTCAGAATATTGAAAGCCAGATTTTTGGGAAGTAAAATTCCAAATTTAACAGCATTTATATATATATCTACAAATTTTAACTGGACATAAAAAAATCATAAATAGTTAGTTTAGTAGATCTTCCATCAAATTTACTCCTACCAGGAAGCTTCCTAGCCTGGTACTCAGACTACCATCCACTACTGATCTCCCATGCAGGGGACAATGAAACGGCAACACGTGATCCAAGGGGGATCAAAAAGGACTTCAAGGCCTCAGGACAATTGGTAAGGGCAGCTAGGCAGAAGCCCTATTCTCCTCTGTAACTCTAGTTGAAGGCAGAAACCTTGAAAGAGATGGATACACTGTTCCATGGCTGGTGTCACTGCCAAAATGTTGGGGGGTTTGACAGTGGAATGTCCAGGTATGCTGCCTTCAGACAGGAATGACATTTCTCAGTGATGTCTGTATTGGAACCAACTTAAGTGGGCCCATGGGAGTCTCATGAGGCTTAAAAAGACAAAAGTCCAAGGGGCTGCACCTGGGTTGGGGCAACCCCTGTTATCAATCCAGGGTGTGATCCAGAGCAGCCACTGAGAAAGGCTTGGGGGTGCTGGTGGGTAGGAGGCTGGATGTGACTTGTCAGTGTGCTCTTGCAGCCCAGAAATCTGAGTCTGTCCTGGGCTGTATCCAACATGAGCAGCAGGGCAGGAAGGGGATACTGCCCCTCTGCCCTGCTCTGCTGAGACCCCACCTGCAGGGCTGCATCCAGCTCTGGGCTCCCAGCACAGGAAGGACAGCGACCTGCTGGAGCCAGGACAGGAGGGTCATGAGGATAATCAGGGATGGAACAGCTCTGCTATAAGGAAAGGCTAAGAGAATTGGGATTGTTCAGCCTGAGAAAAAAACAACCTTTGTGGTAACCTAATTGTGGCCTTCCAGTACCTGAAAGGAGCCCACAAGAATGATGGAGAGCACTTCTTGCTAGGATATGTATTGACAGGACAAGGGGCAATGGCTTCAAATAGGAAGAGAGTAGGTTTAGACTAAATATTAGGAAGTCTTTACTGTGAGAGTGGTGAGGCACTGGCACAGGTTGCCCAGAGAAGCTGTGGATGTCCCATCCCTGTTCAGAGCCAGGTTGGTTTGGGCTCTGAGCAATCTTGGCTAGTGGAAGATGTCCCTGTTCATGGCAGGGATTTGGAACCTGGTGATCTTTAAGGTCCTTTCCAACCCAGGCCATTCTATTATGCTGATTAAACAGCTGGTTTCAAAGCATTTGTTCAGACCAGGTTTGAAAAGAGCTGCATATAAAAATAGAAACCACAGCATACTCTTTCTTTGCCTGTTTGTGTTTGTAATACTGCAAGCATGACAGAATTTTACTTAACATTTTTGTCTTCCCATTATAAAGAACCTTAATCACCACTTTATTTAGAAGACCAAAATGAAAAATAAGCGTATACTCAGTAACAGCTAAAAAATTAGCAATTACTAAGACAGCAGATATACAGAATATTAAAAAGCTGTAAAATCATCAATTAATTACATTAATTAGGGAATATATTATAATTAGTTATGGCTAGAGAAAAACATTTTTCTCACATGGCACTGCTTCTATAGGCAAGCAGACATTCTTCATTGCCTTTTGTAATTTTCAATTATGTCAATATTTTCTCCTTCTGAAATTCTCCTTTAACCATGAAGCACATTGATCAATTCTATGATTCATGTAGCGACTTCCTGAGGCAGAAAATTATGTATTGAAAAAGAAGTAGCTCTCAACTTAAGCAAGAGAAACTGAAGACACATCTTATTAAAAAAAAACAAAAAACTCTTATGCCAGGTAATACAAGAGAACTAAGCTCAGAATTTCTTTGGTATGAATGCTTATAATCTAGGACTATTCAGAAAATTAACTGACTTAATTTCAAGGAAGCCTACTGCTCAATGAAACCACCTCAAGTTTGCTACTGATTGCTCCCCAGATGTTGTTATGATATAAAACTTTACCATAAGCAAGAAATTAAGTTAAATAGTATTTTGCTTCCTAAAGATAGAGAACTCTTAAGCATCACAAACCCTTTTATTAGAAATCCATGTAGTCCCTAATGCTATCAGATAGATCCCACTTTTTCTTTCAAACAGAACAAATTATTTAAATGTAATAACAGAAACAAATCCTCAATGTTTAAATGATTTTTCATCTGGATAAACACATGAAAATATCAATGAAAATATTCATAAAATTTTGAATGTTCTGCTGTTTCATACTCTTAGAAGCTCCATATGCCTGCAACAGTTTTCAGTCAAAAAAATTATCTCAATCAACTCAAGTAATATAGTCTATTTACTCCTTGAGAAACCTGGAGAAACTTAATAATAAATTTAAATTAGCCTATATATTCAACATTTATAGGTTTATTGCATTTAATTTGAAGGGTAATTGTTAGATACACCAATATAACTCAAAATATGCAAAAAATCATTAGGGCTGTTAATCTTTAGTACCACAGAGCACTACTGACAAGTGGCTATCATGCACAAGTAATAAAGTAATAAAAACAATTCTCATTACAAATTCAGGGTGATGAAGAAAAAAAAAAAAAAATCACCACATTAATTAATAATCTATTAATGCAGAGAGAATTCCCAGAGTGCATATTCAGGTTGTTTTTCCCCACCAGGCAAAGTCTGTCCACTAATTAATATTTTTCAGCTCATGTCACCGCTTGAGTACCCGAAGTGTGACTTGATAATTAACAGGAAATTCACATCCTAAAGCAAACTAATCAATATTAATGTCACTGAGGATGGCAAAATGATCTTACCTCTGCTATGGTTATGCATTCTGGGTGCAAGGTATTAATCATGTGATTGGCCAGCATCAGATAACACAAAGCATCTTCATCCACATGTAGGCCAAAATACTCATTGTAATCTCCACTGAACCCTGTGCCTAACAGGACAAGAAGTTTTAAAAGCCACAGTTTAGTTTAATTCAGAAAAAACAGGTATTTCACAAAATATTTCATTTTATAAGCACAAAACACTTTAATGATTTCCCACCTATCCTCATAGCAACAAAACAAGAAAATTAACAAATCTGGAATTTTTTGATCATTCACAGAATACCCTGAGCTGGAAGAGACCCACCAGGATCACTGAGTCCAACTCCTGGCCTTGCACAGGGCCATCCCCCAGAATCACACCCTGTATCATCCAGGTTTTTTAGGAATTTTCTAAGCCTGTGCCAGCTGTGCTGTGCTCCCATCCAACCATCCACTGGGACACTCCAGCCACAGGACTTATCCCACCAGTTTTGCTTATCCCAATGGTGTCAAATCCCTGGGACTGGGCTAAAGCTTCGAGCTCCTCTTGCTTGCTCCTCATGCTGCATGTGGTGGTACAGAAACACTTCCAGTGTGGTTTGTTGTAGCTGACACCTTGTGGAGCAGATTGAGGGATCTTCCTGGTGCTTCTGCCCTCGAGTTTTGGCTGTGCCATCCCATTGCTAGCCTGGTTTTGTCCCTTTCCCCTTCCCATCTAATTTCTACCAATAAGCTCCTCCAGCAGCTCCTATGCTAAACCCCTTTCCCCCCCATGAAACAGTGAACTTTAGAGCAGTATTTCCACATCAAAGCTGCAACAGGAGTGCTGGGATCAGAGGTGATAAATCTCTCACCAATGCCGTGGTGGTGATACAGCATGGACGTAACGCCGTCAAACCGGAACCCATCGAAGCGATAGTCCTCAATCCACATCCTCAAATTAGACAGGAGGAATCTCAGGACTTCCCAGCTGAAATAACATGAGCACAGGTTTATTAAGCTTTTTACCATGTTCTCCACTTACATATGTTGCACTTGTACTGTACATTTTACTATTTTAATGACTTCTTCCCTGTCTTTTTAAACTTTCCCTAAAAAATTGTCTTTAAGTCTTTGCCTTTTTACTGCACAAAATCTTAAGACTGGAGATAGGAGGTTAGTAAAAACTGTCAACTATCTACACAGACATCTAACAGGGTAGTGTCTGAACACATATACTATAGTTTACTACCCATACTTTCTGGTGTAATTTTCCTTTCCCTCTCGTAATATGGTTACACTCTGTGGGAAAAGGTGTTACAGAAAAGGAAATAAAATTTTAATAGGCAAGATCTTCTTCCCAAGATTGGATGGATTTATAGCAAATTTTGGGCATAATTGCTGTTGAAAAGCTGCCTTTTGAAACTGATGACAAATCACCTGTCACCAGTAAAATACCAAAACCCCTATTACATTGCAAATTTACACATCTGAAAAGTAAACCAAGGGGAAATTCAGGAAGTGTATTTTGAAATTCAGAACAACAGGAATGGGGTATAACACACACACATGCAGAAAGCATGGAGATGAAATCAAAATATAAAAGAGGTTCCAGAATGAACAAGCATGTGGAAACATTCATGAACAGAATTTGATATTAAGGAATAAAATAGTTTAATGAACAGTTTTCCTACTATTTGTCACCTCCTCTCTCTGAGCATTGGTCTCTGGAGCTTTAAAAGACACCCACATCTTGTTTCTTCTGTTCACCCTCTATGGCACAGCCCTCTCTGACACCCTCCTGCAAGCCACAGCTGTAAAGAGCTCATCCATCTCAATCATGATCTAGTGAAACTGGTTTTGCCCACATCTTCAACATCTGCCAATGTTATGATTTCTCTCTAATTTCCCAAGACAGCATAGCTACAACCCCATTTCCTACCAAATTTTTGTTCAGAGAAGAGCCCAGGAGCAGGCAGGGTCTCTCCAGTCACCTTCTGCTGGGTGAGACAGAAGGAGCAACATTGCACAAACCACACCACAATTTACCTCTGCACATGGTACACATAGGGTAGTGAAGGGGACCCTTCCTCCACTTCATTTAACAGACATCAGAAACAATAAATTTAGAAATCATGACACACGGAATAAACTCCATTGTGACATAAAAAATGTCACCATTTTCTATCCTCCAAAAACTTCTTCATATGAAGGATGTTTAAAGTCTTGAGTAAGTGGTATTACACGAAAAGAGGCTATGGACACACTATAAAATCAAATTCTGATCTCACTAAACAGCCAGTTCTTGTTAACTTCCATATAATTATAATATTTCTCCTTTTTGCAGGCACTGCACAGCGATACACACTTGTGCATATAAAGACAGAAATATTACCAAATCAATACCTCCAAATTTAGGAAATGTGAATCAGCTCGCTGCGAATTCCCTCAGTTCAACACCTTTCATGCATTACATGACAAGATTTTTTGTTGTTGTTGTTTCATTGCTACACTCCCCTGCTTCAAATCATCCAATTCACAAGTTAACATGATACTAGGAAGATCTCCTTCCTGTCTGAAGAACCTTTCACATATTTATTTTTTCTCAGGTGAGATGGTTTTAGTGAATGAAGAAGATTGAGATTGCTCTGATACTGAAAGGGATAGAAAAGTATCAAAAGTCCTACAAAGTGGTCACAAAAAAAAA
>WEIU01000103.1:2028-17787 GCA_013389925.1 Aegithalos caudatus | reverse complement strand
AAAGCAAATCCATGCGGAAATAATCCAAGGAAATACAGTATGCTTTTAAAAAAAAAACCCAAAAAAGCACAAACCACTCTTTTTCCTGACCTGGCATAGAACAATTTGCTTTGCTCCCAGACATAAAGCTTTTAATACATTTAATACATTTATTTATTCATTAAGACACTTTTGACATGATATGCCATTTCAGTTCTTCTGACTAGTCCTGTAACTACATCAGCCAGAACAGAGCCAAAAGCTGCTCCCTGTCCATCCACTACTGTTATAATGGGAACAGTAGAACCATTTTTAAAATATTCTTTACAATTTCACCAATAATTTCTTAAGTATCAAGTATAATAAAATTTCTTTCAATAGCATCTGTTCCAAAGTCATTCTGGCTTTTAAATAACCCCTCCAGAAAACATTTATATATCTATATCTATATATATATACACACAGTTGAGTGTGTCTTTATAAATATTCCCTAAATTTTAGCATGCTATCACCAGTACAATCTCATACCAAGCTGAATCCAGTCAGTGGCTAAAGGTGAGAAGTAATTTGTTAGGACAGGGACAGCTCCTCCCTGGAGCAGCCAACATAGCTCTACATATCCACATTCCACATATCCATGGCTCTACATAACCACATTAAATCACCTTTTCCTTCCTCAGATAAACTTTTGTCTTTATGCCATTCTCAAGAAAACATGGCATCCCTTTCAAGACTCTAAGCAATATATCAGATCAACATAATTATTTGCAGATTATTTCTGATCTGTTGGCCATCACAGTACTGACTTTTGGAAATGCCACAGCATTTTGATTGTTTCTTACTTTGTATACATAGACATTAACTGATTTGTTCCCTATTATTTATTTTATACTCTCTCCAGTGAGATTTCAAAAAATGTATTTCAAGTGGATCTGTGCATTACACATATCCATAATAGAATCAAAAAAAAACCCAAATAATTGTTTTAATGTTTCCATCTTCTTTCCCTGCTTTGAATTGTACCATGCCTAATTTTCCTCATACCATGTATTCCTTTGGATAAAACCCTATTAGAAGAAAGTCAACATCCCTCATTTCATTTGTGGATTCTTCTCAAACTTATACAACCATCAGCCTATTCTCCAGCACAAATCTTCTGTTCAGAACAGATGCTGCTCATGTAAACTGCTGCAGCAATCACTTAAGAACACTGTGGAAGTTGTCAATTCAAGTGTGGGTTACTAAATGCAAGATAATTATTGCATTTAGACTGATGCAAAATGATTCTCTGCAATGTGTTAAATCTTAGCTAATTTTAGATATTTATTGAAATACCATAATCAACTTCAGGTACATGTGACTGCATTTATTCAAGATATGATTGAACATAATTGCCTACAAGTGGTCACCTCTATATTTCAAAATATAGAGGTGCTACCTAACAAAATTTATAACAATTGACTGCAACTTTTCAGTGTGCCTTTCTTCACACCTCAGTATCTTGCTTTACTGCTGTACCACTTTCTCTGCAGCTACATTTTAGAAACTTCACACAAAGCTGTGAATGCTATATTGGAGGTTAATTTGGGAAACTGGACACTTCACAGAAAGCTATATGGATTCTTATGTGAGGCTCTGAGTTTTAGAGCACTTACAGATTTAAAGCTTCATAGTCTGTTATACCGAAGTACAGTATAGTAAAACAATTAAGCTTATTTAATTAAAAACTTTAAAAATTAAAAAAATAAAGCAATTATACAGCAGCTCTTGACTGCATATACTACAAATCATATGATCAACGTTGAAACTTTTTTTTTGCACTATTATTTCAATTTGTCTGATTACATTGCAGTAAGTTCCTATGTATCATCCCTTCTGTCAATGCTTTCAGAAATCATTCCCTTAAAAAAAGCCATTTATAAACTGCAATGTTCCTACACTTCGAAGTGTTTGCTTATTAGCATATACAATGATGACTAAAAAGAAGAGAAAACAAAAAGAAACAAATATTTTTAGGCATGTCTAGGTCCTATTTTTAGGAAGGTCTTGAACTTTAAGGCTTGAATTTTACAAAGTATTTTTATAGCATCACAGTCACCAGCAAAATCCAGTCTATTGGAAGTAGAGTGCTAAGGAACATAGGCAGACAGTGTTTTTAAATACAATCTTTAATCAAAATAATTAAATTTATGAGGGATGGAGGGAAGAATAAAAATCTCACTATTATGCTGCAAGCAGTGCTTCCTTAAAACAGTCATTAAGAAATAATCTTTGCCAGTCAAATGAAATTCCAATGCATATTATGCAGATCTTTAAACACAGAGCTTTCCTAAACTAATTTGGTAGAGGAAGACTGGCAGGAAATGAATTAAAATCAGCACAGCTTTATGTTTTACATAATGAAACACAACTTGCATCCCTGTTCTATTGTAATTGCCATAGAATCAACAATATGCCAAAAAGATATCACAAGACTGAGAATCTCTCACATTGTCAACCACACTGCATTACCTTTAGTCTAGCTGGAATTCTAGCCAGAGATTCTCCCCAATGAAAACTTATTTGTGACAACCATGGCATGGCATTGGATGTCCTTACTAGTGCCTAAATGCAGCTGGGAGAATGCCACCTGCACCTTGCTAAATCCTCAGAAGCTGCAGAAGAAAACACTTCAGGTCTTACACTCTGGGAAGTCAACTGGATAAGAATCCCTAATTATGTGCAAACCACCCCTGTTTGCTTTTCCTTGTCCTCTTCCTGTGTCCCAAACTGTTCCAAAACCTGCACAGCTTAAGCTTCTAAGAAAATTCCTTAGCTGAGAGAAAACTGAAAAGGCTTTTAGAACTAGACAAGATAAGAAAGGCAAAGTAACAGACAGGTTTGTTGGGAGAGCTAGGATTCAAAAGGAAGAACATGGAAAGGCACGAAACAGTGAAGAGGACAACCCAGTAGTATCAAGGATCTGTATTGGACAAGTATTGGCAGTCTCCTTTTTCCCACCTGACTGACACCTTCCTGGCCAGCAGAGTCTGTTCAGGTGTCATCTGGGAAGCAATGAGTGTCCTAGCAGCCTTTAAATCCTACCTATCCTTTGTGTGCATGGAGTTTGCAGTCAAATCTTTGCACTCTAATGCGTGTGTCAATAAAGGGCCCCTGAGGTGGATGGCAAGAACACACACAACGTGTTATCTGCAGTCTCTGTCTCATGTTCATGTGCCAATTCTCCTTAAGAGTATTAGGCAAGGAACCAGAATCTTTAATACTGTGGTACTCCACAGAGCATCAGCTTAAATCTATTTAAAATGATAATGGTGTAAGCAATAAAGAGGATCAGTGAATCCATTTCACCCTGAGAACTGTTATAAACCATGGGGATGATCCCAAAGAAGGTAACAAATCTTTACCTCCACTGATATTTAGAAAACATCACTGAACTGAATGAAAACAAAACCAAAAATAGTCTGAGCGGCTGTCTTTAGATAATTATGAGCCCAGACAGGTACCCCTACTAACCAAACACTAAACTCTGAAAGATTTATGTTCCAGTTCATTCTACCTACTATCAACACCTCAGTGGCAGACAAAGTTTGGCAAAGTAGGCTATCAGAAGAAAGAAAAACAATTTGGGTAAAGAACAGCTGTTTAAGGAACAACAAACACGAAGCTTAACAGAAGCTGCTGAAGATATTAGGAGATAAACATCTCTTTAAAGAGACAGATCCTAAAGTCAAGCAAAATCAGTGGACCTTTTCTCCCCAGAAAATACAGCACAAGGTTTTTGCAGGATTTAAACACTGGGTGGCAGAAAAGGCCACTGTCTCAGCATTCAAACATAGGTGGATGCAAGAGGAGAGGTTTTAGATGCAAGAGATCACTTCAGACACCTGCCTGAGGTTGGACCACAGGACAAGGGAAAAAAGCTTCAGGTGACCCACCCCACTCTGGAGGGGCAAGCTGGGGAAGAGGCCACCTACACCAGAACAAAGACACAAGCTCCAACACCTGACAGCTGCCCTGTTTCTCCAGCACTGACAGCAAGGTTAAAAGCAGTTTCTAAGCTATGGCAGCTTATAACACATTTTAAGAAAAATTGAATTAAAAAAAAAATAAAAAAGGAATACTGAGCTATAATCAGCTGTTCCACCACCAGCAGTTCAGAAGACTGAGCTGCAGAGAACATCTGGACTGGCAGCAGGGGACTAGCAAATCATCTGTTACCCTGATGTAAAACCTGTGGCTCATGGGACAAAGTGTTTATATACACTAAACCCTACCTGTAGCATTTCAAAGCACATTTGGCATGCATATCACTTGAAACTTCATAAAACTGATGAAAAAAAAAAACTTAATAATTCTCCCATTACATGGCTTAGTTATGACTTTTTAACCCCCAAAATATTGACAGAACATCCAGTCTTAAAAAACCCTTGAAAAGAGGCCTCCAAAAAGCCCCAAAGGAGATGCTGGGACATCTGCTGGCCCCAAATCTTTGTAACCAATATCATCTCTTACTGATACATACTGCTCTATTCAAGGAAGCTGGACTAATTAAAATTAAAACTGCATTGTAAGTCAATCTCTGACTTTTGTACCAAATTCATCTCCTAGACTGTGAAATAATTTAAAATTCTGCCTAAGTGCTCAGGTGAAAAGGGTCATAGTATTAAAAAAACCAAAACAAACCAAACTAAATCCCCCCAAAAAACCCAAACAAACAAAAACACCCTTAAGGCATCACATGTTTTCTGAATTTTAATTCTACCAATATTCCTAAAGGCTTAGAGAAATATATCTGTATACCTATTGATATTGAGAATTGGATTATGACAAAATAGAATCCCACAAAATCTAATGAAAAACAGGAAAAGACTTTTAAAAGTCAAAACAATAACTTCTTGGACCTCAACAAGTCTAGAAGGGCAACATCATTTACACATTCCATTTATGTAGTGCTGTGGGAAAAAATCTTTACTAGGTAATATCTTGTTCTCAATTATTTTTAAATTGTTTTGCTTGATTAGTATTATAGACACATTTGCTATTTGGAGAAATGAATTTAAATTAAAACACAATCAACCACTCTAGTTGTGATCCCACCTGTTCTCCAGGGTCTACAACATCACTTCTAATGAACCTGGCAGCTGAATAACCTTTGAATATGATTTTAGGAGGAAAAGAAAAATTATACTTTGCTTGTGCAAAATTAATTACAAGTAGAATCCTTACTTAAGATGGGAGGGTGTTTACATGTATTTCAAGAGAGCTACCTTTAACAAGAACACAACAGAGACCATTAATTTCCTCCAAAATTAACTGTACAGTGCCAAGTAGAGTACCAGCCCAGAGCTTCTGGCACCCCTTTTACAACAAAGCATTTCCCTGCCATGAATTCAGGGCTAGAAAAGTCACAATATTAAGCAGGAACCAAAGCAAATTATATAAAAGCTTGTTTTTCAACGGAAAAATATTAAAATCAACTGCAATTCTCACTGAAGCTTTGTAATTCTGGTTTTTGGGTTGGTTGCTGAGGGGAATGGGATGGACACAGATATAGCCAGATGGGATGGAGATGATGGAGAGGAAGAGTCACCAAATTAGCATATTTGAGAAAAAAACACCCAGGATCTAGATTTTAGAAAAGCTCACAAGAATGTGCAAGAGCTATGAAAATTATTAAAGTAAAAGTTAATTTTCTGTTGATTTTTAAATCACAGTTTATATGTTTTTACTGAAAAAAGTTAAGCAAAATGTATTCTATTCGCCAGTTATCTTACCTGCAAGTTCTCATTTCAATTAAATTGAGTTTTCTTTCTCCTGTGACATCATAAATTTAAAATACTGTTCACAATTTACAGAAAAGCTTCCTCTTCATACAATACTTGTATAAATATGGACTAAGAAATTAAAAATTAAAGACATGCCTTTATCTTTTTATGTAGCACTGTGGTGCAAAGATGCAATACCCAGGTCCACTGAATAGGCTTTTCTTGGAGCTAAACCCTCTACTTACATGAGTTTTACTAAAAAAATAATATTTCAGTACACAAGGGAGATTTTTTTTTTTTTTTTTTTTTTTTTTTTTTTTTTTTTTTTTTAGCATGGATATAGATCTTTTGTAACATTCTATTACAGCAAGTATTCACAGTCCCCTTCACAGACAACTGAATAATCTTGCAAATGCTGTGAGATAAACTTACTTACATCTTGGCTTTCAAAGAAAACTTAGACAGACTAAACTGATAAAGCAACAGTGTCTTAATCTCTTTCACGGTAGAGAATTAGTTTCTCTCAATTCCAAAGTGAATTGAGCATTCTTTGCATTTGATGTTTAAGTACCTGTGGATTTAACAGTTCTTCCCACTGCAGAAGGAAAGGGATTTAGTACAAGCTCTGTACAGGATACAAAGCTGTGCTAGCTGAAAAAAATTCACTCAGCAATCAGGTTTTTCTGTAGACCATCCAACAGACTGTGTTTGCTGTCATTTATTTTGAGCAAACTTTCAACATCTGCCAGCAACTTGAGTCTCTCTCACAGGTTTTTATACTCGCCTCATCCAGACTAGAGCTGCTCATCCACTGGTATGGAAATTAACACAATGCCAATACAGAACAAATGGGGAAATAAAAAACCCCAAACCCAACATTTTAAATGAAATTTAATCAGTTTGATTTTTTTACAATTTTGCTTGGAACCTGCACACACAAAGTACAGGGGAAAAATGCAAGCTATTTTTTAATCAGTTCTATGAAACTTACAATGACCATGAGGGTTGCATCTTTTCAGTCTTAAAACTTGACTATAAACACATAGAGAATATTTACTATCTCAGGTATTAGTGTGAAAGTATCCCTTAACAAGTAGAAAAAGTTCACAGCTTCCTATGCTTGAAGGGGAAGAAAAGGTTTCCATAACCATTTGAGAAGAGAACTCCAGATTTGTTGTTGCATATTATGAGAGGTTTGGAGATGGGAAATAACCTTCAATGGAACCTCAGGCATCCAGTGCAGAGCTTCAGTTTGTCTGGTCTTTGCTGTTCTCTAATCTCATCTCTCCCCCTCACAGCTCTTTCCACTTCCCCCTTCCAGCATTCAGTCTGGCACCTATTCCGATTCCACAGCACAAAAAGAAATTCCACATTACAGGAACATTATCACTGACCCAACCAAGGCACGGAGGCAGTTCTTCAGTTCTGAAGAAATATTTAACATTGCCAAATGCAACCTACGAAGGAGCTGGTTGTTTCTCTTATTTATAAATACCCCAAACACTCAATACCTGCACCACTTTCTTTCCCAGCAGGAAAGAAACCTGTGTTTGCTTGGAACAGAGGAAGGCCCATGACTGCATTCTATTTTTTCACTAGAGACATTGGTACTCACACACTGGTTGGTTACTCACAAGCATCAAACGAAATAAAATGTGTAATAATGTCATATTGATATTAAAGCTTTAAGATTATTTGAAATACAATTTATTTGAGTATGAATTTAAAGCTTAATAGGAAGGACCAAAATGCATTTCTTATAATAATTAAATCAAAATTTAAAAACTGCCCCTGAAATAATCTGTAAAGAAAGCAAAATAAAGAACAGCTCCTCCTACTAAGTATTGAAGTGCACAAGTCAGTGCTCACACTGGTCACTTGGTTTATTTGACACTGTGAGTTCCATTAACAATTGGCCTATGCTATGTATCATGACTTTTGTAATAGTGCAATGTAAACATATCCATCCAGTCTGTGGCAATTCAATGCAAGCAAGGGAGAAAAATGGGAAAACCAGGAAATTGAACCTGCAGCACACAAAACCTAACAACTAAGAGGTTAACAGGAGACCAGAATGCTACAGTTGCTCTGTGATGAGCAGCCAGGGGAACATTCAAATGTAACCTTGAGTGGGTTAAAAATAACTTTGTAATTGATAAGAATGTCACACAAGATTACACAATTTAAGGGGAAAAAGAAGAGAATTTATCCTGGAATCAGTGATCAGTTCTATACAGAATTTTATTAAGTCATCCTTTAATGAGATTGTGAAGCTACACAAAACTTATTGTGGAATGTTTAGGGAAACAAAGGAAAGGAACCGGAAGAATCAAGGTGGTTCGGGGATGAACAAACAGAAAAAGAAAAGTGAGAAGGAGACTGAATTAAGCTGCCTGCTTGTGCCTGTTTCTCCATTTAAACCACTGAAACATTCAGCATACAAGATCAATCTCCTTGCCCCCAATACCTCAGAGAATACAGAATAAACAATATTAAATACTAATAATCATCTGGCATTAATACATGCTTTGACACACACTGTATTTATACTGGTTAATTAAGCTTGCCCAAACTGGATCTCTATAACTGTCTACTGAAAATAACCCCAGCTGTTTATTAACTGTTGATTAACCTCCAGAAGCTCTTTGAAATGGAGTTAGTCGTCCAGGGGGGAATCTTTTCCTACATTATAACAACCTGACAGTTTGTCAGTAAATTTACAGAGCTTACAAGTTTTCATCAGCTTCTCTTATTATTTTATTTTTATATACAAACATCATCTATTATATATATGCAACATACTATATATGGTAGGAAAATATGAATATAATTATAATGCATAAAATGCACAATTATATATTCCTATATAATAGATATTTAAATTTATATTTATATAGAAAAACATTTTAAAATAAAAATAACTACATCAATATATAATACATATAATGCACATGGTATATAACATGCACATGTAAGTAGTAAGGTAGTAAGAGATGACAGGAAAATAATGAAATTGAAATACCACCATTTAGCATTGCCTTTTAAGCATTTAAGCAAGAAGAGGAATTTAACTCCACATACTGCAACTATTAAACAATCCAAAAGACTTTACCAATTTGGCAAGGAGTGTAGTTTAAACAGAATTGCTGTGAAATAAGAACTATTCACACAGCTGAAGTGATGCTTTATACTCACTTTGCATAGTCAAAGAGCCTGCTGTCCCAGAGCTGGTGATTGCCTCTATACCCAGAATGGAAGAAACAAGAATCTGTACCATCAAACTGGTTGAGGCCATCTTCTGAGTTTTTTGAGGCGTGGCTGTGCACCACATCAAGCAGGACCGTGATGCCCATGGAGTGAGCAACGTCAATCATTTCCTTCAGGTCGTCAGGAGTCCCGTACCGGCTGCGAAATCACAACGGGGCACAATCAGCACTCGTGCTGGCACAACTGAACATTCTTCATGGAAATCACATCAAAGTCAGCAGTTCCTCATCACCTACTCTACAGATGCACACAGGTTATTTTTTCAGCCTCTTGAGCAGTAGCAATTGCTTACAAACTACCATTTGAGGCCATTTCTCATTATAAGAATTCCATCATCCACATAATGTTTTGCAGGAACAGATTCAGTTTTATTCTTCCTTTTTTAATAATACATCAAATTCAGTATAAAAGATTACAGATACAAGTTAAACCTGCTATTTAATACTGAACACTTCCTTAGCTCGTAAGGGTCAAGAATATATTCATATTGCTGGAATAAAGTAACACAATGATTACAACAGTAAATGTACATCCACAAAGTCCACAAAATACACCATCTGCTGTTTTCATGCTTAGCTATTTGGCTTAGGTGCTACACCATTTTCTTATTTTTAAGAGAAGATTTTTGTCTCCTGTGCCCAACACACCTTTTTTCAATTAATTAAGCCAGTTAAAAACTGCCTATCTAAATTTAGCCTGGTTGCCACGTAAGCTGCTGAAAGATTAAAACATGAACAAATAAAAAAATAGCAAAATTAAAAAGAAAAAAAAATGACTTCCAAACTACCCAAATTAATTTTTCGTGTAATTTTATCCTATGCTTCAAATCTAAGTACAGTCTGTTACAAGCCTGTAAGGGAAAGGGTTCCCACAGAACACACAGAGCCATGATTTTAATTGAGTTCATTATGAACAGTGTATAGTTCTGTTTGTCATAAAAGGAAGCCCAACACATCCTGTTTGTTACTGCCAAGAATTCCACAACCCCAAACCCATGCATAAAGACTGCTGAAGGCAGATTACCCAGAATATGCTATGGCAGCTGGAGTTACTTATAAACTTTTTGTCTGTATCCTATCCAAGGTGTTTCACAGAGCAGCTGATCACTGTGCCAAATTGATTTCAGATTTAGGAAGAAGTCAGAACAAATACCAGAACCTTGTTTCCCATTATACACTTTCTTGCAAATGCACACCTGCACACACCTGATTTCAATGGATGGGAAGGAAGAGAAAAGAACAGAGAAGATGCTGGAGAACTTAAACCCACCTTGATGCTGCGAAGAAACTTGTGATCTGATAACCAAAACTGGCATAGTATGCATGTTCCATAATAGCCATCAGCTGGACACAGTTATAGCCTATAATAAAAACAAATATAATAAACAAATTCCTTAAGGATCGTTAAAAGAGTTAATAATAACTCTAATATAAGTTAATAACTCTAATAATAAGTTAATAATAACATATCCTTTCCAGTCTTCTGTCACTTTAGCTGTCTCTGACCCTAATGGTTAATGCCTAAAGATTCAGTAACTTCCATGAAGCAGTTCTACCTAACTTTTTATACTTATGCGATGACCTCCATTACAAATAAAAGAGTCAAATTATCTACACATATTGAATCTCAAAGATGTAGACAGAAATAAGTGTAATCTTTATTTAACTTCAGAATATAAGTTATGCCAACCTGCATGTCCTGAACTGCTTCAACTTTTGACATTTGCAGTCAGGGAGTCTAGGATTAGAGTCAATGGCTACACATACTGTGACAAAATCACAGGATGGTTTGGGTTGGAAGGAAACTTAAAAGATCCTCTAGTTCTCACTTCTCTGCCATGGCAGGAACACCTTCTGCTAGACCAGCTTGCTCAACACCCCTTTCCAGGGATGGGACATCCATAACTTCTCTGAGTAACTTGTTCCAGTGTCTCACCATGCCCACAGTAAAGAATTTCTTCCTAATGTCCAACCTAAATACACCCTCCTTCAATTTGAGGCCACCCCACCCCTGGTGTCCACGTGGACAGCCACTGACTGAAACTCTGAGTGTGACCATCCTGCTAATTCCTTATCCACCAAGTGGCCCATCTGCCAGACCCACATCTCTCCAGCTTAGAGGCAATACTATAACTTCATCAGATATTAAATATTTGTTATCCCATCAATCACTATTTTCCAACGGTAATAGTTATTTCTTCCCTCCACAAGAGGGAAGACAAAAAGAGAAAACACAAATGTAATGTGCTTTTATTCCAAGTTCACCCAAGAACCAAAGCAGTCCAGAAGAGCTGGGGGACATCCTGCATTGTATCACCTAAGATAGTTCAGTGCATTCTTAAGCAAGGGAGCTCTAAAGAATCAGGTTTTTATCTACAGGCTATTAAGACTCACACCACCACCACCACTTCTCTGTTTGAAGAAAATCTTCATTCCTTGGTTTCAACAAGATGCTGTGGGATTTTTTTTATTCTTCCACAGTTTTTTATAGCTGTGACATTTAAAATCAGAGCTATTAGAAGACAGTTGGTGTGAGCTCAGCAATTTGTGAGATTCATTGCTGGTTTATAATTCAGGCTCGTTGTACTTATTTTTATTTAGAGCATTTTTATAAATAAACAGCAACATTGCATAAAATTAATCTCATTCAATTTGCTTGCTACTTATTTTGCTATTCGTCATGAGCATATTTCTACAAACTAGTAGTTCTTATATAGTGATGTCTTTAAACTTGTCCTAAAAAGTAAGACATTCCAAAACTGAATCTCACAGACCTTACAAATATATTTTAAAAATACTTAATTCCCACAATGTTTACTTAATGTAAACAGGAAGGAACATTAGCTATAACTTTTGTATACCCTAAATTTGATACTGCTTTTATTATTCATTGTATCAGCCTTTTCATGACATTTCTCCACAAAGAAAAAATTGTAGGCAAAGCAGAATGCTTTTCTAGCTCTGTAAATCCTCTTCTTGGTACAAATGAAATTCCTTGGCAGTAAGGAGTCAGAGATATATAATGTAAAATCCAAAATTGTTTTTTATTAAGGGATTCCAGATGTGCAGACTCCCTCATCTCACCTTCAAGCTCAGCTTTACCAAAAGGCAAAAGCCACAAAACACTCACTTAACATGAAAAGCTACAAGAAAATGTCTTTTTCAGGCTCTCTGATAAATAAAAAAAAAATCAAACACAGCCACCATCCGCAGAGTTTTCAGCTACAGATGTCATGATTATTTTACAGCAGTGTAAAATACATATTTCATCACAAGGCAGTAAGTTCTAACATTGTCCACTACAGAAACAGTGCAAAGACACCATGGGAAAAAAATTTAAATGAAATTGAGGTGAACAGTTTTGTTGTGCTTTCTGAGATAATGGTACCAGCTCTTTCACATATCCTCTCAGATATACTGGAAATTCTTTTCCTGAAGAAGGTCTTTCATATTTAAAGTTTCCTTGTTCTGATACTTCAGAGCTACTGTTCAAGGATAAAAAGAAGTCTAGCATGCTTATTCTGGCAAAACAAAGAAGAAATATCCAGGTATTTCTTTTAGAACTAAGATTTACACTAGTAGAACCAATTAAGAATGAAGTATTTTCTGAAGACTGTCACAAAAACAGGTCCTTTTTCAAGCTGAAAGCAAACCATGCCAATTACTTTGCAATACTTATCTGGGCTTCAACCATCATATTTTACTTAAAAATCTGGAATGGACTTTGATTCACATATCCTATTTCAGTCTTTGTTCTCCATAGATTTCACGTGTTTATAATTTTTGCTCACCTAAGAATCTATTTTTATAGTATGTGTAACTGGGAAATGCAAAAAATCCTCTAGATACTTGACAGTTATCTTTTCTAATGAGCAGAGGCACACAAAAATTATCTCTGCAAGCATTTCTGGTATTACTTACCAAGATCCTTTATTCTAGGTAGTACATTGTATGTGAAGTTTTTATAAGAAGCTACTTTCCCTTCTGGGGAAGCAATTCCCACATGAGATTCATAAATTCTTAGGCTTTTTAATCTCTTGGGAGAAGGATTCTTATGCTAGAAGAAAAGAAAAAACAGAGTTGTCATTAGGAACAGCTTAGGACTGTTGTCATAATCACATGATTTGCACAAGATGAAAAAACAATTTAAGGTTAATTTTGTTTTTTCTCTAAGAGAATTCTAAACATTTTAGAAGCAATTGGCCATTTTAAAGTGTTAAAGCAAATGTCTCTTTGAAATTAACATCCTTTATGAACAAGAAACTGGGCATTCATGATACAATACTTTTCTTATACTCTTTTAAATTACCCTTCAGTGTTCAAACTTATAGTAGCTACTCCACTCGATGTCCTTCTGAATCACTTTGAATCTTGTTTGAAAATAGAGAGAGAAAATAGTAAGATAGGTTTTTATTCTTTAAGTGTACCTGCTTTTTGCAGGTATGAGAAATCTCTGCCTTCTCTTATGTGAAATTTATAAATACTTTGTTCCTAAAGAACACAGTTCCACAGCAAAGAATCACCTATATTCTAATTACTTAGGATTAAAAGGTAACTTAAAAATCCCATGACTAGAGATGAATACACAGCATTTCTAGATGGGTGAAATATCTGAAGAATATAGAGGCCATTGAAATTAATACCCTATTTGTTAGTTTATTATTCAGGTGAAATTTTGAAAAGGTAGAACAAAACTGGTTGAATACGCAGATGTGAAGAGAAATTAAAGGAACAAGGTGAAGAACAAAACTTCTGGTTGAGGCTTGTTACCTGTGATTTATTTCCATTGGACATCTCTACTACTCATAAAAGGATGGGTTTCTTTTCAGTAAGGCCTCGCCTGTACCCAAAAGTTTTGGCCTCTTTTTCACTCTAGGTCATCCCAATCACTGTATTTCCAAATACATACCCATTCCTTTTCTGGATGACATTGAGATCTCACACAGCATCATACATAGAGTAGGCCACTAAATTGATAAAGACTACACACTTTAATAGGAGTTATTGTACATTATGTTATCTATTTAAAAAAAAAAAAAAAAATTCCACGCAAGTAACCTTTTTCTCTCTCAAGCAGTTGCTTCATAATTTGAGGTGGATTAGAAAATTTAACTGAAAATAGAGGTTGCAGCATCTTTAATATAAACCACTGCATACCATTTTTCAGGGAAAACATGAAAAGTTTAATATGAAACAACATCACTCAGACAGTCTGAAGTTTGCAAATGTTTCCCTATGTTATTTTTTATATATATCATGCAAAGAGTTCTCTCCCTTACAGCAGCGCATGAGAAGAAAGAGGGCTTTAAATTCAATAATGGTGTTTGCCTAAAACAAAGCAGCCAGGATTTGACTGGAGTGTGGGTACCTTATTTTTTTCCTGACTTCATAGAATATTAACCTAGAGTTGAGTACTGAATTGAATTTGCAGATAACCAATCCTTAAATCCAGTACTGATAATTCCCCGCTCTCCTCCCTACCAGGAACAACCATCTTGTCCCAGAATACCTGTCAAATGGGGGATAAACCCACTTTAAAATACCACCTTAATAATTATTTTTTATATATTCTACAGCAGGCTGAAAAAGCAGCTCAAAAACATCCATCATTAAAGGCATTTACCTCTGTCAAAGCCATGAATTAAAGCCCTTCATGTCTCAGCTGGTTTAACTAGTTGGCTATCACCTTTTATTTTCCTCCAAACAGGGATACAAAGATAACACGATACACCTCTTGAAAATAATATTGAAGCCTTACTATGTATGACTGTGGTGGATTCCAGTGAACCCAATCATAATTCACTTTGTCTTCATCACGAACCACATATCTTGCCCAGGGTGAAATACGATAGAGGAGGGCGCCGTTTTGAGCACGAATCACCACCTATAAAATAACACAACATATGCAGGCAGTCACTTATAACTCATAGAACGCCTTCTATGCAAGCCCCAGCACAGAATGAAATAGTAGAGTACACCGAAATTTAATTTAAAGAACACACAAACACACAATGCAAGTCAAGAGAAGGAAGAACGACCCTGCTCGCAGGGATGATTTGCGAAGGGACAGTAAACCAGACGTGTCAGACAGGAGTGATGTTCACCAGCAAGAGCTGAAAGGTGAGAATAGATATAAGCTTTATATAAGTAATGGGAGAGGAAGCCTTCCCAAATGGATTTCTGTTATGTTCCCTAATTACCCCTGTCACTGCTATTTCCTTTCCGTGTTCTTATAAATTTAAATAGACATGCAGTATAATGTCATTAGGATGAGAACTGTGATTTGTTTAACTTGGCAAACAAACAATTTAGCAAGGCCATTTTAATATCTTAATTCCATCCTCTTTTCCATGCTCTGTGAGTCCTTAACAATGTCACATAGCCCAGAACCATAGATAACACAAGAAGCACAGGACAGTTTTGGGGTCAAGTCAAAGAAAAGTTCCACCTCTCTCACATCCTCCCACCCATCCCACCTTCCCTCTCCTCAGCACAGAAGGAACAGCACCACTCTGGTTTTGCTTGGCTGCCACTAAAACAGTAACACAGATGGTTTGCAAATTTAAAACCGAGAAATGTACAAGCAAGTGAAGGCACGGAATTCTTAATTCTGATTTTTTTAAGAAAGCGATGACTGAGACTTCTTAGTTTGGTTGTTGGTTTTATGGGGCTTTTTCTCTTTTTTTTGATAAGAAATCTCAAATGAAAAGGGGAAAGGGGTTGATTTTTTTCCTCTCCTTTCTCTTTCT
>WEIU01000099.1:33502-46080 GCA_013389925.1 Aegithalos caudatus | reverse complement strand
CAGATTTTTTTTTTTTTTTTCCTTGGTACAGACCGGTATTTCTCAGTCTGGTAGGTTAAAAAGATGGTAAAGATACCTTTTTACGAAACAAGAAGTCTAGTAATTCTGGAAAAACCTGAAGAGAGGAGACCTCATCATGGTATTTAACAATATCTATTATTCTAAAATACCAGAAAATGTCCACCAGCCAAATAAAGAAATGATTTTTCCATCAATATTCTTCCTGGAAAGGCTGCTAAAAGAGGAGGATAAAATTAAATTTCTTTGCTTCTTGATTGCCTCTCACTAATACATCATGGAAGTATGCATAGCATCAACTCAAGTACAAATATTTTCAGAAAATATATTATCAGGGAAAGAAAAGAAGGCAAATATTTGTCATATAAATCAGCATTGTTTTGAAACAGAAAATAATTGGAAATGTCTTACGCTTCGATCTTCAGAAATAAAATATTTTTTTCTTTCTCACAGATCATGTCTATTACCAGCAGCTTTGGTTAGGTATCAAGGGTAGTTGAATGTCTCAAAATTTTTTTCCCAAAGAGAAATTTTCCTTTTAGTGTTTACAGTACAGCCTAGACTAGGCTTCATGACAAGACTAATAGGGACCCATGTCACTATGAAGTAACCTGCCAGGAGAAATTGTGTTGGTACATTTTAACACTCAGTTTTGAACTATAAGCACACAACTTAGCATATTATAAAAATTAAAAAAAAAAAAAAACANTAAAGTTTACCAATGTGTTGGGTATTATCAATACGCAAGAAAATCAGTGCTTAAATTATTCAGTATATATTTAATAGATGTTGTGAAGATTTGTGTACCTTGCCTTGACAATAGTTTTCACACCTCATAATGAATGCATAGTCAGAGTAATGCCTGAATGATTTTTTTTTTTTAACTTTAGACAACTATTGCGAGATCTCACAGTTGCCTTGGCATTACTCATGTGTCCCACAATCTGTGGAAAAAAAGATAGCAACTAACATACAGGCTGTACTCTAAGCAGTACAAATTGCATTAGAAATTGTGAAGCTAAAACTGACTACTGTGATCCCCTAATCTAACTCATTGAAAAAGGAAGATTGTTAAATCACACCAAATTAATCCTGTTTGAAACAGAACATAACCCTAAAACATGCTGTTGAAGAAACTCTGTAAATGTTGGCAAATTAACTTAGGACATATCTATTCTATTTTAAATGTTTATATTGTTTCTAAAGTTAATTTTCTAGCTTCACCTATCAGTCATTTTTTTAAAAATTTTTTGTAATATGTATCTTCTGTTATTAAACTATTTGCTCTGTGCTGCCACTGGACTTCTTTTCAGCTCTCTGCTGAAGAAGTAAAATTGGTTAAAACTCCCTCATTTAATCAGAACATATTATTTTTCACAATTTTCTAATATTGGGGTTTTTTTTCACATGCTGATTTCTGTTCTGCCTGCTACACTAATGAAATAACAAAGCTATTAATTAAATCCATTTATTTCCTTAATATTGATAGGCTGGCAACCTTCATCTCATACAGTTTAAAATGGACTGCTAAGATGATTCACCTAACAATCTTGCAAAAACAGTCCTAATTCTCTTGGCTCTCCACTCCTCTTTTCATCCTTTTACTTTATGAGGTTTCTATATGGATTAGTTTCTAGTTTATATATTTTATACTCAAATACTGTCTTGGTCAGAATTCATGTACAATTCCTTGAGATAAGTGTTTGTTTTCCTCAATCAAAATGTTTCAGCTTGGATACAAGCTTTGTAATAAAGATGGGTGAGAGTTCTCAGGGCATCTGAAAAGTTAAATATTTTTGCATAAGGTGTCCCTTTGCTAACATGTACTAGACTCAAAGGTAGTCAGAACCTTCTGCTTATCTCAATACATTTCTTGAGTCCAGAGCATTGGTGTCTCCCTGTTCCTGACATTACATTATCCTAAAATTATAGGAAAATTCAGGGAATCCTCAAGCAATATATTAAAATGGATAAACAATTAAAGCTGAATGGTTTTATTTCAATATTTAATCCTCCTTCTGCTTTTACAAGAGCATAAATCTTTGCTCTTTTGCATCAGTTAAGAAACCTGCAGGACTTACCGTTGTAAAATTCTCCTGACTGAAAAACAATCAGGATCAGAGTTTCAGCCTTTCAACTGTGTGCATTACCAAGGATATAGCCTACTTCTTCCCTTCAGATTTTTTTTTTTTTTTTCCTTGGTACAGACCGGTATTTCTCAGTCTGGTAGGTTAAAAAGATGGTAAAGATACCTTTTTACGAAACAAGAAGTCTAGTAATTCTGGAAAAACCTGAAGAGAGGAGACCTCATCATGGTATTTAACAATATCTATTATTCTAAAATACCAGAAAATGTCCACCAGCCAAATAAAGAAATGATTTTTCCATCAATATTCTTCCTGGAAAGGCTGCTAAAAGAGGAGGATAAAATTAAATTTCTTTGCTTCTTGATTGCCTCTCACTAATACATCATGGAAGTATGCATAGCATCAACTCAAGTACAAATATTTTCAGAAAATATATTATCAGGGAAAGAAAAGAAGGCAAATATTTGTCATATAAATCAGCATTGTTTTGAAACAGAAAATAATTGGAAATGTCTTACGCTTCGATCTTCAGAAATAAAATATTTTTTTCTTTCTCACAGATCATGTCTATTACCAGCAGCTTTGGTTAGGTATCAAGGGTAGTTGAATGTCTCAAAATTTTTTTCCCAAAGAGAAATTTTCCTTTTAGTGTTTACAGTACAGCCTAGACTAGGCTTCATGACAAGACTAATAGGGACCCATGTCACTATGAAGTAACCTGCCAGGAGAAATTGTGTTGGTACATTTTAACACTCAGTTTTGAACTATAAGCACACAACTTAGCATATTATAAAAATTAAAAAAAAAAAAAAATCAGCCTAGTAAAACAACTTCTTGAAATCTTCACTGAAATCTTCATTGAAATCTTGCAGTCACTGCAAGATCTACCTATATCTTTCAGACAATCATTCCTGTCAGTTATCCATTAAGTGGCTAGGAAGAAATTGCTTGATGTGACTCAGCTTGCACGTATGTAAAAGAGAGGTAAAATTTCAAAGAGAAAGCTGTTAGGGAGTGCTGTATTAGTTGGTTGACCAAGCAGAACAAACCTTAGCGGCACGCCACAGCAGAGGGAGCTCCAAGACCGGCTGTGCGAGCCAGCCGCGCTCCACGGGCAGGCAGGGATCGGGGAAAGGAAGGCGGCAGGGGGAGGAACTTGATGGTGAAACAAGTCAAAAAGCATTTTCTAAACATATGTGAAAGAGAAACAGAATTCACTGAGGGTGTCTCAAAACATGACCCCAAATACAAGACATTATCTTATGGATTAGAATATATCCTGAAACTATTAGATAGCTCTTAGAACTATGTCCTGAGGTGGGGAGGAGGTGAAAGTCAGTGACAAACATTGACAGATTCTCTAAAAGAAGAGTTTCAGAATAGCAAGCTCTGAATTTATCAGTGATTTCTTCTAACAACAAAAGCATGTGAAGAACTAATATCTCTACTCACATTATTAACAAATTATTTATATCTCAGTAAGCTACACTAGATTTTGTTGATATCTTCATGTTGGTTTTGCCCTTCTTTAATTATAAATCTGAGCATTTTTTTCAGGACTATTCTAGTTGGGTTTTTTTAAAAACTGTTTGTTTTTAAACTGTGGTTTTTTGGGGGCTAGGGTTTTATCGTGTTTATTGTCTTACTCATTAACCTTAGCCTTGGGGCCAGAAAATCAGTCAATCAATCAATCAATCTGTGGGTTTAGCTGTTTAAAGAGTTCTGTAGATAAATCTGAAATGTGATAAAGTTCTCAGAATTTTTCTTCTTAAACCAAATATTTTATGAAAATCCTAAGTGAGAGTGGAAATTTTTTTTCAGAAGATTTCAGAAGAGGCCACAGGACTCTGTTTATCTGCAATATCAGCAGCCTGATTTCAGAGCTAAAAGCAACATAGGGCTAATGAGAAACTGTATGCATCACAGTATCCTAAGAACAAAATAAATATTAAGTTCTGTATAGATACAAATTAAAAAGGCAAAGATAATAAAAGGAAAAAACTTAAAAGTAATATGCCCAGAATACTATCATTATACCTTTTGAAATTAACAAGTAGACACTGGTGAAAATGCATCTGCATCAGTATTGGTTTCTCTTTTTGTAATTTTTAATAATGTATACTACACACTATTCTATTATAGAGAAAAAAATATCCCAAACAGGGACAAGAAAAATGAAGAAATTCAAAAAACTCTAGTAACAAAAGACTTTTTGATTTATGAATCAAAGCAAAAGAAAATCTGACACTAGTGAAATTCAATTACCAGTTGTTTCACATGTTAACTAGGTAGCCATTTACACATTTCAAGGAAATTAGCAAAATGTACAAAATTGATGAATATTTCAATATAATTCTATGAACATAAACAGCAATTATGAATAGGAGACATTGTGAACACATGTGTAAGAGGGCAATGACACAGAGAATCTATTAGAGTGTATTTAAATTTTAAGAAATTAAACTTTCTTATTCTGGAAGTGTCATTTCCTTGCCTCAATAGCTATGGAAACAGTGAAATGGCCACTAGTTTTTAGGCTGTAAAGAGTACTCTGAAGTGTTTTATGTATGCAGGTGAGGGAACTCCTCACATGGACTCTGCAATAAATCAGTTGGTATTTGAAAGCTTGTCTAGTGTACCTCTCCAGACAGTAAAATGCTTATGCTAAAATCTTAATTCTAAAAATATTTGGCTTCTTTTGAAATCCACTACTGCACCTGACTTTATATTAATCTCACAGCAGGGAAACACAAAGACCAATTAAAACATTGTTTCTTGAATACCATGTATAATTTTATTGCATTAGAATATATATTATGGCCATTGCTGTTGATTATCTAGGACAAAGTAAGACTCAGATTACAACCACTGTACTTCTTAATAACTCTGAAAATTTCATTTAACTTGTAATCAGAGGCATTGAGTGGTCCCATAATTCTAGTCCTGACTGTTTTCCCAACTTGAGACTTTAGAGGACTTCTCTACAAAAATTATGACTTTGCAGTTGACGCTTAACAGCTTTAGTTTTATCACTGGAGATTTCTCCTGCCTAAACCTCCAGTGACTAAGCCAGGATGTCAGGTATCATGCTAGGTCTTACTTATTTTCATCTTACTTACTTTGGGAAACTACAGCTGTATTGAGCTGCTGAGAGCAGTTCTGCCAGTGAGAGATAAGCTACCAATTTTAAAATAGAGTTTACAGAGCCTGAAAGAGACATGACACAAACCCTGGGCTTAATTTACATAACATATTTATTTCCTTCCTGAAAAATCATACCAAAAAGCTGTTGATAAAATGAACAAAAAGTAGATGCTGCCTATGCTGACCTGAAAAGTGATGAAAGATTGAGAGTAAAAGGGCGCAGTTCACTCCTTAACTCTGGCATGGAATTGTGATTAGAAACTAAATATCTTTAGTATCTCCTCATCTTCCTTCCCACCATCCTACCCCACTTTCAAGACTGTAAATTTCTTATTAAGAATAGACAAGTAAATTTGGCTTTAAACAGTAAAAATGAAACAACAGAACAAAAATAATGGATCTATCATGTATATCAAAAAGACTGAACAAAACAACATTATGAATCAATGGCATCAATTTTCTAAATTATAATCTATATTCCAGTAATTTCTACAAACCTCTGTGAGTTACTGTACTTAATACTCTCTACAAATATATGAGAATTATGTTCTCTCAAACCCCCTAAAATTTAAGGGGGAAAAACACAAAAAGTAACTAGACAACTAGACAAGGGAATCAGTGATAGAAATCTGATTAGCTTGTTTTATATTTTAGCTATTTAAGTAATAAAATATAATTAAAAATAATGAAATAACTTATCATTTCAAGTTTTTCACATCATAAAAAGAATACACACAGTCACAAAGAGCTACTAAAGCTCAAATACTTTATTTTTGTCCTGATCAGAATATTCTGAAATTAAAAACTGGTCATGAAAGGTGTTAGGGCTTGCAGGCCATGGAGTCAAAGATATCATATGACTGGATGAAATCTAATCCCTCCCTTACACACGGGTGAAAAAATCCTCAAAAAGCAAGATAAATAAAACAACAGTAAAAATTGCTATGATATACAGATGTGAGAGATAGTGCGCATGCAAGAGAGAAATTGCCACTTTTTGCATATACACCTTTCTAGAACATCAAAGGTAAATTTAAAAAGGAAAATACACAAGTAAAAGAAAGTATATCATCAGTTGCTCAAGAAAATTATGCCCTTTTAATAGGTTTCAGAGGGCACTTGAAATTACTTCTTGATTTTATTGGTGTTGGTTTCAAGTTTTAGGTTATTTTTCATCAGCAGTGCCCCACTTAGTTGGGTTGCACCAGTGGTTTGGGGTCTTAAATAAAAGTAAAGTGGACACTAAGATGAAAAACGTTTTAATTCATTAGGCAATCCATCACAAGGAAATAAAATGGGCAGATAAATTGCTACAAGTCTTAGTTGAAAGTAAGGAACTGAATAATTGTATAATCTTTCAGCTCTGTCATTGCAGATTCTGCAGAATTGCTATAGTTAGGCTTGGACAAACTTTTTAAAATTTTTTTCACACCCAAACAACTTGGTACACCTTAACACTAAACATCTAATGAATGCAGTGGCTTTGTTAAACGGTGCAATGCACAGCAATAAGAGAATGCACAGGTACATTATTTTTGATCCAAGTTCAAACATTGGTTTAGAATATGGTTCTATGAGCTTGACCAATATGAGGTGGTTCCAGGTTTCCCTGGATTTTTTTTTTTTTTCACAGTTTGTCTCAATCTTCTCAGATTTATTGTGTTCAAAAGGGACAATATTTTTCCATGATTGGGCATGCAAGTATTTCTAATGAAGAAACTGAAGTATATTTTCTTATACTTAGCCCGAAATCAAAGAGAGTACTTTGAAGGGTTTGAATGTGACAGAAAGGTAATTCTGGAGCTAGTTGCCCTTTCAGAACACTCCTACTGCATACCTGAGTCTGCCAGCTACTGCTGTATGCTGGAGCCTGCTGACCCAGGCACAGGGGATTGGTGGGAAGTGCCAGGAGGGGCACATTTCCAGCAGGAAATTGACATTTGACAACACAGTAAAAAAAATGCCTGAGATACACTACTGCTACATCCTTACAGAGCAGCATGACTTTCAGGTGAAGGCCAAACCTGGTCCACATTGTTTCATACTTACCTATGTTGTTTTACCAATACAAGGTTATTTTTCTTTTCTGCAGAGCTGAAGATACAACTGAAGAACTGTTCAGAGTAAAACCTAAAATGTCTTCAACCTGACAGCTAAATCTTCACAAATTAGTGTCAAGAAATGGTTTTAGTTCATCACAGTTCTGAGTAAATATGTATCAATATGTATTTTCAACTATGGAAACCAAATTTGGTTAATTTTTCTTGGTGTCTTGAGAATATATGTTGGCTACGTTGGATAATACTTAAATAGGGCTGTCTTGCACATATTAGTATCATGAGAAGTTTAACAGATTATTAGCAATATTTCAGAATTCTGCTTCAGTACACTGAAAAGTATGAACTCCTATCTGAGTAATTCAAAAGCCTTCATAGCTTTAAAATTCTAAGCACATCCTCTAGCCATATGAAGCAATGTTTTTTCTGGCTACTCTTTTTACAAAAGGAGTAAGTAAATACCTGCTCAGTTAACTATAAAATATACTACCTACATAGTCATCCCCAAACAAAGGAGCAAATTCACACACACACATAAAGCCAGTATTAAGTGAACCTATCTCCTTATTTTCCTAGTAAACAGGAAAAGATTCAAGAACTGGTAAACCTGGTTTAGGGAATATTTTATCACCCATGTAATACAGGCTAAAAGTTGTTCATAACTTGCAGCACCCTGGGTACACATAAAATATGTACACGGAATCTCTCAATCACTGACACTGAAAGTTTTCTAGCTTGTCATTACTGATACTTGGATGAAACTATGACCCAAAGGAAAACCAGACAAAAAATATAATTCATAATTTTTGTGGAAGCTTGTTAATAATTTTCCCAATTGTAATAACTACTTCAAACTATGTTGAAAAACTTTAAGCCACCGTTTGACATTTTTCAAAATAATAACAGGATATTCTCTTTTCCCATTTAATATAAATATAATAGAAGTACTGTAGTATTTTGGTATCAAACCATTTAAAAATAGAGGACAAATAACACAGTGGAAATATTTGGTAGAGAATAATTAAAATGAAATCAACTGCAATGTGTTTGTGTCTATTGCCTCACATCATTATCTGAAATAATATTTAGGTAAGTGATTTTTTTCATGAACTGCAGAATACCAGTGAGAGCACAGGGTATTGGAGTGGCCAAACAATGCCAATATAGAAAAGAGGAAGGCCCCAGCTTAACTCCAGTACAAAAATATAGATCACTAACCGAGACTCTAAAGGATAAGATTTTAAGAAGCAGCCAAAATAGACTGAAATTTTGCCAGATCATTATGACTTTCTTTGGCAAAATAACCAATCAGAGACAGGTTGAAATTGAAAGCTGTAGTTTTCATCTGTCTTGAGTTTAGCAAAACTTTAGTGCTTTATGTGACATACACAGGAATTAAAGAGGTAAGCCTGGGTCAGATTCAATTGATATTTTACAAAAGCAGATATCATGGACAAAAGTAAATATGTAAAAAAAAAAAAATCAAAGAGTAATACCAAATCTTGAACAAAGTCCTTTAGAATGTATCACGTTTCCATTACTGTCTTGAAGTAAAACAGCATGAAGTAAAACAGTAAATGACAAAGAGTTGATTTTGTAAGTAGAAAAGGGATGAAAAACATTTAAGACAGACAGATTAGCAGGTAATTGATATTGGTAACCTGGACACTGAGAACAACACTGTGAAAAACACACTGATTGATTATTCACCTTGCTCTCTGAGTTGAGACAAGAAACTTGCATAATTTGGAGCCAGGGTAGTTTGGCCTAGATGCCATTTTAAAGACAGTGATGTCCAAAACCTGAAACACACTTCCTGAAACACTGACACAACAAATCCATTAGGTTACTTAAAATCTTCATAAAGTTTCTGGGTGTATATGATCCTGCATCAAACTGTTACATAATGCTCCCTTCAGTTACCTTCCATTCTGATAGAAGTAATAACACCCAATTCAATTTTCAAAATTATTTTACAGGCAATCAATGTGAAAGCTAATTTAAGAATAAGGGATGAATACATTAAATATTAAAGGAACACATGTAAATTGGGTGATAAAATCAGTAAATTATGGAGATAATCAGAAGTCGTAAAAGAGTAAATATATGTGTTTTTTTCCAAATTTAAAATTACAATTGTCAACATTTAGCAACCTGAAGGGCCTCCCACTCTTATCAGCACCTTTATTTTTCTGTATTAATACATATTTGAGCTGCTGAACAGAACAGCAACAAAAAACAGCCATTGTCTCCAAGTCCTTAGACTCCAGGAGAAAACAAAAAAAACAGCAAAAAAAAGCCTGACATAGGCAGACCAAATTAAACTAATACAACCAAGAAAACAAATTAAGATAATGGCATGTGTTGGTCAGCATGGTAAGGAGCAGACATAATCTATCAAAACACACATAATAGTTTAGATTTTCTGTGTGTTGTGGTACTGACAGAGGCATAAAGACTTACCTAAGAACCATGCAATGTTTTTCAATAGAGCAAATAAGCTACTTTATTAAACTTAAATAGGCTTGGTTTACATTCAGGAGTCATAGGATAGAGGTGAAAAAAAAAAGAGAAGCAGATAGGCAAATTAATTTTTCATTTCCATTTGACTGCTTCTGAAAACTAATACCTTTTTTTGGACTCTCTTCAGACTGTTCTCATGGAAAATTAAAATACTGACTGCCAAGCAAGGCACTGGAGATTTTGATTCTCCCCTCCAGTTCAGGTACATAACTTCCTGTATCAAAATCAATAGGCATTAGACACTTAAATGCACAGCACTATAGCCAGAATAAATTATGCTGAGAAAAAGGTCACAGATCTTAGGTGTGTTAGCAGGCTGTATATGAAAAGAGTTGTTCTTTTGCCATGCTCTTTTTCTCTGTTATTGCAGATATTTTTGATACATAAATTTTTCTTGTGTTTTAGTACGGCTTAATAAGTGATCAGGTGATAATTTTTGATTTGGCCTAAATTTTCAAAGAAGAATAGGCAGACAAGTCTCTCAAATATTACTGTGTGATACCATTTCAAAATTCATGATTATGCATTCAAACTGGAAAATAAAAAGTGGTATAGAATAAGAAGGAATGTAAAGATGTCACTAACTCAACTATACACAGAAAATAATATGAGAAAAGCTTTCTTTCATTTTCTTTTTTTATGTAGAAATAATGAAATGAAGAATTGTCTGAAATACTCATTTGACCTTTGCAATTCTTACTAAAAATTGTCAAAGAAGTTCTGGTGAAGCTGTGAGATAAAGGCATAGTCTAAAAAGTAATGGAGCTGGGAAGTATCATAACAAACAGGTGAAGGACTGAATTTAAATTGAAATGTGCTTATGTGACTTTGTAAATCACAATGTCATAAGTAATTCTTTTATTTTTTCTTTGTCTCCTCCCAAATAGATGGATTCAAATGTAGATTAAATTGCCTATTATTCTTTATGATTCCAAATGATTCCTAGACTATATATGTATAAATAAGATGAATATTTTATATTTATATTTTTAAGATAGCAGAATCTGAAGAAAACAATAATGAGATTGTCTAAACTCACAATTTCGCTAGTAAAATACAAATACAAAGAAAGAGAAAAGTTTCATTCTTAATACTTTTCCAGAAAATTTAAAAATAAATACAAATTCACTTAAAAATAGAGAAGTCTGTGAAACATAATAGAACAATATGAGGAAACCCCCCTGGCACCAATTTACTCAGTCTAGGACTATAAAAGGTGCAGAGAACCCAAGCACACATCCTGCATGTGGTTTTCCTTGGCATTATTTACTTCAGGAAATGTTCCTGCCTGCTTTATAAAGTCTGGCCAGTGTTCATGCAAAGCAGTGGGATGGAGGAATATGATGAAATTCTTAACATTATAGAAGGCACAAAAAGTGCAAGAAAGGAATATTTGTTCTGCAGCCTGCATACTGTTCTTCAGACAAAAAGAAGGAAAATTTAATCCTGCTAAATAGACTATGACAAAATGCGGCACTTGCTCTGTAGAAGCATTATGTCCATGTTACTACTGGAGCTGCATAGAAAAGCACTAGTGAGTCCAACCAATTTAAACATGTCACTAATGGGTTAAAAGTACAGAATTAACAGTTCTTTGTCTCTCTAAAGACTTTGTCTCAAACAGATTTTAAATCCTCGGCTGTAGGAGATCAATGAGAAAGTTGACATTGGCCTCATCAGGATCTGATTTTTTACCTCAGGTCTTCATAGAAGAATACAATATATTATCTATTACTAGAGAATCACAATTTGAAATTGCAAAGGTATTTTCCTGTAGAATGTCACCAATCATGTATGGTTCCACCATATATATGTTTGAAAACATATGGATTTTCAAGTTCCTGAGACAAAGCATAAGACAGAGAACAGCAGAACTGAAATTCAGGGGTATACAGCTCACAGACTATTAAAAAAAGCCTCTATTCCAGCAACGTAGTTCAAATTTCTTTTCAGGATTCAATTGAAATGTCAGTTGTTCCCAAGTAAGAAACAAATATTTCTACACAAACTCTGAGAAACTAAAAGGGGCCTTTCCAAGCAATAGACTGTGGATGCTTTCTACTATGTTTTGCAGCTGTCATTTCAAAACCTCACATTCTTGGTTATTAGAAAATTGCCTCCATGTCAGCTATTCTCTCTTCCAGTGTAAAGCTGACTTCCATGCAAAACAAGTCATCAGGCTATTTTAAAATCAGAAATTATTGCTCTCAGGGATTTTCTTCCTTAACCAATGAAAAAACACCAATACTTGACTTAACTTAAACAGCATTTTGTCAAAGCAAACTTCATCATTTATTGTTGTTATAATCTGAAGGACTTCTTGTTTCTGTTCTGATACCTGAATTTTAGGATTTTCTCCATAAGAGTATTTTTAGTGTTATTAAAATTACTTCACAATGAGGTCTTTTTTTACTTCCATTTCTTTCTTGTCTTAGAATTTCAAAATTAATGCAATGTACTTTATATAATTTACAAGATTTATGACCTTTAATGCTGTTTTTGAATCTTTTGGGGAAAAAAAGCCATTTTCTCAAGAAAATTCATATGATATATTGAAGTTCTGCAGGTACAGTTAAAGTAAATTACCTTAATAAAGCTTAGTGTGTTCCCATTCAGTCTTTTTATTTCTACTCACCAAGTTTGTCTCATACCTCACATTACTTTGCAGCTTTTTCATCTACTGTTAAATACCTAACCTTTACTTTCTGCTGAGTTTCAGATATAATTTATTTTTAAAATATCCCTTCCC
>WEIU01000099.1:21466-33494 GCA_013389925.1 Aegithalos caudatus | reverse complement strand
TTTTCATTGAAGAATAGTGGTTAGAGAATGACAAAGATTTCAACAGTAAGTACCTTATCAACAGTAGTTCCAGTTTTCTCACAGACCTAGATGTGCAAATATGCATATTTATTGTTATCTTCAAGCTTCATACAAAGGGAGAGTAGTATTAATCAGCACATTTTTCTACAAAGTTGCAGTATTTCTGCCAAGTTGGTAGGAATTTCATTGTTCATCATATCACTAAACAGTCTGACAAGACCTTGAATTTCTTTCTAAAACGTCAGCTAAGAAAATAACTGCAAGAATCTCAACTTTTAGTGACACAGCCTGTTCCCAGCTTCTCTGGGGAAATTTGAAAATGCAATGCAGTGCTGAGCCCATTTCATGTCTGTAGTTGCCCATTGCAGCAGGATACCACCAGTAGCAGTTCCCAGGCTGGCAAGAAAGGAACAGGCTGCTAGGGAAGCAGAGTCTGCTTGAACAGACAGCAAACCTTCTCTTCTACACACAGAGCCCAGAGCATCCATTCATTCATATGACAGTGGAATGTTGAGGATGGCTCTGTATGTGAACAGTGACCCTTTTAAACAGCAAATTTACTACTACCAGTTCTTCACAGGCAGTAGAAATGTCATCATTCTAAGGCACGCAGTGCAACTCACCAGCTAGAACATATTACGGTTTTGTTCTGGAATGACAAAACTCATCTGCATTACTGAGGAGCCTCAAGCATCAACCCAACAGCAGAACAAGGATTTTTGGGGTTTAAATCTAGCAGTATTATAGAAAATCTTAAGATTTTTTTTCTAGTTTTTGATCCCTCAAGGCTGAAATAGAATTGATTAAAATTAGTGAGTGCCTGTAGTTTCTCAAAAAATTTAGGCATTGCTACTCACTACAGAATTAACTAGAGAAGTTCCTCTTTCCTCACCTCCTTCACTGCTCAAGTTTTTACCACTTAAAAAAAATGGAGAAGCCTGAAAAGGGAACATAGAAAACAAAGCAGCAACACAGTCTCTATAAACTAAGCATATGGTTTACCACTAACTCGTTCTTCCCAACTTCTCTCAGAAACAGAACAGCCAATCTAATTTTTGGAACAAATATTTTTGCTCCTATACAAGATTGATTAAAAAAATTTACTTTGATTAAGTAATACATTAAAATCAGTATTTTGTTACAATCAGCAATAAACTTTTCAGTGTACATTTTCTTCCAAAAATTAGAATATTGAGGCATGGCAAATTGGTAACATGTACACACTGAGACCTCCCTCCTCTGTGAGACCAGAAAAAATACTGCTGTAAGAGCCAATTACCTAGATGCGATGCTAGCCCGCTGTACAAGTACTTCTGCCAAGTCTTCAGCTCCAGCTACTGTGCAATCATTTTTCAAATGCCCAGGCTCGGTTATTTATTCAGGACAGCTCATTTAAACAGCTAAATAATTGGTCGAGTCAGACCACATTTGGCCTCCAGCATTCCTTAGATGTCTGACCTCTAGAAGTGTACAAAAATTTATTACAAAATGTACAAGTCTGGAGTGGGACTGCAGTGGCTATTTGCCTTGACAAGCTCTCTGTCAATGCCAGTTCAGGGGTGCTGTCAAAGTCAGAAAGATGTTTACCCCATTTTTTTTTATGAGATGAGTTATACTACAGCCACAACAGCTTGTAAAATATCCAATATATTTCCATAATATGCTTACTAAAACTATTTAGTGACAGCTTAACACAGAGGACTGATTTTTAAATCTCTTTCTATTTAATAGCTTGTAGAGCCACTTTCTTACTAGTAATCTCCCATTACAGTTATGAGACAATGCTTCATTTACTTCTGCTGTACTTTCCTAAAAAATATTTTTATTTTTTCGGTACATTTTTAACATCTTCTTTTCATGCACATTTTTCTTAATATATGCTTATAAAGAAGACTTGTCACTTAGTGTATGTAAAACAATGCAGAAATTGCTCAAAATTCCATTTTCAGAGTAACAGTAGAATCATACAGGCAATGTAATTAATTTCTACACACATTCACAGACACAGAGGAGCACATAGCTATGATGGGAGAACTGATACCCCAATAGCCCAGTCACAGAAACAGAGTTCCCACCTGGGCACTCCCTGGGGAATTGATGGGAGAGGCTCCCCACTGCACCTTACAAACTGAAGGGTTATTTCCATGGGGCATGAGACAGGTCAGCAAGCATGGTAAAATAGAGGGATAAAGGGTTAAAGCAGGTGGTTGGTTCCCTTGTCTGCCTATGCCCTGTGCCAAATCCCCAGAGTCTGTTCTATCTTCTTATTAAACTGCACATCCTACTCTGTTCCTAGGAAAGGAGCTATCCATTCTATGCCAAAGCAACTGGGGCCAGACAGCTTACCGATTTGTCAACTGGGCAAGACAACTTGTCTTGATGCTCGCTGTATTTGTCAGAAAGCATCAAGACAAGTCAGGCAGTGAGCAGTCTGAGTGGCCTGGGAGGCATGTGCTACCAGTGAGGTACCTGCAGAAGGCAGCTGCCAGAGCGTCCAGGTTATGGATGACCAGCATGTGGGAGTGTCTGAGTGGAAGGCAGAAGGACTGGATAAGGTTGGGTCTCAAAGATTGATCTCTCATGAAGAGATCCAAAGTGTATATGGGTGTCCCTGTGCACACATGCACACTGACAGAAATTAAGAAACCAGGGACCAGCTCCTGGGCACATAGCTACTGGCCCTCCAGGCCAGCTGCTGGAGAGGCTGTCAACGTATGTATGTCCCAGTAACAGACCTTCATCCTGATCAGCCAGACGAGGACATGAGATGCCAACAGAGCTGTTTGGGCTTGCCTTGAATGCCAAGTGGTTCTATCTGTTCTGATGGGTATGGCCATGACCATGATCATGTGCTTATCAGAGCTGCACCACACTGAGAGGCCATGGGGAAGGCACGGTCATGCTGCATCCAGGCTGGCTGTGAAAACACTGACCTGCAGCACCTCACTTCTACCAGGCATGGATGAAGATACAAAATCCAAGATCCTTTGCAAATTTTTATGCATTGTTGCACTGTAAACCTTTAAAGAAAAAAAAAGTTACATCCCATAAAGCTGGAAGGACAATTCAAAAGAGAAACTCCACATTGTTTCAAGAACAACAAACAGGACAAGTGGAGAATAGAAATCCTTGATGCAATCAACATTCATGTTGCTGGAAACTTTCATATCCATGACTAACTTAGTAAATAAGTATGAATTATTTACTCTTTCTTTGTTTTTAGTGCTATAGAAGAAAGAAGAAAAAATAATCTGTTCAATCAGATCTTTGGTGGATCGTTTCATTTGAATTGTGGAGGAGTTTTCTGTAATTAATAGCCAGCTGCACAGCCTGATATAATGCCAGATGGGTCCTGTGTCATTAAGCATTACTGAAACAAGTTGCTGGTTATCAGGTAATGGTCCAGGAAAATAAATCCTTGGAAAAGCAAAACAGTTTTCTTAAGAGGCAAATATGTATTTAAGGATTAACCTGGTGGTCATTATTTAATTCCATTTAGGAAAAAGTAGGTGCATAAAATGCTCTTTCTTGTGAAAATTATTCATATATGAGAGGGACAGAATCTAGTACTAATAGGCATTTACAATTCAAAGTTGTTTTGACAAAATAACACTGTTGATCATTAGAATTCCCTAGTATTTCACTAAAGATGTTACTTTTTAGTAATTTATAGATTTGCCTAAAATTATTCACCCAGCCAGAAATTTTTATATTGGGTCTAAATCTCAAGACTGTTCATTATTGACAACTTCATATTGTAGTTTTATAAAATGAGATATTTGAGCTCCTGTGAGATAATGGAACCTACTCTCAGTCACATCCATACCCTTCAAACATGATCTGCTCAGGCACATCCCTCAATTTTGGCAGACCTCAGCTCTGAACTTTGAAGACAGATTAGTAGAAAGACTAATCCCAACTGCAAAAAAGTTCATTTGAACAGTATATGTATTATGTTTTCTACTATTGAATACTAGAAATGCGGGAAGGTTAGTTTCTGAATACTGCAAATTACTTATTCCACCTTAATGGACAGTACTTCATATTCCAAATCCCCATCGCTAGAACAGACCTGACAATATTTTGTCAGTGCCGTTACAGCACAGCTTTAAATCTTTATAAAGCACATAGCTTCTACAATGGGAAGAGTTCATGAAGATACAAGCCTTTTCAAATCTGGTGCAGATTTTAAATTGTTTATATTGACCAAGATCTGAACAAGAAATATTGGGTAACTGCCAAGGCCGTGAAGGGATAAGGTGTACTGTACTGAAGCTACATTGTGCTTTTGTGCATTTGGAACAAGTAACTCACATGCATAGGAATGCCAACTTTCCAGTCACCATAAGGAGCAAAGTACCAAAATTGTAACATTTTCTAACTTTTTTTCCTTCAAATCATTTTGGTTTTAACAAGATAAGGTTTGTTTTTATGCAAGCTCATAAACCACAGTTTCACCCTTTGCTACAAAGGTGACTTATATATGATGCTAAATTTATTCAAACAGCTGCATATGAAATCATGCCTTAGTACATTCTGTAAACTTCAATGAGAGGAAACAGGGAGTCTATTAAAAAGACTCTTTGCAACTACTCAATTTGCATGTGCATAACAAGCTCATGAGAATGTAACTGGTGATTTCCACATTCCCCATCATTAAACTTTTTGAACGCTTGAGATTTACAAGGCACAATTGGTTTGGTACAGTCAGGAAAAGTATTTTAAACACTTTTAAATACTTTTGCAAATGTAAATATTTCAGCTGAATATAACTAACAGAGTTATGTCTCACTGTATGGAGGTAGACAGAGTAGGACAGATGATTATTGATAATGACACGGTCTTCAAAAGTGGACATAAAATTTCTGGCCTTGTATTTTTATTCCTGCCTATCCTGGCTCTAAAGGGAAATAAACCCAACAACAACAACAACAACAACAACAAACAAAACAAAACAAAAAAAGTTTTCTCTATAGCATAAATGACAAGACTGAAAAAAAAATTAACTGTAAAAATTAAATTTCTACAGCAAGAACATTTAAAACAAAGAAAAAAGAAAAAAAGTCCAAACCATTAATAGTCATCTTTGTTATCAGGTACTGTCTTTCCATCTGAACATAGAGAAATAGAAGGCAAGGAACTACATGACATCCAGAAATTTTCACAAGCTTAAAGGCTGACAATTGCTATCAGCCTCAAAGATGGTTTCTTTCTTACATATGATAAAACAATTATTGAAATTGTTGAAAAATCATTGAATATTATTGAAAAAAACCCCAAACATTACGACTTTCTTCAGTGAGAAACTGATAATATATAACAGTACCCAGTATTCCCTGACTAAGTTTCATAAATCTAAATTTCAGTGAGTAACCAGTTCAGAAAAAAATATTATACTACATTCGAAGTGAAAATGGAGGATGTTCTTCAAACAAGAGGTTGTTGTTACTTGAGGGATTTCCTGCCAAAGGATGTTGAAGATGAAAAGGTTCACAAAGTTTCCAGAAGACACTGGACGAAAGCTTAGGAAATTCTTGAGCTGAAAATAATTGGATGCTGGGAGAGTAGTTGTGGGAAGTATCATATTGCACTTTCTCCTGTGAGCATCTGCTTAAAAGCCTGAATGCCAGACTAGAGGTACCATGGGTTTCACTTGTCACATCCATTCCTGAAGTTACACGATATAACCAACCATACACATAAAGACTGAACTAAAGCAGTTTTTTCTGGACAAGAGGATGTAGTATGAACTACAGAATTAGAAAGCAGAAGTTAACTTTCAGGACCCCAAAAACATTTTGTCCTTCTTGTGCACTTCTCTCTACCATACCACTGCCCCCGAATCTGGATTAAACTCTTTGAGGCAGAGGTTACTGCTTACTATGAATTCCAACAATATCAGCCATCAAAACAAAAATCAAAATCTTAATTACAGTCTTTACACTCAACTGTAATAATACCAAATAACATATTTTATAAAAACAAATCCTAAAGGTGAATCTGCTTCCTGTTGCTTCCATTTATCCCCCTGTAAATTTGGCAAACAGAAAGGAACGTTACTAATAACCTTTCCAAAACATACTTTGATATTCTTATGGGAAACACAATATGAAATAAAAAAAAAACATTACCATGAAAATGAAGTAACTTAGATACAGAAATAAAATAAGAAAAAACCCCAAACTGTTAGCTCCCTCATGCAAGAAATATTTTTAATAATAATCTGCCAATGTAAACATAAAAATATATTTAAAATTTGATATTTCTGATTTCTTTCTAGAATAGTGTTCTTTTTACAACTGGGCCACTATTACACAAAAGAGAAGCTTAGAATTGCAGATTCAAATTCCAGACTTTTTAAGACAAGAGAAAACCATTTTCCACCTTCTGGGAAAAAGATGTTGCCTATTAGTTCCCACCTTTTACCCCACTCCTGTCCCTCCACCCCCACTTCCTCCTCACCTCCCTCATCCCACTCCCCCCCACACAAAACCGCAACTTCTAACTCTTACAGAGAAAGGTATACATTCTATCATTTTCAAGACTGGGGGAATTTGAGGGGAGGTGAATGTGGAAAGTGACATTCCAGTAGTTCAAATAGAAACTAAAATATACCTTTGGCATTTCTGTTAGAAGCTGTCTTGTGTCTTTCTAGCTCCAACCCTGAGAGTCAGAGAAAATCATTGTGTTATCAAGAGAGATTTGGGAAATATTCAAAATTCATATTTATCTATAATCTTCTCACATGAACTGTCACAGAAGACAGTTTGATAGCCTAGAACCTTTTGTGGTTCTTCTCAAATCTAAATCTAATATGACTTGTGCAACAGCATCATATTCAAGAATTGGTGTCAAACATATCATGCAAGCTAAGATGAAGACAAAATTGAAAAAAGCTGTGTTTTTTCAGTATTTGAAAGAGCTCTATTAACCTCTGACACATACTCCTTCCTGTAAAGCACCCTATAAAGCCCAGTACTTCACATCTGCAAAATGTCATATTGCATATAGTGGCAGTAATACCTGCTATAAAAAATCATGAAAATTAAGATACTAGATAGCCATTACAGATATTTCACTGTTTTCTCCAAAGGAAGGAATTGAAATAAAGTTAGACCTTGATGATTCTGTGATTCTAAGCATAAAATAAACTTAAAACCAGATATGGCTTTAGTGTCCTTATGACTGAGAAACAAACAGGATGCATGTTTTACATTTACATTTTTTACATGGAGCATGAAAAAATTAAAATTTCAAGTATTCTGTCATGGGGTTCTCTTAATCCTTTCTGTACAAACCACACTTTGTACAGCTCTTATGTTCTAATTTAGTAGGACAATAAATAAGAAATGAGAGAAAATTGCAGTAGTAGTTGAAATTGTGCCTTTAGTATGTTGCAAATATATTGACACCCTTGAGATTTACAGGCCCTCTCATTCCCCTCAAATCTTATATTAATGTATTTCTCTTGCTAATAAACTTAGCCTGTATCTGTTGAAGAAAACCACGATGTACTTCACAGTGGAAAGAAGCAGTCTGAAGATCAATGAGTCTCATCTCTTAATGGTAGTTATAAAAATTTGGTTGAGAAAGACTGTGTTTCCATTATATAAAAAGTGGTAGGTAAGACGACTTTAAAGTGACAAATGAGGCATAGCACTTGTTTTCTCTATAAGTTTTTCTGCTTTTCTGAAAATTTCAAGAAATGCATGTTTGACCAAAGCAAATCACAACAAAAATCAAAACATCATTTGTCCTCCTTTCTTAGTTTAATAGTATCATATATTACCTCTTCTGATTGAGCTGGAAGCAGAAGCATTCCTGCCATCTTAAGAAAAAGAGCTATACCATTTTCTCAGGAAGAAAAATTCTATCCAATAAATCCTACCTATATTCCCAAAAGAATTTCAGCCCTCCTACAAGTGCCACAGAAAAATGAGGTGTTTCAATTTAGTTTATTTGTATGCAATTTTTTGTTTAACCATTCCTTACTTTGAAAAGAGAATAAAAGGCATTATTTCAAAATTAAGCAAAAAATCTTTCTCTAAAAAAAAAAAAAAAAAAACCTACATAATGCACCATTTGGAATGATCACCATCAAGCTTCATAATCTATGGATTTTCATTTAATTACTCCCTCAAACTACATTCTGATCTATAGGAAACCTTGGTTTATTGCATAATAATATGCCCCTTAAATTAGAATACAAACTTGGAGGATAACAAGGCCTCTTATCCACTGATTGCCATTTTAAAAAATATGTTTTCAAAAAGAAGTATGGGTGAATTTTAAAATGACAACTTCTAAAATAATCTTGATATATATGATTTTGTGAATATTCAAATATTTTAATTGTTATAAGACTCTAATACTTGTGAAAAAGTTCTTCCTAAAGAATTTAAGCCACAGAGTGATACTGGATATAAACTTTTGTCAAGAATAATTAATGTATGAAACAGAGGCCACTGTCTAATTTATATATATATTTAAATATTTCATTTTTATGACTCATATACAGGGCAGACTCAACAAAACCTAAAATACTAATATTAATATTTAATCTATTAGATAAATAATCAGCTCTGAAAAGAAGAAAATAACATACTTTAAGAACTCTACTGAAATTGATTCACAGAGAAATAGCCAGTAATTTCTGAATGGTATTAGAGACTGTTACTGATAGCATCACTACGCTTTTAATTGGTATTATTAACAACATGTAATTTTAGTCCAGTTAATGTCCTGTGAAAGCATAGTTTCAAAACTATTCAGCGTGTTAAAAACCAGAGAAGAGTCTGACCTCCAAGAGCTGCCATCCTTTTACAGAGGACATTATCATGAGTAATAAGCACACTGCGGCTTGGATGAGTGCGAGCCTCAGGTCTTCCACCATACACGGTTCATTGAGTTGAGCACTGGGCTGTGGGGCAATTTGGCTTTTTCCTTGCCACAGCATAACAGCTAAGGACTTTAGGGAATCCCTGAGAACAGAGCAGCTCAGTCACTACGCTGTTTCTCGTATACAGGGAGGGGGCCACTTCCAGGCAGAAACCCTAATGGGACTTGGTGTCCTGTTTAAGACAATAAAATGCTGTTTGACACAACATCTTTTGTTTCTTATTCCTAAAAGGCAAAATGTTTATCCTCAGGAATTTGGTTTGACATTGTAAAGTATACAAACAATGAACTTACTAATTTTGGTGATAGCTAAAAATAAAATAATTCTGGACTATAATATTAAATTATATGTAGACACAGTTTTCAAATTCACAACAAAGAGCTGGGAACATACACAATAATGTCTTGACCTTTGACAAATATTTAGCAAGCTCAGCTCTCTTTCACTCATGTCTATATACTCTAAAATTGGAATTATTTCACTGGTTTCAAAAATTAATCTTTTGTGCCAGCAAGCAATTTTTAAAAAATTTTAGTTTAATTTTTAAAAATCCCTGAATATTTAATTAAGCAAAGATATAATTGCATTTTTTGAGATAGGGATCTGGATTACTTTAAATACCCAGTTTTTAACTAATACTTTTCATTCAAGCTTTTCATTTCATTTCATTTCATTTCATTTCATTTCATTTCATTTCATTTCATTCAATGCTGATTTCATTAGATCAGGATTTAGATACAAAAAAAAAAATTGCAGTGAAAGGAAAAAATGAGAGAAACCCACCTTACACACCAGAGTAAAAAGAGGGTACTAATTTTAAAACTGAAACCATTCTTTTTCATTTTCCTCAACCTGTCTCAGTATGTCCTGTGCTCAGCAGTGGGAGTGGTTGGAAAGACATGACCATGGTAGCTCAGGCTGAGGATAAGAAATGATTGGTTCTTTTACTGAAATACATATCAATTTAAAGACAAAAAATTAAATGTCAAAGAAATCTAAAATTTTATTTAAACCTTGTGAACAATTGCTAGAGAAAAAGAGAAAAATAAGGAGGAAGGAAAATTGGAAAACTAATCCTACCTGATGTTTAATAATTTTATAACTATAAAACAAAACTCACTCAAAAAATCTCAGTGTGAAGTCTTGGTTCTGCTGAAGCAAGTCTTAAAAGAAAATCAGTTCACTAATGACTGTAAAATTTTCAAAGATATTTAAGTAGGTCATCTGAGAACCACATTACAAGTTCTCATTGCTGCTACTAGAATGGAAAGAGAATTTTCAATGTCAAAAATATTTTACAGAGTAAAAATAAAATCAGGTATGCAGGGCGCTTTGTTCCTATAATCCTGGCAATTTCTCATATAACTTTTGAAAATACTTTTCTGAACAGAAATCTATCAGACCCAGCAACTACTTTGTAGTACTTCTGCAAATTATTTAACCCTAGCACAATTTTCAAATTACCCGCATTCTCTACTTTTAAAGAATATCCAAAGCATCACCAACTCACCTAATTCTTTTCATAACCTAATCAAGCTTCCCCCTAAATCTACCCTGAGTTTTTGGGTTTCCATTTCAAATTAGAATTCTATTTAATATTCAGTCAGAATAGATTCATGACTACTGGAAAGCAAATAACCATTTTCTATGGAAGATTTTACTTATCCTTACATTCCTTGTAGCAATGTACATTTTATCCTGTTAGCAGATCCATAAGATTATTCTGTAATAATATGATCAGTAACATTACATTACTTTGGCTTGAGTTTTTGTTGGTTCCTTCTTACTGTGATGAGAATACAGGTCCATTTTTACCAAAAATTTAGTCCAGAAATCTGTACATGATCTTCGCTTTAGTAAGATGTGAATATCAAAATAAAAGGGCTTAATGATGAGACAGTAGAAGTAAAGTCCAATGACATTAAAACAGGTGTCTGATGTATTGCAAAGTGAAAGATATCATTATGACTAGAGAAAAAGGAGAAGAGCAGTCACGTGGGTCCTTAAGAGTGATATCAGTAACATTGGTGAGAATAATAGCTGCTGACATCTCAATGAAATTAGCTACAGCAGAGCTGGATTATGAGGCACTGAAATAGTACTCTGAGAACTCAGAACTGACCTATTAATCACATACAGAGCTAAAAAGCCCTACTGGGTACTAAAAGCTCACCAATGAGAATACAATTCACTAGAAACTTTCTGATATTTATAGTCGCAGTCTATACACAGAAGTAGGATATGTCAGAAAAAAAATCATGCAATAAGTATGCTGAAACTTCTGCTGAAGATACTTCATCTTGATTGAGTAGGGGAAAAAACACAACCAAGAAAATAAGGCAAGAGTTCACTAGTTTACCATTTTTCATAAAATTTTTTTTCAAGAATCTACTCCCTTAAAAAAAAATTAAGGAGAGAAAATGCTTTATTAGGTTCCAGCAGCAGTCATGCTTTCCATTCTGTATGTTATTGGTATCAGTGTTCTGTAATGCTTGCAGCAAGATGTGCAGCAAGAACTATATAGGAAAAACATATCAGAGGTACTAATGTTGTCTTATGAAGAAAAGATGTAAGTATTTAATAGGAACTAAAAGTAATTGGCAATATAATCATAAAACTACTGGAGATAATGGTGAAATGTGAAATGTAATGCACAAAACCACCAAATGTACCAAGCATTATTGAAGAAATAAAAAAGAATCCATTCTTAAATACGACTCAAATTACATGCTTGAAATGTTATCTGGAAGCTGTTGAACACCTTAAAAAAAAAAATCGTCTTTTAAAACATCTATCTTTTCTGTCTAGTGAGGAAAAGCAAAAACAGTGTAACACATTGCCAAATACTCAAGCTAAATCAAAATAGAAACTATTTCCATAATTGAATGAGATAGAAAAACCATAGTATGCTTGTCACTTAATTTCAGATATTATGTTACGATAAAATATGCACAATGGAACTAAAGTGATAAAATTTCGTCCAAATAATTAATGAATAATGTAAGAGAAAATTAGGCTGTCAGTAAAAGATACACAAGCTCTTATTAGCAGTTTAGCATGTTAGCAAAAAAAAAAAAACAAAACAAAACAAAAAAAAAAAAAACAAAA
>WEIU01000099.1:6225-16858 GCA_013389925.1 Aegithalos caudatus | reverse complement strand
ATACACACATATATATATGTATATATAAGAGTCTCAAAGCACTTCTTCCTGCCTAGAATTCTGAATCTGCTCACTTGAAAAAATCCATTGAAATACGTTTGAATATATGAAGTAATTACCATTTCAGGAAAGCAGTGAATTAAAACTCACAGTCACAAGTATGTTTGTGTGTTTTATATTTTCCAAGTATCAAAATCTTTATTAAAAGTACTAGATAAGTAGCTAAGCATTTTTAGGTTGGGTTTTTTGGGGTTTTTTTGGATCAGGGGATGGCAAAAAATGAAACATTTCAATGAAAGCTGCAAAGAGAGAGACCAAAAATTTGCAGGTGTGTTTCTTTTCACTGGTGATTCAATTATTTATTTATTTTTAATACAGATGCCACTATCTGTATGATCAGATCTTTTCTATATACATAATCTAAAGGCAGATTCTGATACATTATACTGTATTCTGTTCCGGGAAGCATTTTCATTTTTGCCTCTCAGAATTTTTTTTAATATATTGTATAACAAATGAATCAGTGTCCTGAGTATCTGATCGTCTAGTAGGATTGCATGCAGCCATGGTTCAAAAATGTTCATTATGCAAAAAACCTCTTAAAACTTTTATTCATAGTCACTTTGCAGGGGATGAGCAATGCTCTAAATCATCTTCTCTAAAATCCTTCTTCTACTTCATGGAACAAACAAGTGAGCCTCTATCTGGTACAATCCCTACCTTATTATGACTTAATCTCTGATTCCTGCTTGGTTGCCATAAATAGGCAGATATTAGCTCAGCTGCAGCTCAGCATGCATACCTTTTTGTACTGTGGCATTCCCAGTGGCAGTTACTTCACCACAAGCCACATCTCATTGCAAAATGAAATCCTACGGAAAGAAATATGATTAGGCTTTGAGGATTATACAGTGTATAGATATTCCACTCTTGCTAAAGATACTGTATAGTATATAGCTCACAAATGTGCTCTTCAATGATTTAGCATAACAGCATTTGAAATTTGAAAATACTTATTCTACACATAACCAACATACCACCTTAACTCTATTTTTATCCAGATACAGTGTCTAATATCCTGAACTAAACCCCCCAGTAAAAATCTGCTTAATTCTGTAAAGGGTAGATTCAGTATTTGTGGGCTGGATATTCAAAACACTGCTGAATTAGAAAAGCAAATACAAAACCAAAAACACAGCAATACTTTTCTTGCCTAGGAAATTTCTAGGATAATATCTTCACAGGACAGATTACTCTGCCACAGATACTCCATGAGAAAGACCACTTTCTATGCCAATTATTCAAAAAGATGGAAAATTCTGTGGGGGAACTGCACACTGTCTGCTGTATTTTTACTCTGAAGAACATTCCCAAGACACTTAAGGTGAAAAGTCCAAACAGTAGCAAAGAAAGAAGATTTATACACTTGCCCAAATCTCCAGGATTTTGGTGTTAGAGACAAAAAAACTACACTCTCTCAGCTTTTGAGACAACCAGTAAGAAATATGGAAGGGCTCAAAAAATAAGTGGATGTAGGGCTGGGTATGTCTCAGCCTGTACATGAAAATATGCTTTTCTGTGTGATAGTATCCTAACATTCAAGGAATTTATCTCCCACTTTTCTCCCAGGTGTTAATTTCTTCATACCTCAAAACCCTAAGCTTGTGGAGAAAGTAATAATTTTTATTCACCTTTAGTCTTGAGTTTATTTGAAAACAAGGCAATAAAACACTACAAAGATGACAGGATGGATGCCAGACCAAAAGAATTGTCATATAGTAAAATACACACAGAAGCCAAATATAGAAGATGAAATTGTGTGGCTAATTTGGAATGTCTGTAAATGTTCAGACCCACTGTTTACAAACCAAAATACTGAAGAAAGGCAAAACACAGAAACCAAATAGCAGTTAGAGGCCATGCTTGTTAGGACAGTTATGCCACAAGATCTACTGCATGAAATGTTACTTTATAATGGCCAGGGAAAAAACAAAAACAAGTGACAGATTTGAAGACCATCGCTGGGAACTTTCAGATCCCCCATAAATTGAAAACATTGGATAAAATACATCTATTCTAGTCTAAGGATTAAACTGAGTATCTGAAGTTGGAAGACTAAGTTTTAATTTGGATTCTTATATATAAATAATTTGATGACTGGATGCAATCAAATGCAAAGCTCAATATATTTACTTCTCACACTTCTACTACTTTAGTAAATAAATCTGCTAATTGAAGATGGTATGCTTTGTACATTGTTATTTCACTAAATACAACTTATTAAAATTGCACTTTTTTGTCCTGAATATGTACATTTTAGTTTAGTTGACTGTTGATTTCCATACATTTCTGAATGTATCTAGATACTGAATGTGATGTGATACTTGTTCCCTGAAGTCCTGAGTGTGGGCACGCTTCACTCCTTTTTCAATTATTACACTTACTCTGTTAAAGACAAATTAGCCCAAGAAGTAACAGACATTCTTAAATACACAGACCTTGAAAACAAAATTTAAAAAGTGGCCTAAGATGCATAAAATCTTAGACCTGGAGAATGGATCAAGAGCAGCTTTGGGAAAAGAGGCTTCAGGTATTTGTAAATGAGAAGTTCAGTGTGACCCAGCCATGGGCACTGCCAGCCCAGAGAGCCAAAGGTGTCGTGGGCTGCATCCAGAGCAGTGTGGGCAGCAGGGCCAGGGAGGGGATTCTGCCCCTCTGCTCTGCTCTGCTGAGCCCCCACCTGCAGGGCTGCATCCAGAGCTGGGCTCCAGCACAGGAAGGACATGGACATGTTAGAGTGAGTCTTGAGGAGGGCCACAAAAATGATTAGATGGATGGAACACCCTTCCCATGATGAAAGGCTGAGAAAGTTGGGGCTGGCCACCATGGAGAAAAGAAGACTGGGGAGATCTTACAGAACTTTCCAGTACCTCAAGGGGACCTACAGGAAAGCCAGAAAGTGACTTTTTACAAGGACATGGCCAAGGAAGAATGGCTTTAAACTGAAAAGGAAGAGGTTTGAGATTAGTTAGATATTAGGAAGAAATTTCTTACTGTAGGGGTGGTGAGGCACTGGAACAGGTTGCCCAGAGTTTGTGGACTCCCCATCCCTAAAGGAGTTCAAGACAAATCTGGATGAAGCTTTGAGTAACCTGGTCAAAGTTCCTGCTCATGGCATGAAAGTTGGAGCTAGATAAATCCTTAAGGTCCTTTACATCCAAACCATTCCATGATTCTATGACCTTTTTTAGGAAGATAAATTTTTACTGGTCAATATTCAGTAAAAATAAAAAATAGCAGCCGAAGTCCAGAACTACTAAATTAAGCGTCTTAAAATAGCAGTCAAAAAAACAGTCAACCTGGTATTTTTACTATATCTCAAGTATTTATTTGTACACTAAATGAAAATCATTGCAAGCAATCACTTGATAACTAAAATCAACTCACTTCTCTGAAGGTATTCCTTGTTCCCTGAAGGCATTATTTGCCTACAGAGAACATTGTTGGATACTGTAAGGGGTAGGCTGTCACTGATACAAAGGTAAACTAAACCAAATTTTGAAACACGTGCATATATCGCTGGGATCTATCAGCCTCTGTGCTTCTACTGTTACCAGAAAGGCTATTTCACCATGAAGGGCTGGCCCTGTTCTGAATCTCCAAGGTATATACATTTGGTAGTAGCTAAAGCTGAGAATTTGGTCAGTGCTATACAAAAATCATTACATAAGGAGCTAGATTTCATTGCAGATGGAAAGAGTTAAAGTCATCTCTTTTAATCTCCTTAAGAATTATCTGTTTTCATGAAGGGAACAAGCCATCATCTGTCATACCAAAGTAAATGAATTAAAAGGAGACAATATGAAATAATGCAATCTAAACTGATTGCTTCAGACAATTTAAAATACGAAGCCATGCCACTTTAGAAAAGAAATTAAATCTTCCACATTTTTTGCAATGCTACTGAGTAAAGTCATTCAGTAAAATTAAAATTTGTGACATACGTAGACTAGAGATCATATTTTTGAGAGATTTACTGAACCAAATAGAACTAAAAGAAACAGATTCCTTCACATAACTGAATTTGAGACTTGGGTATACTCAATTTCACTGTAGCTTTCCAGAGGTTGAATATCTTTAATATGAAGGGAATTGTTTTATTCAGTTCACAATAGCAGAAGAGGTACTGCCTAAATAAGGCAAAGTATACATTTTCATACTGTTTTTCATTACACATTTTTAAAGGGAGTAATAAGTTCTCAAGGTAATCTAGGAATATCAATTTACCTAGTTGTAAAATTAGAGAAATTCTTTCTCTTGATATTTTTACATTCTTCATAGTATATGGATCAGACACAAAAATACTTTCTTAAGAAAAATTATTTCTTCCTTTTTTTAGATGCTGTGCTTGATTTTATCCACTTCTTTGAAGTCTTTTATTTCGTGCCTTCCATTTTGCTAATTCTATGGAGTGAGTCAGAGAGGGAAAATTATTCTGTTTATTAACATCTACTGACAAGCAGCTTTTACTGGAAATATTCTTGTATTTTGTAATGGTTAAAATAACAATTATCTTAAATCATCTTGCTATGATCAAAGAGTTAAGTGAGTTACAAAAAATAGCATCATACTCAGTTTAGGTTTCAGCAGGCAATACTGAATTAATATTAGAACAAAAATTGCCATTTATTATAGTGTGTCCCTGAAACCTAACTAATTCTATTTTAATTAGATGAATGTATGATAAGCTATAAATTATAATTGTTGACCAACCTTCTCCATCTTTTGTCAGCTTTTAATATTTTTGTTGTTCTCTACCCCTCTCTCTACTCTTCTCCCTGCCTACAAATACAGTGGGGAAAATAGCAAACAAAATAGTCAATCTTCATTCACAGACCTGGACAATTCTTTAGCCGTCTGTGAATGACAAATGCATGGATTTCAAGTAAACCTGCCTATTTATCATTTTATTTAACACTAAAATTTCTTTTTCCAGTAGGAGCCAAATTTCTCAAACAAACTCCTTTGTTAGTAAAGACCACACCCACTAAATTCAGGCCACAATGTTAAGAAACCATATAAGCACCCACTAACCTACTTAAAAAATACTTTATAAATTAAATAGCACATAAATAAGTAATCAGTCATACTTAATGTAATAATAATAATTTAAATGGATTTGAAGTTTTTTTTAATTATTGAATTTTACCTAGTAGGTAGTGGCACAGGGTGTTTTTTGCTGCGTGAAATTGAAGTATGGATTAAGTCTTCCCAAAGAAAAGGCAACTCTTTGTAAGCAGTTAAGAGTGAAAAGATTCTAGAACTGCATCAACACTCAACAGGTGCTTTATGAGTAGAAGAAGCTTCAGTTTAGTTTCTACTATTGTGACTTGATTTTCCAAGAACATATAAATCAGGATTATATTAAGTGACAGCAAGACTTTCTGCAAGTTTACAGGATGCTTTAAAAAATGACTACAACTTAGCCTGAAAATGACTGGTTAAAATATGTTCCCTACTTATAATGAGACATAGTGTGTCAAAGTGTTTTCAAACCAAATTGACAAAAACAGTAGTACATCAAAAGGATTGAGCTGGGCAGTAACAGCTTCATTTGCCGATTATATACTGAGGACAGAAGACCAGAGGACAGGACTTGGCAAGATCCACATTTCAAATATAAAAAGTTTTGTTTGAAGCAGTTGTGGTAATATTAATATAATAGTAATCTAAAAATGCAGGTTATGTGATCTCATTATGCTGGAAAAGTAGATCAGAATCCCAACAGCATACTCACCTATCTAGGACATCCAAATTGAGAAATCAGAGTTCATATTAGCTCACATGATTAAATTATCTTGCCCAAGCAGAAATTATGCATGCAAAAGTGCCATAACTATTGTATGGAAGACGATAGAGCACTTCTGTGGTAAAGGGTGTAATTTACATAGACATATACAGATACATATCTAAACCACCAATCAGGGGTGCTGGCAGGCTTAGCTGAGTATGGTATCTGGAGTACTTTCAACTTTCCGCATGCAAACATTACAGTAAGTCAAACTGCTAATATTAAAAACAAACAAACAAACAAACAAACAAAACAAAACAAAACAAAACAAAACCACAAACAACCAAATGAACCCTTGCCCTGCTTCCAAACAGCAGAAATTATTTAATCTCTTATCTGATATTCAGCAAGCTGAATGTTGGTTAGATGCTACTGGGCAGATAAGATGTTATAAATACAAAGGAAAAGGCTTAAGATACTTTAAAACTAAACTATTGTTTTTGCCAGTATCCTAATACATCTCACTACATTCATTCTAACTTGAGAAATAGACTTGGACTATGCCCAGAGAAAAATTACACCTGTCATTGGGCATAAGAAAACAAGGATTTAGGTGACCTTTCATATTTAGCAGTACTGTCAAAATCTACTTTTCAGAGACCAAAATTCTTTGCTCTTAAAAAGATTGGTTCTTAGTTTACAAAACCATTATTTTTTTTCCCAAATTTCAAATTCAGGTCCAAGTCCTGATTTCCACAGGATAAACTGAGACGTTTCTCTAGTGTTTTTATGTTAAGTATAAAATATATGAAAACTAATTAAATACTGTATTGAAATGCAGTTAGTAAAGAAGCCTTTTTACTTTTCCTACTATAAAATATAAATAATAAAAATCTTCTAGAAAAAAGCAGATTAATACTGCATGAAACATTTCAGTTAGAAGTGAAGAGTTATGCCATGAGAAGGGCATAGCACTGGCCAGATTCAGTTTCCCATGATAACTTCATGAGCTGAGGTGACTCATCATATCCTAAGAACATAACACAAAGTTGATTTCAGGAATTAGCATAATATCTTTATTTTCCATTAGTTTTCCTTACAGTTACCCATTCTACTTTTACGAACTGGAATAACTTGCATAATAATGGAAAGCCAAACCAATTTTGGCTGGCTGAAAATCTTGTAGCATTCTGTAAGAGGCAAAAATAAAACATTTGGCATCATTATTTTAGAATACTGGCACAAACAGATCAAAGTTTATTAACAACTGCATTATTTAAGGGATTTATTAATCACAGAATCATTTGACTTGGAAAAGACCTTGAAGATCATGGACTCCAACATTAAACTGACCACCTTGTCAACCAGACCATAGAACTGTCATGTCCAGTCATTTCTTGAACACCTCAGGGATGGTGACTTCACCATCTCCCTGGGCAGTCTGCTCTAAAGCTTAACACATTCAGTGAAGATATTCCTCCTGATGTCCCAGTTGAACCCCCTAAGGCCACATGCTTCCTGGGAGAAGAGGCTGACCCCCACCTGGCTGCAATCTCCTATCAGGCAATTGTAGAGAGTGATAAGCCTCCTTTCTCTAGGATAAACACCCCCAGCTCCCTCAGCTGCTCCTCACAGGACTGGTGCTCCAGACCCTTCCCCAGCTCCGTTCCCTTCTCTGGACTCACTCCAGCACCTCAGAGCCTTTCTTGCACTGAGGGCCCAGAACTGGACACAGCACTCGAGCTGTGGCCTCCCCAGTGCCCAGCACAGGGGACAATCCCTGCCCTGCTCCTGCTGCCCACACCATTGCTGATCCAGGCCAGGATGCCCTTGGCCTTCTTGGCCACCTGGGCACAGCCTGGCTCATGTCCAGCTGCTGTCAGCAGCACCCCCAGCTCCTTTCCAGCCACTCTGTCCCAGCCTGTGGCCCTGCCTGGGGCTGTTGTGAGCCAAGGGCAGGACCCGGCCCTGGGCCTTGTTGAACCTCACAGCATCGGCCTCAGCCCTGATCCAGCCTGTCCTGATCCCTCTGCAGAGCCTTCCCGCCAGATCAGCACTGCCACCTAAACTGATGTCATCTGTGAATTTACTGAGGGTGTACTCATCACCCTCATTCATATCATCAATGAAGAAACTGAACAGGACTGGTCCCAGTCCTGAGCTCATGGAAATGTCACTCATGACTGTCACCAATTCCATTCACAGCTGCTCTCTGGGCCCAGCCATCCTGACAGTTTTTAACCCAGCAAAGGGTACACTTGTTGACTGAATGATCTGCTAGCTTTTCCAGGATAATGCTGTGGGACACAACGTTGCTGTGGGAAACACATCCTTGTAGCCCAGGCAGGCTACATCCACAGCTCTTCCCTCATCCACAGGGCAGATCACCTGATCATAAAAGGCTATCATGTCAACCACACAGAACCATCCTTTCCAAATCTATGCTGGCTGGGCCTGACCCTCTGTCCTGCAAGTGCCCCATAATGGCACTCAAGATGATCTGTTCCATGACCTTCCCCAGCACCAAGGTCAGGCTGACAGGCCCAGATCCTCCTCCCAGCTCTCTTTGTGGACACCCATCAAACTGGCCCACCTGCAGTCATCTGTGACCTCCCCTGTTAGATAGCAGTAATGATAAATCATCTTAATGATGACAAATGATGATACTAACAAGTGTTGAAAAAACAGTTAATAATAAAATTAATATGAGGCAAAGGGTAACATGTACCATAACCATGCATTTGCACTCTTTTTCATTTAAATATATAGAGCAATAATAGTCAAATAAATTTGGGGGGATTAAAAAGGAACCAAGAGAGGGGTTTTGTGTTTTTTTTTTCTTCTATTCACTGCCTTGATAAGCAAACTAAATTTTATTCAATCTTAAAAGGCTGACATTTGATAGAGAAAGATGAACAGTTACAGACTACATTTTTGATTCTGAAATTAAGGTATTAACCTGTGGACTAATTTCAAATCTTTGCCAGTTTAAAGGCAGACATTCTTTTTTTTTTTTTTTTACACTTCTGTTTTCCTTATGGTAAAGCCAAAAGGCACACACATGCAATTAAGCAAGCTAAAATTGAATACCATCTTTATTTGGTTTGTCATCACAAATGCAGATAGAATGCAATGGAAAGGAAAGACATATTACATAACTCAGCAGAAAATGTTTCTAAAATAATTTTCAGTGTGAATGGCTGTAGTCTGCATAGTGTTGATACATAATTAATGCTGTATAGTATGTAATGTGGTAAGTCACTATAAAATCCTACTACTCCAATTATCACCACAAATGTGTCAGTATTTCCAGGTCTAACTTTATCCTCACCCAGAACATCACTTGCTCCAACCACTGCACCACTTTAATGTATTTTATATGTGATTCTCTGTAATCCAAACTCTGAAACATTTTCAGACAAAATACTTTTTTGCTTACCCCAGTCTCAGTTTTGTAAGCTGTTTGGAGTCTACTCATATTATCTGTCTGGTATGATTGTGCTCCCAGTCATACTGCCTAGAAACATATACATTACATATAGCTCCTTTGTGCCAGCAGTCCATTCTTACCTATTGCTAACATTGTCGGGAGGGTTCAGACACTGGAATTTTCACTGCATTTACTAAAGGTTATGGGTTCTGAATCAAACCCTGCTCCATAGACCATCATTTTTTTGGCTGTTCTTTCCCTAAATCCAAACAGAAGGCCTAACACAAAAGACATATCCATGCCTTTGACTTGTTACATGGCATTAAATCCTGGATATTCAAAACAATGAATTGAAATATTTCAGAAAGGTTCACATTTTTATTTCCCACAACTCTTTCTCCCCATATTCCATGCAAGACAAGAAGGAACTGGCACGTCTCTAAGGTACAGAAAATACCTTTAGTATCAATTATCTAGTTCGAAAATAGTCAGTTCTTTATGCTCATAGAGGTTACAAACATCATGAAGCATATGACACAGGCCACAGGACACCTTTTATGTGTTGCATCAGCATTGAAGAAACATTATTTAAGATGATCAACTAGTATGTGTATTAATAAACATAAAACTATTTGTGTCCCATGAAAGATATTCTTTATCTCCACTGACATCCTTTAAAGGACATCTGAAAATAGCATGAGAGATAATGTATATAAATGTACAGAATACTTCATGACAATTTCTATTCCCACTAGAAAAGGACAGCATTACATGGCATTACATGGATTTTTGAAGGTCCAGAATTAAAAGAAAAGCAGTGACTGGCAACTTAACATCCCGGCACTCAAAAATGCCCCTTACAGATCTACTGTAGCATGAATAAGCAAACTTGACTATTCTCTGGGAACTGAGAGGAACAACAGAATGCTTAAAACATTTGCATTCTAAATTAAGGCCCGTGATTAGGTAAGCACAAATGCAGGCAGAAACCATGGTATAGTTTACATTCAGTTAAAATAGCAAATCTAGAACATGTAATTATCTTCCTATGTCTTCTCGTCAAATACTTCTGCTGGGCTTCCCCAGACAATGGGCTCACATGCTGTGACAAACTGCAAGGGCTGGCAAGAAGCAGACAGGGAAGGCAGCTTTTAAAGATAAATAAACCACGGACGGTTCATTCTGAACGTCTTTCAGCAGACTTCATTGTTCATGTTTGAAAAATGCTTAGTCAGGAGATTAACCTGCGGGTTACGGAGTGCTTAAAACATTTCTCTAAGTTAACAAAAACCGAAGTAAACCATATTCTTAGAAGACAATGGAAGCGGTTTCCCTGCCAGGTGCGGGCACACCTGCAGTGTCCTTTCCGGCACACTTTGCTAAAAAAACCGCCAAAAGAGATGAAACACATC
>WEIU01000098.1:1205317-1280642 GCA_013389925.1 Aegithalos caudatus | reverse complement strand
CAAAATCTAACAGAATAGTCTGCAATGGAAGTAGGTTAAACACATTCCCTAAATGAAGTAGGTGAAACTGCATTTCTCCCAGCTGGAGGAGGCTCAGAAAGGCAAACATTATTATTAAAATTGGTCTGAATTGTGGAATGAACATTTCTTCCTTTCTGCAAAACGGCAAAGGACCAAGCTTATATTCCTCAAAAGCACTCTTCACAGCTCTCTGCCCACTTAACACCTTCCTTTGATATATTTCTTCAGCTGAGATTTGGAGGGAAAAGTCATCCTTGATTCAGTGGCCCTGTTTTCCCCTGCACTGAAGTTTCTGTGTATTGGGAATTTTGAAGAGACCTTTGTATCTGGGTTATATAATTACACAGACTGCATTTGCCTCTGTCAGGAGGTCCATGCTTGGCTTGGAGAGCAATTTATGGTGCATATGTGTGTATCACTAAGAAAATTCTTACATAAAACAGAAAGTAGAACCTATTTGGATGTGTTGCAAGGCAAAGTCCTTTATCTGTATGTGAGAGGGTTTGTGTGAACAGGCATCCTCTGGCTGCACACCCTTGCAAGTCAGGAATTGCTTCCTGGCTCTCACTGCCTTCCTTTCAGCTTATTCCTTCATAAGCCACATTTGTACATGACTTTTTCATTGTCTTGAACACAGGCCTTTCCACACTGACGTGCTTGCTGTTATAATATCGACTGTATCCCCTTCGGAAACACAAAGCAAAATTGAAAGAGAATTCTTTCTACATTCTCAGTCTTTGATAAGCCCAGTCAGTCATGATGCTGCTGGAACTGTAAACAGAAATAACATCTCTTTACAAGAATTTTCTTTTGTTAGTAGCAATAGATAACATGAACAAAATGAGACTCCTGCAAGCCTAGTCTTTATTCTGTGTTTGAAAGAGTGGGAGGGCAGTTAAGGTACTCATGCTACACATCTTCCATTGATATTTCTATCAATAACTAATCTCCAGTACTTATTTATTTTCAGTCTGTTTTTTTCCTAGGGCTTTTAAGATTGGGTGGCATAATTATTTCTCTTCTATATTTCAAAGGATTACCTGTGGAGCCTACAGGTAGAATTTTAAAACTATATCCTGTAAAATTTTGTTATAAATAATTGTTACCTATGTGTCTTCTCCCAAAATAACTATTCATGCATACTGCCATAAGGATGGGATCTGCAAGATGGTGAATGCTTCTGCACCTGATAAAAGCAGATTAAACTCAAAATGTATTAGAAATTAATTTTTTGTTATACATGCTACTTATACATGCAGTTAGTAACTCTTCTTTTAATATGGTAGTTGTCTGCAAAGTGAAGAGTGCAGGAGTTTTGGACAGCAAAAGTATGGTTTTAAGTAAAATAGTTTTTTGTGATAATTGGCAATATTAACTTTCCAATATGTGGAGAAAAATGGTTTTAGTGTTCCCTCTGACTTGAACGTAGTGGAGTTAGAAGGCTCCTGTCTCCTTTGGTCAGCACAGTGAATCCTTAGGACTTCAGTGTAGTTACATCCTGTGCTCTAGTCCTGTTTTAGGGGCAAAGAGCTGCATTTCCCCTAAATACCTCCTGTTTTAAACAGCTTGATTTACAAATATTTAAGGTAATTCCTGATATCTGAACATTGTCCCTAAGGCTTCCCTGCTGTCTCAAGTTGTTTCAAGCTTCTTCTGTGTAAGAGAAAAGTGGTGGGGGGGGGGGTGGTGGTGAAAGTGTGGGAATATCTGGCATCTGGTTTTTAACAGAAAATTTAAAGTTGGAGTAGACATTTGGTGGCACATTTAAATCTCTTTAGAGTTGATGAGCCATTCTTTACAATAGTTTGACATTTCAGCAATTTGTAATGTTACATTTATAAGGGAATTAACCTACCTCTACTAAGTAAATCATATTTTACTGCTGCTCTTTCCATTTTTTTGGTGAAGTTATATTTAGACTCTGTTCTTGCTATATTAAGGTAACATAATTCAGAATTTCTTTTTTTCTTTCAAATAATTTCCACGTCCGTAAATTTCTAAGTTGACTTCAGAACTGACCTTCACATTTTTAGGTTGATATTCCCCTTCAGGATTTTTGGTGGAGTTATGGTCTCAGGACTGAGCTTTTAGAAGAAGTTAATGTGAAAAATGGCACAGCACTTTGTAACAGCTAAGGAAAGATGCAGTAAAATACAGACAAATGATTTTCTGCTTAAATTTTTTTTGCAGCTGTCACAGAGTGAAAATCAAACGTGATGGTGATTGGTTGCATGCTGATTAACTTCAACAAGAATTTGCAGCAATTAGTTCTGGTACTATAGAGAGTCTTGCCTGAGTCATAAAATCCTTTAGGATTTGCTGAACATCCTGAACAACCAAATGAAGATTTACATTACTTTCCTTTACATTATTTTTTTCTCTGACAGTAGTTTAATGACAAGTTCTTGTTCATCTGATGACATCGATCAGGAAGAAATCCAGCTTGCTTTGCAGGCTGCCAAAATTGCCACACGAGAGAAGATCAGATCTAGATTTCACGGCAGTAATGATCTTATTCACCGCCTTTTTGTCTGTATCTCAGGTATGAGAATCACTGAATTATTAAACTATTTTTGGTGGGGTTTTTTGGTTTATTTTTTGGGGATTTTGCACATCAAAATGTGGTAGAAAGGACTAGAGATGAAATCTCAAGGAAGACTGTTTTTGGGGCCTAGAGTTGAAGTCTGGTTTGGAAGCACCTGTTTGGAACTTAGAGAATCAGAGATGCTGACATCTTAGACCTGTAGTCTTGAAGAATTTGGACTTGTACCAGGTTTGATTTTTTTTCCTGGTGCTGCCCTGTTGTGTTCAGGGAATGAAATTTGACTTAGCACTTCTGCTTTCATGCAGAATGAATCTATCAGTATTTCCTGCCAAAGGATAGGGAAGATTTGTATTGGCTTGCAGGTAGCATAAAAACCAGAATGTAACTTGGCCATTATGGAGAATTAGTTTAATCAGATGTTCAGTTTTTATTCCTAATGTGACTAAGTGATCCCCTATAAATAAGTCAGGCCATTACTGGTACTAAGAGGCAAATTTAAGTACCTTTTTAAAGGATGGTGTAACAGTCTAGAAATTCCTTACCTATTTTCTCAAACTTTAAGGTGTTGCTGACCAGCTGCAGACAAACTACGCTAGTGATCTGAGAAGTATCTTAAAGACCTTGTTTGAAGTTATGGCAACCAAACCTGAAACAGAAGACAAAGAGAAGCAGAAGAAAGGTAAAAGATCTGAACATTTGTTGTCTATAATGAATTTCTGCTGGTAGCCCTGTGGGATCTATAAACTATTTGACACAAATTCCCCTAACATATTGTTATGTTTTTGACAGGATTCACTGTACAGTGATTCACCTAAGTTTAAAAGGAGTCATGGAAACAGACTGTAAACAGGATGAAGTCCCTGTACAGGAACACAGGAGTTTTTCTTAAGGCAAATACTAAAAAGAGTTAAAGTCTTCAGAGTTCATCTGCTGATTCCGTATTTCTATATTTAACAGAAACACACAGTAGCCCATATAGTTTACAGCCCATAATTTATGCAAGGTTTGGACTTTGTAGATTTATATTTTCCCCTAGTTTTGTTTCATACTGCATATATTTTAAGTTACCAAAGAACAGACTGTAAGATGGGAATGCTCAGTAAGATGCTGAAATCTCTCCTGTCTAAAAGAAATTGAAGAATTTGATTTCAAGATAGAAAAATGCCACATTTCAATTCTAGATAATTAAAGTAATGGAACCAGAACTACATCATGAGCCAACAAAAGATTTTTTTTCCTCTTGACCATTTTTATTATTACTTTACTAAATGGCTAGTCTCCTGACTTATCTATGAAAAACCATGTTATCCCAGCAAGGCTGCAACTGCCTTTGTCCTTTGTTAGGATCAGAACTACCAGCATCTGAGAGTGACCAGAGCTTTTTGTCTCCCCTACTTCCTTCCTTCTAGATTGAAAACTTTTTATTTCTCTGAGTTTCATTTAAAAGCATTGAGGTTTTTAATGTGAAGCTCTTAGTTAAACACTGGATCAAACTACCAGAAAAAACTTACACTCCAGTCCCAATTCTGCAGTGGGATAATGCACAGCATGCATTACAGTCTTTTGTTACTTTTGATTGAAACTTCCACAACAGTTTTATGGTGGCAGCCTGTCACAATGTGAAAGTAGACTGGTTGTTTTTATTGTTTAAAAATATGGGGTTAGACAGAATTGCTAGAAAGAGATCACAAGAGCTTCTGAACCTTCAAATAAGAGTAATAAAGAAACTGGAGCTGTAAAGAATTATCACTGGGAAATATATATTAATCAATAGTCCTTGAATGGATGTAATTGCTAATGGATGAACTCTTGCATTAAAAAAGGTGATATTGACAAAAGTAGGCATAAACAAAATGAGGAGAAAAAAAGGAAGTTTGGGGGTGAAGTTTCTCTTTGATATATGTGATTTGATGTGTGTGATTCACCTTGGGACTCTCTCGTTGTTCTCAAAATCTACTTGTTATTAAAGGATCCAAGTTAAGATTTAGAAATAAAATGTAAATGCAGCTAAACTAGCAGAAGTAAGAAGACTGTAATGCATGTCCTGTAATAACAGCATCTTGCATTTATGTTGTCATCCCAAAGAAGGAGACTTGTAAATCGCTGTTTGTGTCAGGGTGGAGAAAAAGGAAGAAGTCTAAGAAAGTGCTTACTGTGGTCTAATCCCAGAAGTTCTAACATGAATCTTTGAAATGAAAATTGGAAAAATAAAAGTACTTTTTGAATTGTTTTACAGTTAATCATGGTTTAAGGAATGCAGCATTGGAAGACTGTGCTTTATGTCAAGAAAGTATATCATCCTCAGAACTTGCAGCAAAAGCCAGAGATGGAGACTTTGAAGGTATTTTCTTTTTTCTAAGAATTAAAATGAGACAACACTGACGTATAAAAAAGTGATCATTAAAATGAATAGTCTTAATGTTTGGCTCTGGAAAGTGAGTATAAAATGTTGTCATGCTGTTTTAGAGGTAAAGTCAGAAGGTAAACTTTAGCATATTTCTTTCGGTTTTTTTCAGAGTCTTGTGAAATTCTTTTCCACAAGTTTTCATATTCAGCATGAATTCCTCTGTATCAGTGCAGAAGGGGTCTGTATAGTAAAGGTGTATATTTAATACAGTGTGTGATGTTACATCTGATGAGTTTCTGAGGGCCATGTGAGATGCAAAGCCCTAAGTAAGGTCTTCTCAGCCAAATCTTAGGAGGGTTTTTATATCATTTGCTGCATGTGGATGTGCTGCTTTATCCTAAGGTAGAAGTGCCTTTCATATTTTTTTTTAACTTTTGTCTTTCATCAAGATATTTTGGCTAATATTTTCATAGTCTTCGCTATATTATTTTAAAGAAAAGGATGGTTCTGCTGAGACTCAAATCTCACTGAGTACATGGTGAGAATGAAGAAAGCATGTAAGTCTCAAAGTTTTGGTTTTGGTTCAAGTGTTCTGAAAGTTCACGAGTTGTTTCTCTTTTATTTGTCTGAGCTGCTTCAGAGTTAGTTATGGGCTGAAGTCCTATTATGGCAAACTCAGTATAAAAAATGGATTAAAAGATATCAGAGTACTTGCAGTCAAAGAATAAGAAAAGAGATATATGAGATGGAGCAAACAAGAAAGCAATCAGCTTTGATCTTCAAGGCTAAGTGGTGGTTTCAGCACACCAGGAGCCCAATTATCAGAGCTGTAATATGTCTGTGGTCAAGTGAGAAGTACAAGACAACCATCAGCTCTGAAACTGTGTCTGAGCTTCCCAGAAAGTCAAGTGCACAGTAATTTTCTCATGCTTTAAAATTTTGATGTATTGTTATGTATTTATCCATGTACACTACTGTCCTTCCAGTGAGAGGTTTGGAATGCAGGATGACAGAGCTGGGTGATAAAGCAGTATGTGCCTCTGTGTTTGTATGTGGAGGGAAGTGACCAACAGAAAAGAAATATTGGTTCATGTCATTTGTAATAAAGATCAGAAATCATGGGGGGGAAAAAAACTCTTAAAGATTAGATTTTATACTACAATTTATAAATACTACATATTTATAACTTACTTGGTGCTTATATAAAACCCGTGGTTTGCTTGCTTACCCTTCTTCTGAAGCTGCAGGCTAAAGTATCTAATCTATTTAGAACAACAGGGCTATTTCATGTATAATGCACTGTAGAAATATTATCTCTTCTGGAGGAAGATGATTTCAAGGCAGATAAAGGACTATTCAGTAGCCATTTTAATTGATTTTTCTATTGTGCTGTAATTCAGAATGTCACAGAAGGTGCAGGAAGGAACAAATCTTTAAGCAAAATCCTTATAATGTATAGGCTATATTGGAAAAGAGTGCAAGATTATTCCTTCTCTACCACTTCAATTCATTGTCTTTTGTTTTGGATCGATGCTGATGCTGTCGGTGAATTTGACTTACAGAACTTGAAAGCCAGTTATTCTGAAATGCAGGATGCTACAAAAGCCTCTCACAGTGGATGTACATTTTGTCACAAAGTCACTTCTCTTCTCTGGCATGTTGCTCAGCTTTTAAGGTTCTTCAGCCTTTCTTGGCAGCTGCTGTTGGCATGGGGAATATGTCACATTTGGAGAAGTGAGTTGGAATGTTATTTACTGAAATAAGAGGACAATGGTCTGGGTACTTAGGTGATGCTATGGCCAATGCAGTAAAGTGGAATCTTTGGAGGTACAAAAGGCCCTGCAGCACCCAGGCAGCGTGAATCAGTTATGAACCTGCCCTAAGTGAATGGTAAAACCAGGTATGTAGTATTTATAGCATATGCAGATAGCTTCAATAAAAACAACCCCCTGACTGCACCTTTATTCCAGAATAGCAGGGGTTTTATGTGTGCCTGCATGGTAGAAAGCAGATCTTTGTGGGATAACCCAGTTCCTTTTTGGATAAGTAGCCATGGATGCCAGGATGAGCTTGGCTGACCTGGCCCGATGTTGTCCCGTGCTAACATATCCTCTAAACTGAGCCAATTAGCAGCTGCTCCTCCAGGTACTCTGCTTTTGGTGCTCACACAGGCTCACTGGAAGGCTTGGCCATGTCTGCAGCAGTATCCTTGCAGGCTTTCTCTGGGAGTCTCCCTTGGATTATGTGTAAGTGGTTATGCTGTAAATATCTACTTGTACAAACCAGTGCAGTTCTTCTGACTGTATAAACTGAAGAGTGTAGGCTGCTGTTACTTGGCTCCATTCCTGATGGACAGGAGTTTTATGTGTCCCAAAGAGACAGAGGATGCTGTGGAGTATGGAGATGAGCTCCACCTTCCAAAACACATGAAGTCACAAAAAATCTACAAAAAGGACACCTGAAGTAGGTCAATATGATTAATTTATGCAAACTTCAGAAACACCCCTCACCTCCAATTCATGCCAAACTACTGTCCCTTCAGTCACAAGTTGTCATTGCTGGCAACACTGTACAGACATTTTTCTGCTGGGGTATGCAGGGATAGCTAATGGGATACATGGTTTTGCCATGCCTAAGGCATCCAGCATGAGGCATAAACTTCCACCAAGTTTTTAGGCTCAGCAGCCGTGTGCCTTTTCCCCCTTACCACACCTCCCCTTCTATCTTGTTTTTTGCTGGCCACTGTGTAAGGAACAGCCCCTGACTTAGGGTGATGTTTGGATGCAGGTGGAAGATGTCTTGTGGATAAGACAACTTTTGCTGCTTGAACACTGTTCCCTGTTTCTTGCAGGGAGCCTGGAGGGTTTGTCCTTCAGGCCAAATATGGGCCATGGGCCATCAACAGGCGTACAGGAATACACCACAGTTATCACTGTAAATGGATTCAACACAAAGACTGAGAGCATTGCATCAAAGTTAATTAATTCCTTTTTTGTACGTCAATCCTTTACCTCAGGTCTATAACTCAATTATTTCAACTGAAAGTGAAAACAATTAAAGCAAAGGAGCACATCAGTTGCTCTTCCCATCTGCCATTGTGGCAGAGTATGTGTCAAATTGAGGAGGTCCAGCCAACTACCTGCCAGAAAAGCTCTTCCCTATTATTAAATAAATCCCTCTAACCAAATGTAGCAAATGTTCTAGATTGTATTCAATCAATGGTATTTAAAAAAAAAACCAAAATGGAAAGCAAGCCCAGCAACCTGAACAAATAAATGGCCTTAAGATTGTACTGAAGGTTTCAGCCTCTACTCACGTTATGAAGATGAATCACTTGTTTTTGTCAGATTTCTCATTCTTATTGTCTATAAAACCCACCAGCTGGTCTGGGTCATAAAACAAATATGAATGTTTATAATGAGCCAACTGACATTGGCAAGGGTTTAAGAGTTAAATCCTGTGACCTTCTGAAGGTTGAAATACAATAAACTACAGATTAATTGGCATTCCAAAAGAAAAGCATGAGCCTGTGGTCTGTGTTAATCTTTGTCATCCTAATGCTCTAAGATTATTGTAAAGGAAGTATATACATTTATACTTCATGGAGTATTAAAAAATTGCATATATTTGTAGGGAGATAATGTAAAACAAATTTTATTTTCCTATGGTAGAATATTAATTTATGCAATATTCAATAAGTAATTTAAAAATACAGTAAAACTTCTGGTCCTGGTTGTAGGATGGGTGTGATGGCCAGTGAAGTACAAAGTTCAAAGTTTACAAAGTATAAACTCAAAGCTAATTGTAGTGGCAGGCTACAACTGGGCAAAAAGGTTGGGCTTTTGGCTGCCAGTGGTGCTTGCTCTGAATTGCAGTAACAGCAGACAGGGCCTGTGTGCTGGGAACTGCCATGGAACTGCCTTTGTCCCTGTGCCCTGCTGAGTACAAACCAGCACAGGAAGGACCTTGTTGGGAAGTTCCTGAGCTCCAGCTTGGACAAACCACTGTTGGATGGGTCACAGAATGTAAAGGAAACCTCTGTGTTTGAAAATGTAAGAAAATTGCTATTCTTTAACCCAGTGTAAATGCATCCCTGATCAGGACTGAGCTGTGTCTTTCATATTATGCAGTACAGCTTTAGAAAGACCAAACACTGGGGAAGTAGAAGTTTTGTGTCTTTCTGCCATTTATGCATCTGGCATTGTATTTCTAGCCCTAACAGAAAACTTACTTTGCATTTCTAGCAGATTCCCATGTATACACATAGATGTACACACACACAGAGTAACTTCTTAACTTTTTGGCTTCAAAATTATTGCCTTTTTATGTTTTCATTTATCAGTTTTTTAGTGGGGTAAAGCATAAGTGTGACCCTGCTCACCATACCTGGGAGCATTACATTAATCCTTGTGAGCTTGATGATTTAATACTAAACTTAGGCAAATCTGAGTTTTACTGTACATGTATTTTGGGATAACTTATTACTCAGGAGGATTGACCTATTATGACTGAGGGAAATGCGAATATTTTTAATTACCTATTTAATGAAGTTAAAGGCAGGCTAAGAAAGTGAGTTACACTTCTTGTCCTAGAATAAGCATGAGATATCTAGAAATCTAAAGTTTTTTCTCAGGCATTATGAAGCTGTTGGTGCTCCATGAAAACATTTGCTGTAGCACCTCAGCTCTCTCTGCAGCCACTCCTGATCCCTCTAGCATCTGTAGAGAACTGCCTTGCTTGCTACCACCTACTTAAAACTGCAGACATGATGGATTTGCTGTGGCTGCCAGTACAAGTACCTGTTTGTGCCAAGTAGTGTTAGCATCTGTTTGCTTCACAGCACACACTATTTCTCCCTGATCCCCTGCCATCCCACCCACTCCTGTCTAGTCACAGGTCTAACCAGCAGCACAGGCACAACTCAGAAGTTCACAGTCTTGAGGCTCAAGCTCTTGCTGCAGTAAGAAGTCACCAGGTCAGAAAAACCCACCCATGTTCCTGTATGTGCAGAGTCCAATCACCATGGCTCTAGAAATGGCTGTCAGACCCAGCTGAATGATTCAGGGTTTTTTTTATAGTCTGTTTGCCTCTCTTATTTATAATGATGACCAGCAACACCTTGTAAATGAAAGAAGTTAAACTATTGCAGAGGTCAGTGGCCAAACATGTTCTGTCCACAAAACTTTTCACTTTTTCTTTTTTCAGCAGCTCTGCTTACACTGTGTAAGAGAGGAATCTAGCATCAAATTTCCATATGGAGGCAATGTTTTATAATCAACTGAACATATTTAATCATGCATGTAGAATTACAGGATTCGTACAGGTTTTAGATTGTAGTGCAATAATTGGATCTGACTTAGACTTTAAGAACTTGCTTAGAGCCTTTTCCCTTCTTAAAGACTATCCCTCATTATTGGCACTATGTGGAACTTGTTGAGGCCTCCTTGCAATATTTATGGGAAAACATCTCCTAAATATTGTAAAGAACAGGCTTATTAAACTCTGTAACATCATAACTGGCATTTTGATTAGGTTTGAAACTTTTTGTCTAATAAATACATGTCTTGAGTGTTTTGGTATGTTTTATGTAAATCTACATTATCAACCTTTTTCTATTTTGCAATGATTGGTAGGTCTTACAGAGAATATTCCTACTAATGATTATATGGAAGATTCAAGTCTCTGCTCCATCTGATTTAAAGTAAAGATTTGACCCATATCTCAATGGAAACCAGTGTTTCTATGAGAGTTGCTCCATTTTATATAAATAATTATTTTGTTCAAAGAGCCAATTGCTGATCATGTACCTGGACAGAATTGACACAAGATGACATCATTCAAGGTGATGTTGAATCAGGCAGAGCAGTCTTGAGCCCAGGTTTGCAAAGCTCTGTGTCTTGGTGAAAGCTTTCTAGATTTGCATAGAAATTCCATCCTAAGAAAGCTATTTGACCAGAGCTGAAGCTAAGCCTGTACCTCTTTTCTCCCTCATCCCCAAAATTTTCATCAAAATATATTAAGCATAATTTTTTTTTTTTTAATTTCAAGCTGGCTGTGTAATCAGCACTGAATCTACTAAGCAATGACAAAGATCACGTTGTAGTCTAATTGGAAATTACAATTGCCTTTTAGAAATCTTACATCAAAGTCAGAGACTGCCCAGAATGACATGTGGAAAATCAGGTGTGATGAGGGACAAAAAAGGTTCATTTTACTGTGGCAGTTGAAATGAGGGGTACAGTCAGGCCACCTTAGTTTTCTACTTTCTGTGCTCAAAACTGTGAGAGTTTATAATCCTGCTTTCATCAGAAGAGCTCCAGCAAGCCCATCTGACCCTTTTTCCAGCTCTGAGGGTAATGTGCTGTGACGGCTGCAGCAGTGTCAGTTCCACAGGCTGCTGTAGGAGCAGCCCTCTGCAGGTTAGTTGGGTAAGAAGTGTAATCAGGGTTATTTTGCATGATGTGCTCTGAAATCTAACACACATCAATGCAGGAGGAACTTTCAGTTAGAGTTCTGCATTAGGAATACTTGATAAAAACAAAAGATGCAGAAAGGGGTCTTTTCTCTGACTTACCTGGCTGTAACTCAAACACCACCAACAAGCTTAGGGTTTAGCAGCTGCTCTTCAACAAGGAGTTGTGGTGTGCATGTTTCTGATTTGTTTTCTACCAGTTCCAAGATTTGCTAGCTTGGGCCTTCTGCAAGCTCCAACAACTTTTGGAGTTGTTTTTGTCTCTGCATTGGTCCCTGGTGTGTCTCAGCACCACAGAAAAAGCTTCAGCTTTCTGGGCTGATGTTTCAGTCATCACAGTTGATGGTTCTGGGTCCATGGTCTCTTCCTCTTGTGTTCTGAGACAGAGAGATGATCATCATGGCTTTCTAAGATTAGATGGGACTGCATTAGACGGGGTTAGATAGGATTGCACATATTTAAGCCAAATTAATTAATGTGTTCTTTTTGACAGTTTACAGTGTCTGTGTTTTTTTTCATCCATGATTATGGTTTTCTAAAAGCTCCAGCATCTTGGATTTGTCTGACTTTTAACTTTTGGAGCAGAAAGTTTTTTTAGCTAATGAGATAGCATAAACATGTAAAGGTGAATGCTAAAAGCTACAGAATAAATGAAAAGACTGTAAAATTTCATGATTTATGAGAAATCGTAATGCAAGGTGTTAGAACAGTTAAGAACCTTTTTCAGTCTTAACACTAATTTTATCTTGTGGCTTTTCCTTTCTCTACACTTGTTTTTTTATTCATTTAAATACTTGTTTCTCTTCATTTCTCTGCCTTTTTTTCTGTGCATGCTTTTAATGTTTTCTTCTAAAATGTATATCTGTAGTCTGTCTCATTAATCCCTTCCTTCCCTTCCTCCTCTTTGATGTTTGTGCTGTGGACTTCATCCATTTCCCAGCAGACTTCTCCAAACTCTCATTGCATGATAAAGCACTGGGCCAATTAGCCCAGGAACAAGGTTTTCCCTCCCTTCCTTGTCCAAATCCCCGAAGCACAGGCAGATAATGCTTTAGAGACTGGATGTTGCTATTTGCTGCAGCATGCAGAGCTAATGGAGCAGCATAGCCTGGAGAAGGACTGTAACATAAAAAGCCCGTGGATGCTGTGCTGCTGCCCCGCTCCCAGCGCATCTTCAGGCTTGTGCTCGGGGTTTAATTCGCGTAACGCGCTCTCCGCTCCTCGCATTGAAGCTTCATCCCCTCATGAGAGGGCTCTTTGGAGAGTATTTCAAAAGCCCTTTCTATAAAAAGCCCAGTGACTCAATCATTTGTAAGTCAGAGAGGCCTCTCCCAAGGCTGAGATGAGGCTGGGGAGGGAAGAGGGTTGGGAGGGGTGGGATCCTGCTGCCACCGGGGCTTGTATGGGCTCGGAGAGACAGAATCATCAGGGCTTCATCCTTCCTGTTAGGATGAGCATCTGGCTCCAGTCCAGGACTGCATTTTAGTTCTAAGTGCACAGTCTCACAACTCTGTGTTTGTAGTCACTGTAAGGCCATTTTCAGTCAGCTGGAAGGAAAGGCACTGGGGTAGTGGCCCAAAGTTCCCTATTTCAAATGTTACGTCAGTGCTGCACCGCTCTGAGTTTGTGCAAGACATCCCTCTCCTGATCTCTCCCCACACACTGACTGTAGCTGGGTGATGAGGATTAAAGCAATTACATTTGTAGAGCATTTTGAATGTTAAAAGCTGTTACATAACCAAGTGTTACTATTTGGGGGTGTGCTGCAGTGCAGCAGAGCTCGGTGCGAGCAGTTGGGATGTTGGGAGGGCACAGAACCCCTGAGGCGATGGGGCACGGGACTGGCTGTGCACCCCTGCTGGTGAGTCACTGTCTGGGGGAAAATGTGCCCTTCAGCCACCCCACTGACTGGTGAATCAGCTGATGTGACACCAGTGTGGAGGCAGAGAGAGGCCCTCTGCTGTGGGAGAGCGTTCTGTGGAGAGGGTTGTACTGTTTCTGTATGTTGCCAGTAAGTTGTGAATTAATTTTTACAAAAACAAAGCTACAAAAACAAAGTTTTCAGATTAGTTCATCTGTCAGTCAAGTGATTCTGTAACTGGGAAGTACAGATTATGTGATTATTATTAGTTTAAGTTCATTCTTTATCAAAATTTGCTGGGTGAGTTTGGGGGTTTTGTTTGTTTATTTGTTTTGTGGGTTTTTTTTTGTTGTTTGCTTGTGAGTTTTTTGGTTTTTTGGTGTGGGGTTTTTTGTTTGTTTTGGGGGGTTGCAGTTATTATTTCTATTTAGCATGGAGGCAAATTCATGCAAGATCAATGAAAAAGTAAATTTTTCAGCATTGCACTTCAAGGGCAACAACATAAAAAATATGGGGGAGCGAAAGAATAAACAACTCTGTCTTCCCCCGCAAAAAAACAAAGCAAACAAAAAAAGCCCCTCAGAGAAACTCAAACCAAAAATTAAACAGCTGATAAGAAAGCTGCTTTCTGTTGATGAGTTCCAGAGACATTGTGGTGGGTTTGTGTCAGCTTAAAATGTGTGTGGCCTACCTGTGGTCTGAGGGAAGGAGTGATGATGGCTCCAGCTGCTGCACAAGTGGCACATCACTTTGTGATGCTGCAGGGAGTACAGAAAGGGCCTGTGCTTTGTGGCTTTTCTGTGAATATTAAAATCAGTAATTACCTGAACCTGGTAGCCCACACTGCAATGCAGTTGATAAAGCATCAGTATCAAACTGAGCATCTTACCAAGCCTGCTTCCACCAGATCTGCAGAGGGAGACCTGGTGGCTCAGAGCTTGAATAACATCCTGAATTTTGTCATCTTGAAAATGAGTGAGAATCAACAGATAGTTAAATCTCTGAAAACATAATCTATGTAGGGACAGCTTTTAAACAGGAACATTATTATTGGTTCGTATTTTTGCTTTTTGTTTTGGATATATGTGACAACCCAAGGGGCCTCCTGGATGGAGAACATGGGGATGCTCCATCAGGCTTGCCATGGTTTCAGATCAGAGAAAGTTACAAAAGTTCTCAAAATCTACACCATAAACTGATATTAGGAGTAAGTTTCACTGGGCAAGATACATGTAGTGTCTAGGGGAGATTACAGAAAAGGAAAAGAAGTGGAAAGAAAAATCTTTTGGCTCCACTGTTACTAATGCTTTACTTAAACTGGCAGTCCTACATCTCCCTGCTGCTGAAGGAAGCCCTGCCTTTGAACCTGCAGTTTGTAGCCTTGTGTCCTCTCAGAACATTTTCTGGTGAACTGTTCTCAGGGATAAGGTGAAGGCTTCTATGTGCAATCTTCTTTTTTTCCACCACATTGGTCATTTTTCTGCACATCAACTTCTGGGTTTGGTTACTAGTCCTGTAGGTGTAACCTTTATCAGACCAATGTGCTCATTAAGTGAAGGATAGCTTCCTTAAGTTAGTTTAACCTCTAAAATAGTTTAGAGAAGCTTATAAAAGCTGAGTCAAATTTTAAGTTCTCTCTGTTTTTATTAATCTGCTTTTTGAGCAGTTTCTTACATTGAATGCTATATTCTTTGTAGTTTTAATTTGACAAATGTTGCAATGTGACAAACACATGAAAACTGGTCATAGTTATGTTGAACCAAAACAGTGGATTTTTATTTAATTATCGTTCTGCCTGTAGCTATAGCCCTCTTAACCTCTGCATTAACTGCACCATATATTTTGTTGTTTGATAGTATGCTCCTTGAGGCAGGGATCTTGCTTGTCAGGTTTATAAATCAGCAATTGCGTGGCTTGCAAACTGTAAATAATACTCAGAAAGAAGCTGCTTACAGGAAACTTGGACAAATGCACCCAGCAGTTCATGTGTCCATTAATTCCTTCTGGACAGAACTTGCTTTGCACCCATTAGATTTTTATCAACTTAATTAAGCAGTCAGCTTCATCATTTCTACACTTGCAACTCCAGACTCTTTGAGGTCATGTCAGCCTGTCGTGAGCAGAAACAGCTCGACAGAAGGGAGCCTGATACCTTCTGCCTTGCCAAAACCAAATCATTTCCCTGCCTGTCTTTTATGGGAGGTTGGAGAGCTCACAGGAGACATAAACAACTGAAACATGCTGTTTGTGGTAATGGGCAAGTTCTTTCTCTGCTAAGCCTTGTACACTTGATTTTGTGGTTTTGCTGTAGTTACTGGTGACTTCCAGTAAGAGTCCTAATAATTTAGCAGATGGTAATCAGCCTTTGGGTTTATTACCTATATAGCTGCTTGCCTAATTGCAGAAAAGCAGTTGGCCTTTCTGGAGGGAAGGCTGAAGAGGCTGGGAATGATCTCAGCTTGTTTTGATAGTGGACAGCACTGACAAAAACATCTGTGATCCAGCTCTACTTTAATAATCTTTTGTCTTCTTACTTTATTTTGCTTATCTCCTTTTCCCTGCCACTTGCATTTGACTAAGATAGGTTTTATTTCAAGCCCAAAGCAGTCATGGACCATTTTAATGCCTGATGTCTTCTGCCCAAAGGTGGGTGCCTGGCAGTGAGGAGGGGAGTTGAGCCTGCCTGGGCATCCTGAACTCACTCAGCTACTATTTGCAAAGCACCTAGAGAAATGCAAGTTATTTCTGTTACATTTTATTCTGCTGCTGCTGCTGTTATATTTTATTCTCCCTACTTCCTTGAGGATCTGGTAATCACATGTTTGGTTTTACTGTCTTTGATTCATGTTCCCTTTTGTTGCTGTGTTTCCACAGATCCTCCTGACTGGGTTCCAGATGAAGTCTGCAGCTATTGCACTGCATGCAAGGCTCCTTTCACTGTCATTCGCAGGAAGCACCACTGTCGGAGCTGTGGTAAGGTAAGGACTCAGTCAGACATGAGGAGCTACCCACCAAAGAGAGCAGCAAAATCACCTGTACCACAGCAACTTGGCTGCACAGCAAAATGTGCACATTCAGCCAGGGTTCTCAATTCACAGGTGCTTTTGTGTGCCTGGGCTGCCAACCCTCAGCTTATGTTTAAGGGCTGGGGAGGGGTTTGACTTTTGTACAGCAATGAGCTGTGTAAAGCTAAAGGCAGAATTCCCTGTTGAGATCCTAGAACACTCCCCAACACAGAGTCACTCTGGACTGCTGCTGTAAGCTCTAATGAGCCAGGGCAGCCTGCATTGCCAGGGTGATGCACACACAGCTCAGCTGCAGGGACAGTGTGTCCCTTTGCTTTCTTTCCAAACCTTTGCAGGATCACTCTGGTGTGTGGGGCTGCTGCCTGGCAAGTTTGTGGGGGCAGAAGAGGGAGTGAGGGAGAAAAAAGCAGTCATGTACCACAGGAAGCCAAAAATCTGCAATCCCATTTCACTTGCTGGCTGGTGTACAAGTTAGAAAGGAAGAGGGTAGAGAAGCTGCTTTCATAACCTTGGAGTGAACTTGCAGGAGTATGAAATTTGGAGATACTCACAAATACTCCACTAGTCTTTCTTTAAAACCAAGGGAGAGATGCTTCTTTGCACTTTGATGGAGCTGCTTCCCCATGACCTGCAGAGGTGGACAGGCCAGCCTTGGCTGCTGTCAGTGCTGGGCACCCTCACCAGAGGGACTGAACCCAGCCCGATAAAGTGGTCATCGGGTAGGAATTGCCTCCTGGGGGCCCTTCACTTGCTGTGCTGAGGATGGTGCTGCTGCCAGCTCATACAACCTTCTCTCCTCTCCCTTGAAATCAATTTCGTCCTATCCTGTTCTTCAGAGGCACTGAAGAGAAATTTCCCTCTTGTTTTTCAGATCTTCTGTTCCCGCTGTTCCTCCCACTCTGCTCCATTACCTCGTTATGGCCAGATGAAGCCTGTCCGTGTTTGCACTCACTGTTACATGTTCCATGTCACTCCTTTCTATAGTGACAGAGCTGGTATCTGACATATTAAACTACTGGTTTGTCTTCTGGAGTCTTACATGGACTGATATATTTGACCTAAGCCAAGAATTAACTTGAAAGAAGGACCCAGTGAGGGCATGTAGGCTTTGACATCCATTATTATAAATTTTGTACAGTTTTTATTGCATTTTACTAAGCTGCTAAAGGGAACTACGAAGCGTCTGTAGCTCTAAGGCTACAGTACAGTCTTCCATAAATTTATTACATTAATGTTACGATGCCATATGCAGAACAAATGCACTGTGTGGAAGGAAATAGGGCTCAGAGAATTGAACAGGCATTGCTGCTTATCTCACATGCTAGGAACAGAGTAGCCAGTTAATTAGTCCATCCCCAGATCAGTCCCAAAGCTCAGACACTCCTGTGCCCACTGGAACCCCAGCATGGCTGTGGGCATCAGCACTCTCCCACCTGCTGCCGTTTAACTTCCCCATTTCTAGATTTTTGCTCCCTATGCTAGGATTAATAAAAGCAAATCTATTTCAAATCTGTATTCAATATTTACAAAGGCAAATTTTTCAGTGAATCCCATAGGAAACACTGAAGGCCCTAAAACAGTGTATTTCTGTTGCCTTTCATTTACCAAACAGAGCAATAACTCCAAGTTGTCTTCTAAAAATTTTTACAACTTCCCGTTCCATAGTTTGAAGTTTTGGAAGTATTTATAATCTGAATCATTTATGCTAAATCTTGTTAATAAAAGTCTGACACAGAGGTTTGGTTTCTATATCAGCATTTAAAACTTAACAAACATCAGAGGAAGTGGTTACTAAATAAATAAATTAATATTCAAATAGGTATTTTTGGCAGTTTGGCAGCAAAATTTATTAGACAAGACAAATTATTACTCCTATACTGAGGTTTTTTAAAAGGCAAATATGTAATGAGATATCCAAAAGGTCTTACAGAATGGTCAGCCAGAGAAGGGTACTTGTTGTCCACATTTGGCAGAGTAACCTTGTAAAATAGTGCATACTGGTACTTCACTCATGCTAACAACTCAGAAGACATTTGTATTTATTTGAAACACCAGGGAATAATTCTTATCTCCACTCGGAGAGGAAAGAAATAAGACTCACATGGATTCATGCTATGATCTTGCACGAACTATTTGCAGTAAGAGCTCGCTGAGCACTGAGGTTTCAAAGGCATTTGGACCTGCTTTGAGTTGGCCACATGAAAAGCAAGACAGTGTGTGCTGTGGTTACAGAGGAAACGAGATCAAGAGCTCTTTGCTGTGCCCCCTTTCCTGACTCGTGGTGTTACACACTGTGTTTCAAAGTGATAAATACAGAAATGGATGAGGAAGTTGTTTGCGGTATCACGCTCAAGAAAGGTCGTCGCTCAAAATGATAAGGCAAAACTGGCCAGTGTTAATTTTTTTTTTTTTTACTTTATTTTATTTATTTTTGGGGAACATTCCCTTTGCTCAGTGGTTTACTGTTCAGTGTTAATGAGCCATATAAGGGTGCTGCAGTTTGGCACTACTGTCATTTTGATTCAGATGAAACAGCTTCACTTAGTTTATGTGTAATGCACAAGCCTTATGATGCTGTTTGTAGACAATGTCAGCTCTGATGTGTTATCCTCACTTATTTATATTTTTTATTATTATTATTACTTCCCTGAAATCCTTCTCATGAAATCCTTGGGTTGGAGTGTCTGCATTCACCAGTTTGGAAAGGCGTGGGGGTTGGGTGATTGGTGGGAGATGGGTAATGTGGTGCAAGCAATGATACTTATTCAGGCTTAAATCTCAGGCTTCACATTGCAATGATTATTGCAGTTTTATTTTTAGGAAAAAAAAGAAAAACACACAAGAAATTTAATGCTTCTTTTATAGGATAAAAAAATTGCAACAAACTTCAATTGTGAAATAAATATGCACAAAAAGTTGCTTCTGTGGAAAAAAATCTTATTTAATGCACTGAATATTTATTTAAGCTTGTTTTTATTTTGTAAATGCTGTAATTCAGAATCATTTCCATAAATATGATATTTAAAGATCTCAGACACTATAGTTTCTTATGTAAATACAGACTCCTATTTCTCTTACTGAAAAGCACAATGACTATATCAATACTAATATACATTTGCCTCAAGGAAGACTTTCATCTTGTAATCTCTTCAGATAATTAAAGTGTCAGGACTTTCTACTTCCATGTGCTGGATTGCTCTTTCATTTTGGGGTCTGTTTACATGGAGTGACAGCTGCCATCCTGTCAAATAACTGGCCTTAACTCTTTCTCACTTTGCAAATAACATGAAAGAAATTAGTTTAAATTTTAAAATGGAAGTCACCCATACAGTGAGGGGGTAGTAAATCAAAGCTGGAATACCAGCCTTTCACTTAGCATTGCCTTGTGCTATCTCTTGCCACCAGCTGAAAATCTCCATTCCCAAAATATCTTGTGTCAATGGCCACTTCACACATCAGGCATGTTTGATCTGCCTGTGTCACATCTGAATAATCTTTCCTGTGGGGGATACAAATCTGCAATGAAAACAGTGCTCCTTGGATCTCTGTGCACTGTTATCCTTGGGAAGCATAAATGCCCAGTGCTGCTTTGTTCTGCCCTCTGTATGAGATATAGATGTTAAAGGTTTTATGAGAATTAATTTTCATTTCCAGAGGCCTTAATGCTGCATGGCTTTGGGATGCCATTTCACTAAACAGAAAACATATTGCAGCTCCATGAAGTTGGGATCTCAGCTTCAGTGGTGCAACAATGGGGAAACTTTATGGGAGACCTGCACACAAATGTAAGATTGCATTTGAATTAACATGCATAATGTTTATGGGCAAATAATGATGCTTTCAGGTGTGTATGAATAAGTGAACAGTAGAAATTTATCCTAAAGGGACTTTTTAATCAAAAAGGGGATTTCTCCAGAATGCAACCTGTTCCACAACAGTTTTCCTGTTGGGGATATCACAATGGGAGTGAAGAGGATAATAAGGTAAGAGCAGCATTGGCAAAGGCAGCAATAATTCACCTGGTGATGGACTCTCCTGTATGGCAGTTCCCTTCTGAATCACAGCTGTTTCCAGGGGGAAAAAAATAATTACAGTCAACTCTGGAGTTGTTCCTTTCTCGATCTGTACAAATTGTACAGTGTTTCCAGCTCTCTCTGGGTTTTTAAAAGCAGGTGGATATCAAAGCTTCCTCTGCAGTGAAAGGAACTTTAGTAAAATACCTCTGCTTCCAGGGAAAAGCCCTGTCCAGAACATTCAAACAGACTGAAAAGCTGTCACAGAGCATCTCGGTGAGAGGGAACCTGGATGGAAGTGATGGGTGAGGAGTGACCTTTGTGTGCATTGTCTGAGCTGAAAGGAAGGAGGAGGGAACAGGCCGTGTGTGGTTGTGCCTGTACTCGGGTGGGGAGATGGGAAGGGTGGGCTGTGGGAGATTGACTGTAGGAAAGCCTCAAACACAGCCCGTCAGTCCTGCCTGGAGCTGGAGGAACCAGCTCTCAGAGCCTCGCTGAACTCTCAGTTCATGCTAAGTCAAAGCTGCTGGGGCTGCATCCGCTGGTTTCCGTGGCAACCCCTGATAGCATCTCTGTGCCAGTGCCAGGACTGCAGCACTGCTCCTGCACAGGCAGGCATGGAGGCTCCTGCTTTCTGCTTCGTCAGAGGGATTGTGATGGCTCAAATGTCTTCATTTGCAACCAAGGTTTGTACTGCAGTCAAAAGCTTACTGTGAACTCTGTTTTCTAATGACAGCATTTCACTGAATTATGCTCTATGTTGCTTGTCTGGAAGAAGTCATCTATGTAGGCAGCCTTTTTGCCTTCTTTGGGGGTATTTAGCTGTTTTCTTTCTGTTCTTTCACCCTTTACCCCACCCCATCACTCAGCTTTCAGTTTCTGTTGTGTATAAACTAGACTTACTCTGTGACCTCCGTGGATATCTTACACATAGTAACATATTAAGACAACTCAAGGAGTTTTCATCTTTATGGCTTCCTGATCTTGCCTTCAATTCCCAGGCACGGGTTTGTTTCAAACCACTTGGTATCCTTGTACCTGCAGTAGCATTCTGCCACACAGGTCCTTCCTGGCTGCCTGAGGTGCCATGGGTCTTGCACTGAGGTGTTTAAAGTTTTCCTTTACTTTGTGGTCAAGAAAGGATAGATCCTAATTCTCAGGTTTTAATAGCTGTTAGTAAATTAGAGATACTGCCATTTGGCTCTTTTTTCCTTTGCTCTTAAACCAAAAAATGGTAAAATAATAGGCCAGGATGAAGAGGAGAAGACTTGTTAAAGCAGCTCTGGAAGTGTGAAGATGATGTTTTAATGAAGTAATTGGTCTCTTTGAAAACAAGCTGTAACTGCATGTGCTAGGAATGCTGGGGCTCATGCATAAAACAAACTGGGCAATTAGTCTTTCATGAACTCATTTCATTTCTTGTTTTCACTAAACATGAAGGCTCTGAAGTGTAAAGAACCATTTTCCCTCATGTTTCACTCAAAGGTATGAAGCTGATTTTTCTTCTCAGTTTTTCTCTGCAAACAGCCACCAGCTTGTTGGGCCTCTGACTGAACTTGTCTGCAAAAGGGAAAATCCTGTGTCCAAAGCAGCCAATAGTGGGGCCTCCCAGCCTTCCACCCCTGAGGAGCAGTGAGAGGTGCCTGGGGGAAACAAACAACTGCAGAGGGGCTGTTGCTCATTTCCAGCTGCTGGGTGATGCTCCCATCTGCTCTTCCCCAGAGGCATGGGGTGTCTGGCACAGCCCAGGATGTGAGGGACCACTGTGCCTGAGAATGGCAGAGCCAGCAAGCACTGAGCTGGAACTACCTCACATAATACAGAGATTTCATTTTCTGAAATAACCCCAGGCCAGGCCCTCTCGCCACTTAAGCAGGCACTTAAACTCATGTCTTACTCTAGAAAAATCTTACTTATGTATTTTTGCATTTTTACATAGTTCTTCACAGGGCAATAAAATGTTGGCATTACTGCCATGATTTTTTTCATTCACTGAGTTTAAAAAATTATATAAACAACAGCAGGGAGGGTGTTTGAGGTGACTGCTTTCCACATAATACTTCAGCAATGGTCAGCTTTCAGGTTTTTAGCTGGAATTAAGCTATGGTTCCAATGGACTTGTCAGCACAGTGGAAGATGATAAGAACTAGTCCTGAATGGCATTTGTACTGGTAACCTCTCTGATGATGTCCTATAAAACATGTTAAAAATATCTGTCTTTCATAAGAGCTGTGTCTGAAAATGCTGTGCAGTTGCCTCAGCCTTTTTGGGCAATTTGAACAAAGCTGTCCCTCAGCATCCCAGGGCTGGGCCAATGGCTCTGTGTGGATTGTCCCTGTCAGATCCTTGGTCACGAGGTGGCACCTCTCAGGTATGTTAAGAGCAGTGAGATTATCCTGGCTTTATTACTAAAGGACCTGTGCCATGCCATCTTCCTCTGTGTTTGGGAAGCCTCTGACATCAAATTTTGAGGCACTTGATTATTATTTTTTTCTGGTCAAGATAATTTGTGATTGCTGCTTCACTATCAGCTTTTCTGTTTATTATGCAGCAGTAAAGTCTGCTGGTTTGGGGTTGTTTTGGTTTCTTAAATTGATTTCTCTTTCTCTGGCTTATCTGCAGAAAGCTGGAGATTAATAATTGAAGATATAAACAGAAAAATAATCACTTCAAGTTCATAAATATATTTAAAAGAAACTACTCCATGATGCTCTCAAATACTGGGAAATTATACAGTAAAAACTGATCTCCAAGTAGTTCAAAAGTCCTGGGTGTCCAGCTCTGAACCATCTGCTTTTGTTTAGGAGGACTTGTGGCTGCTGGAAAGCTACAAGTTTTGGGGACCAAAGCTTACAGTTTGAGACAGTGATTTTAACTTCTTTATCTAGAAATAACTCTTCCTTAATTAAAAAAAAAAAAAATTAGAAGGAAGGAAATTGCTATACTTCCCATGTAAAGAAGCTCTGTTCAAAGGAGAAAATTCAGCTAATTTGGTCCAAGTGTCTTGGAACAAAATATAAAGCTACCACTAATTAATTCAGTGACCTCTCTTATACCCTCTCATTGCCATATGTTTTAGAGTTTCTTTCAGGACAGAACATCAGCCTTGCTCGGAGAATAAAGCAGGAAAACCTTGCCCACCTCTACACCTGACAGGTGTTCTCTGTCATGTTTGTTCCTCACATTCTGCTTTCTGCCCTGTCTCTTGCTTTCTTCTCTTTAAGGAATGATACTGGAGTTACTTTAAACTGAGTCTCAGGGAAAATGTTTCCATATTTCTTTCCTGTAGAAAGCATTTGAAATATGGCTGTGTCTTGTGTCTGTCTCAAAAAGGTGCTTTGTGAAAACCTGAGGATGTACACCTGCATCCAGATGCTGCCTCCACACAACTTTTGACTTACACTGGAACAAGAACAAAGTAAAGCAGCAGTAAAAAATACAAAATTCAGGCTGGTGTAAAGTGTGAAAGCTTAAGGCTATTGAGTGCTTACTGCAAGTACCCAACCCAAGTGCCAGCCTCTGCCACGCCAGGCACTGCAGGTGCTGCAGCCCTGAGCTGGGGACCTGGGACCTGTCCAGGCTGGGGGGAGAGGCCAAGGAGCTGACAGCTCAAGGGACACTGCCCAAAGAGGGTTTTTTTTCACAAGCTGTTTTGCTAAAGGCAACTCCTAAGAGAAATACAAGGTGCTGTCTTAGCTACTGCATTGAGGGTATTTTCAATGAGCTTGGAGAAAAACTCATTGGGTGTGCTACTTCTCTCTTACCACCCAGTGTTAAACAAACACTGTTCTTTGGCAGGTGGAGGGGACAGAGAGGCTGTTGTCTTTGTGCTTGTTGATTGTATTTTATTTTTATCTATTTTCTGCTTGCTGCAGTAAGAAATGAAAAGAAAAAAAAGTTCACTTCTTGAAAATCTCAAATTCCAGTTCATGCAACAAATAATTCTCATAATGTGTTCTAATTGCAGAGTGCAAATAACTGCCAATCATTAAATAATATTAGGTTGTTTTTAAACAGAAAAATCATTAACCCCAAATCAAGCAATTATGAAAACACCTCCTCTGAGAACAAACAGCTCAGAAGCCACCAAGAACACCAGCACCATGTGATAAAACCCTCTGTCCCTTGTGCTGCTCCTGGAGCCTTTCCAGTGCCTTCCCAAGGTTCAGATGTTGTCACAGCATTAGCTGCCAGAGGAGGTCTGTTCTTGCCAAATTGTATCTTCTTGGCTGCTCTGTGCTCTTGTGCTGCTGGTGTTCAGCTCTGTCAGCCTCTACAGGGTTGCATTTATTTGTGATATTTATAAAACAGATTAAGCACCTGGCACAAAGGAGGATGGAACTGAATGGGGGAAGGCGATGAGCAAGCATCCTGCTAAAAAATGTTCCTGGTGTGTTTTGCTGTGAGGGAAAGGCCAAGGGAATGACCAAGGGCTTGGAAATGTTTGGAGTTGCAATCTATTGAATGTATCAAAGAAATCCGGTTGCAGACACCATCAGTAAATGCCTACACTGGGTGCACAGGTCTGGGAAGCTGGGCTCCTCCTGGCAGGGGTCTAGTGGGAATCAGTGGCCAGAAGTTTAGCCAACTTGAACAAATGCAGGTGAGATAGAAGAGGTTAAATCTCCTGTGCATAACCAGCTGATTGTGGTGAACTCTGTACTTATGAGCAAGTATTTTTAACAAATACAACATCAGATGCTCCTTACAGGCACAGTGGTGCAGCCACCCATGTTGGGACTGAGGCAGAAACAAGCACTCAGTGGGGCTGTCCTGTGACAGGTCAGGGTCCTGATGATCTCAGTTTATAAATTGGTCCAAGAAATTACCTAGAGCAGGGATTTCTCTGTGGGCTGATGTGCAGGAGGGGTGCAGTGGCACAGGCAAATCCATCCAGTGCCCTCCATTTTCCTGTTTCACCCCAGAGCTAATCCTGCACCAGGGCTGGAGTCACACTGGCATTGAGCTGTTACATGCAACAGGAAAAGAAAGGTAATGAATCAAACACAAGCAAGAGGGATGCAGGGAGGAACATGCTTCCATTTAGGAGCCCAGTGTCTAAAGAAGGGGAAAGAAAATCCCCGACCACAGAAATCTCCCTATGTGCAATTCCTAATCAGCTACAGGAATCACTTCCCAGTTTGCCAGGAACAGTTCTCCTGTCCTTGTGAGCTGGCTGTGATTTCCTGCAGTGCCCATTTATACTGAACACGTTGCTCCTGCACAGGCCAGGCTGGGCTCTGGGTACCATCAATGTGCCACAATGCATCCATGTGGGAGCTGAGCATGGCTGTGTGGAATCACTGCTTCCACACACCCTACCTGCAGCTAGAGAAGACATAATCCTTCTGCTTTGTTTTCCTTCACAAATGCTGAACACAGAGCAGCAGGTTTGCCTGAGGAACCAGGCCTGGAATCACAGTGGCCAACCCTGCACAGACCTTACAGTGAGATACAACAGAAGATGGAAGTAAACTTATTTTTTTACACAACAAGGATTTATTCATATCCTCATCCAGCTGTGAGGAACTGGAGAAGGGAGCCATGCCTTTCCTCTGCCTGAGCATGAGAAGTGTCTTCTGCCCCCTACTACTTCTGCTGAGCTCCTGTCCCAGTCGATCCCTTCAGAGATGCTCAGGACGAGAAGGCTGTTGTAAGCATTTGTTTGGGCCTCCCCACAGCAGAGATGTTGCAATACTGTGCCACAGTAGAGTCTGTAGGGTTTTGTATAGTGACTCCTTCCTCAATTTAACCTTGTACAATGCATAATGCTCCTGATCTTTCCCCACCAACCATGGTACCAGCATTGGTTACTGTGCCCTCACACTGCTGTAGGTATGTTATCTCCATCCTACAAAAGAGCTTATTAAAATACTCAGGAACATAAGATCAGCTCATCCTGTCCTGCTATCTCAAGCATCCATGAATAATCCCTTTCATAAATCACTTGTATCTCACCACAGAGCTAAGTGCAGCTCTTTTTACTGTACTCAGACCTTAATCTTCTCACTAGACCAAGGGTTTTAGAGATGTTGAAGTCTCCAGACCCTGATGTTTTAGTGGTCCTTTGAAGCTTAACCCTGGATCTCAGAGTCAGTCATCCCTGTTCCTCCTGCATGCCAAGGGATCTTTTGCTCCCTGCCTGTCACCTGGAGCCTTATTTAGAGATGTGTCTGGTGGGAAGAGAGCCTGTAGGAAATGTCTATGCTGCTGTAAAGAATGGTGTTGTGCCATGTAAACTGAGGATGGCTCTGTGCCTGGGGTGGCTCTGGGCTTCAGCTTGAAAATCACAGCTTCTCCTGATCCTCTGAAAGTGATCAGTGCTCTGTAGGTTCCCTTTCACTTTGGCAGTCTGCTCTTGTCTAGAAGCGGTCTCTGGGCTTCATTCTGCTTGTTAAAACTTGCTGGATGCAACAAGCACAGGCACCTCAACAAGCACAGGCACCTTAAGGTGGACCTTAAAAGGCTAAACTCTGTTCTCACCTCCATCACTCCCACTTGGGCCTACAGCTCCATCTCAGCAGGTGTTTGTAACACCATGGGGCAGCTCAGCTCATGAGGGTGCTGCCTGCTGGCTCACTGTTGGGTGTCAGCACGCCTGAAAGTGTGGGGTGTCTAAAATCTGCTTCCAGGGCCTGGGGAGCAGAGTCACAGTCCCAGGCTGGGGATTTTGGGTCATGCCTGCAGTCTGGAGCACAGTGTTTGTATCTTGGTATCAGTCTCTCCTTTTGGTAAATGCAGCAGAGATTGATGGGTTTGTTTTGCTTAGGTGGTAATGAAGCAGTTAATTGCACTCGGTAATGGCTGTCTCTGCCCAGCTGCTCAGGGAAATATCTCAGAGGCTCGCCCCACAGATCCTGGGCTAAGTAAGCATATCCAAGCCATCACCCAAATCCCTGGCCGCTCAGCTTTCCCAGCTCCCTTGTTGATTGTTTTTGCTCTTTCCAAACACGTTTTATCTCCTTATTTCACCAGCCCTCTGTGCTAAATGCTGTGTGCAGCGATCGGCAGCAGGAGCGGTGCCAGCGTGGGCTCCTCCTGGCACAGCTCGGCGCCCGGGCGGCCCCGCACCTGCGGGAGCAGGAGGTTGTGCTGCTGCCCAGCCAGCGCATCCCTGCCGTGCTGGGCTATTCCCACCGCGGATCCTCGCTGTTCCCGGCTGTTTCGGCTCTGCCGTGACTGATCTGCACAAGCCCTTCCAAGTCCACCACGTGCTGAAACATTTCCCTTCCTTCTTGCCTTCACCGATAGTCCCCTGTCCCCTGCTCTGCTGGAGCGTGAACTGCAGCTCCTGCTGGTCCAACAGCTACAAGGTTGGGTGATTTTTCCTCACTGGGACTTTCAAGTATTCTTAAGGCCCGTTCTAGCATCCGAAAGTCACCTTCCACCAAAACAAACATCTCATATTTAAAATGTAGCAAAGCTGTTCTTTCCTGTTCTTCTTGCCAGATCACAATTTTCCACCTCTGATGTCCCAGCCGCGCGGCACAGGGAGCAGGCAGCACTTTCACACGCCAGGCTGCTCTACCTGCTGTCGCAGCACCGGGCTCTGGCTGTGCCGAGTCATTAGACTTTCAGGTCAATGGCGTGGAGCCGATTGTGTTTGGGGGGTGAGTACCGACTCCTTCCATCCTCTGCTCTGCTTTCCTCCAGGAGCGTTAAGGCCAACGTGGAACACAATACTTGAGTCAAATGTAAGTGGTTCAGGTGCTGAAGGCTTTCCCACCTGGCACAGTGGCAGGGATCACGCTGTCCTCCGGGGCCCCTGTCCCCAGCGGGTGCTGGCAGCTGGCACCCGGTGCTGGGGTCTGGCACCAGCGCCTCGGAGCCTCCGATTGCCCGGGAGAACACCGAGGGAGGTCCCAGCGCTCCTGCCTCGAGAGAGAAATATGATTTTCAATGCTCCGTGAGCCCATAGGAGACCACGATCTGCAGCGTGAAGCCGCCGAGCCTCGCAGGGAGCGAGCAGCTTTCCCGGTTGGGGCAAGAGCAGCAATTCGTGTTTCCATGGCCAAGCCCTCTGGATAGAAGGCAGTGGTGCTTGTCCCCTGTTCCAGGCACGGCTCCCGGGGCGGAAGGTTTGGTTTGTCCCCGGAGCGGAAGGTTTGGTTTGNCCTGCGGGGCCGGGGGCGGACAGGGGGCACGGTCCCGGAACGCTGCGGCCCCGTTAATCGCCAGCCCCACTTAAAAAACAAAAACAACAACTAAAAACAACCCCAAAACCAACAGATAAAAACAAAACAAGACGCAGCTGTCTCAGAGCCGGGCTGCCGGTGCTGACAGAGCTCATCCCTCACCGGGGTCCCCTCAAAGCCCCTCAGCCCGGGCACTCACCACCGGCCGGAGCTCCAGTGCTGTTTGCCGTTTAGGATGGGAATGCCAGCAAGCCGCTGAAGTAGCCAGGCCTCCAGATCCCCTTGGAATTGCAGCTGGATATGAGATGCTGTCTTGGTGGTCTTCCCATTCTCAAGCCGTCTAGAAATGGAAATGGGCAGCTGCGGTTGTTCAGGCAAGACTCTGTGCCCAAAGCAGCTGCTCTTCAGTTTCTGTGGCCTGGCTGTGCCCAGAGCCAGCCCTGTGTGTGGCTGCCTCCTCCCTTCGCTGGCTCTGTAAGGGTGAGGGCAGGAGCATAGCAGTTCACTGTATCAGAGATGACAATTGTGCCTACCTTGGCTGATGTGGGATTCTGCTGGAGACTTCAGGCTGAAAAATCCACTCAGCCACTGGAAAGACCAGAGTGGTTTGTGAATATTTACAGCAGCACATCCAAGGCAAGTTTTGAAAGCTTGTGGAGTAGGACAGCCTGGGCTGGTGTTGCTCCTGCAGTGCTGTGACAGCTGAGAACAGAAACCAGCTCTGAATGATTTGCAGTTTAGTCCTCTGATTTAGAGTCTGGAGAGTGCAAGAGTCTGTCTGCTATGCTGTCCTTGCCAAGGCTCTGTTTTATGTCCTGACCTGGGGTGGGAAACAGGAAGGGGCTCTGCTTTTCAGCTGCCCTGTCACAAACCATCAGCCTAGGGCTGTTTCTCCTTACAGTTTTCCACTTGTTTCTCTCTCTGCACTTGTCAGGGGGTCTGCCTCATGATTTTTGTTTCATAGGTTCAGGGAGCAATAGGGAAAGAGATTCCTCATGGAGGGCATCCCCAGCCCGGGGAGGAGCAGTAGCCATGCACAATTGGCCATCCCTGTGTGTGATACTTGTGGTCATCTTTGCATGACTTCTACTGAAATTCAGCATGACATTTTGCACCCACCCCACGAAAAGATCACCTCATGGCTGGGTGATACCAGGAGAAGCAGGCAGGATGAAACTTCTCAGAAGAATGACATTTCAAGGCCTCCCAAGGCTTGTTTGTTAATTTATGCTGACAAGTATTTACAAAAATTTCCATGCATCCAGCCCAGAACGTCCTGCTGTCTCTGAATGTGCCATACGGCGCATTGCTCAGCTTCTGCTCCAGAAGCATCTGTGCCGCTGGGCACAGCACGTGGGACCAAGGCGCTGACCATGAAAACCTGGTGAGCAGCTGACAGGGCAGAGTGGGGCCAGGCTGCCCTGCAGGGCTCCCACACGCCACTGATTAAATGCCTCAGCTCTTCCTTCCCCTACACTTGGAAAACTCTGTTAACTTGACTTAAAACCTCCCTGTGGGTTTGCAAACTTGGAGAATTTTTTTTTTTTCTCTGAGATGAGTTCTCCTTGCCAAGAAGGTTTTAATAACTCACCATGAAATTTATAGAGTTTAAATTTAAACCACACGTGGGAAAGTAGAGCTGTAACAGTTTAATCCAATTTAACCTTGAGCAATCCGTTCCGCGGCGCTCAGGCAGACAATTCACACCACAAGCAGAATTCCTCTGCGGGGTGGCAGACAGCAGCTCTCTCACCATGTGAGTGTCCCTTCCAAAGCACAGAGGACCAGACAGGGCAATCTATGTCCTTGTTTCATTTTCCTGCAAGTCTTCCATTGGAGACAGCAGGAATCTGATGCAGCTCAGAGTTGGGCATACCCCTAGGCAGAAGCTAAGTCTTGTTCTAGCTGTCATATTTTCCTTCCTATGCTGAGGAATATCCTTTCCATGCCACCTCCTTTTCCTGTCCCATCACAAGAAGAAGGCACATTTAATGGATGACCATTTAAATGCATCTGGGTGGGGAAGCAATCTGCTGGAAGTCTTCTTGGTACTTTCCAAGGAGAAGAGGTGGGAAAGCTTCATTGCCAAGTCAGCTAGATGATGGAAAGTTTTATTTCCATTGACTTGCTTTGTCTTTTGTAGCAAAGTCAGTTTTATATCACCAGTGTTCCAGTGTGGAGACCTGAAAGACCAAACATATGTTCCTAGCACAAGTCAGATACAGGAAATTGGCAAAAGCTTGTTGAGCAGGGATGGAAAATGCCCCAGCCCTGGGAGGATGCAGCAACTGCATTCAGAGGTGTGTTGGGGCTTAAACCTGGAAGGGCTCTCCCATGGTGTCCAGCTAAGGTAAGGAAATTCAACAATGAGCAGCTGAAGGTGCCTTTATGTATCATATGCACCTGCAGCAGTTGTGGCTGTTCTAGTAACAAGGACTCCACTGATTAACTCTCTGTCGCAGTCCATAGCAGGCTGTGCCTGCTGGAAATCAGCAGACATGAGGATTTTCTGGAGTGGCCAGGTGGAGACCAGAAATCCAGGCTAGAACTGTCATGGCTGACTTAATGCTTCAAGGAACCATTGCATGAATGGCAATGCTGTTTCTGATCCAGCTGCATTTGCTGTGTTTCTGAACAACCACTTTTGGTGCTGCCCTAAGTGGTGGTATCTCAGCCAAAAAAAGATAGCAGCAAATTCTACTTTTCAGACTTTTATACTTTTCCCCTGGGCTTGTGCATTTAATAGAAGGTCATCCAATAATTTCCTTTGGTGAGATTTGCTTGTGTGCTCTGTTTCTGGAGAGAGGGATACTCATCAGATAAATATTTTTTATATGCATTAGATATGACGTGGTGAGACCAGAAATGAGTTTCATGGCGTGTTCCCAGCCGGGTAGTTTCCCAGGGAGGTTGGCTGCTGCCTATGCAGCTCATGGAAACTTTGGGGTGGCAGAAAACGAAAATATTCCTGAAACTGGATACCCTTGCAGCCTGCCAGGTATACCAGGCTGACTCACCAAGGCGGAGGTTTCCAGAATGACTAATGACTGAGCAGGCATTGATTTTTGCCTGTCTAATGGGACACATCTTACAAAGTCTCCAGTTTCCAGACTGGGTGGTGTGCTTGCCCTTTGAAAATCAGATCCATGTATTGTGTATCAAGTTGACTGTACCAAAAAAGAAACCACAACCTTGAGACTGGGTAAGTGTGTCCATGGTAGGCTCCAGGCTGCCAAGAGCAAGGTGCTGAGGCAGCTACTAAAGTTGCCCTCATGTGCTCCCATGCTTCATTGCTGGCAAGATCAGGGCCTCAATTACAGAGTAGACTTCTCAAAGCATTGTGTCCTTAGTAAAGGGTTAATACACTCCCTAAAAGGGAGTTTCCTTCAGTTTTTTTCCCTCATCAGGGTAATATTTGTTCTCCTGTGCCATCTTTCTGCTCTCAATAAGCACATCAAGTCCTACATGCTTAGGCCTGACTGCCGAGTGATGCTTGAAGTTGCTCTTGACCAGTAGGTCCATGTCAGCTCCACAGGAGACAGGGCAGACCCAAAGGTGATTGTGAGAACAAACACTTTATATGTTATTTCTCATCATGGCTGGGACCATTTATTCCTGAATGCCTGTCACAGAAGAAATACAGAAATTAATCAGACTTATTCTGACACCAAACTCTCCATTGAGCACCAGACGACAGTGGCTTCACACCTGATCCAGGCTGAGGTATTCAACTGCAGCAGTGGGGAAAGCCCAGCTCTGTAAATCTGCTGAGCAAATCTACTGCCCTACACAGTTATGTCCCCTAAAGAGCACCCACTAGGTGTGAGGAGACAAGGGTTTGTGTTACTTTTGGCCTTTCTTGTGCTGTGTTTCGTTAGGCTCTGGAACTGTGTGGCACCATGTGTGTGTATTCCCCTGCTCAGGTGACAGCACCAGCACACGTTCAGCTCCTCATCCCTGCTCCCTGCTGCTTCCAAGGGCACAGCAGTGCTGGGCTGCCATGGACCTACTCAATGCCCTCATGGGAGATGTGCCAGAAGTTGGGTGGTTTTCCAGCCCTATCCAGGGACACATGTCCCACTTGTGAGGCAGGTCTGTGGGGCCAGGTGCTGCTCCTTGTTTAACCTTCACTGGGGCTAAACTGCTTCACTCCCACCACCACCCCCCAGGGGCAGCTTTGTGGCTCCAAAACACAGGACTGACTCCCTGTGGAGAAGAAATGGGAGCTGCTACTTTAGCCCAAGGCAAGGTCTTTCCACTTCTCCTTTGGTCAACCCTGAAACTGGATGCGTGTATATGGATGTTGTACAGCTGATTTTTCCTGAGTTGGGGCAGCAAGGAGAGTTGGGCACAGTCACAGTGGACTGGTGATATCAAGAGCATCCAAGTAGCCTTGACACATATGACTGTGATCAAACCAAGCAGTGTTCTGTGGTCTGTGCACTGCACCAGCAGCTCATCAAACTCACCTTTTCCTGGGAATAAAAGTCTAGTCTCAGGCAATGAAGGAGCAAGAGACCATTAGGCTTTTAAGAAGCAGACTTCAGAGACTGCATCCTCAAATTTTCTGCCATTTAAAACGTTTCCCTAAGGTTTTACTGCATGTAAATGAAATGATAATTACAATATTTTAATCCAATTAGCTCCCTTCATGATCTGGCAGGTGCAAATTGGAGATGGATCAACCTTCTTCTTACTGTGGATTATGCCTGGAGCCTCCTTAAAGCTGCCGTCTGGCCCTGTGTATACACGCTGTACAGCGCGAGTTACAGGGGGACTGCAGTGAGGTCCTAAATTATGTATGGTGTATGAATTATTGCTGAAATGCATCACTAAGGCTTCACTCATTGAACATTTCCAGCTCCATGCGAGCAGCATGGGAAAAGCCAGGTATTTGCCTGTGGCATGGGTAAGGTTTTCGTTTGCATGGATTTAAACAGTGTGTGTCACTGACAGTCACAGGTCACCTGGAGTTAATGCATTCTCCTGCATCTTGAAGGAAATGTATTTTGCAAGCTCTCATCTGATTAGCATGGAAATTACACTGGGATTTCTTGTGAAAATGGGGACAGAGATGAAAAAAAAGTATTTTGATGTGTTATTTAAAAACAGAAAAACTCTTTGAAGGCCAGTGCAGCTGCCCTTTCTCAGGCACATCTCCCAGCTCATGTCAGGGAGAGCATCCCCTCTTCCTCCTGCGTATCAAAACCAAGCAGGGAGCAGGAAGCCCACTCTCTGCAAGGCAAAGGAGAGGGATGTCTGCAGTGAGGGCTCTGAGCATGGCCTAGGCTGGTAGCAACCTCTGGAGGACAGTTTCACACAGGTTTTCCTAACACCTGTGGATAGGACTAAGCTAAAAATGGTGGAAAACTGCATGTTAAAAACCCCATTCCAGACAATGTGTTTGAATAACAGTAGGGGTTTTGTGCCATGGGGGAAATCTGTCCTGATGTGGCCCTATTGCCCCAGGAACCCCAAAGGGCATTGAAAGGACGAAGGAATTGCTTCTCGACAAAACCCAGTGCAGTTGTAGTTGTTCTGGTAGCGCTACATCATTCCAGGAACAAAATGGCAACTTTTCTTTGATTTTTTTTTTTTTTAACTTTATGGAAGTGCCTGCATTTGCTGAGAAACAACTGAACCTCTGGATGAGCCAAGTTCAATGACACAATTGTGTCTTGACCATACTAGGCTGCACTGGCTGGGCACCCACCTTTACTGCATGGATGAGATGAAGGATAACTTCCTTATCTTCGACCTATATTTGATGGAGAAATATTATTTATTTTGCCATTTATGTTCTGATTTCCCCTTGGAAATGTGCTGCCAGTCTGTGCAGAATGGAAACTCTTATGGGACAGAAAAATCTTCATTTCTTTTAACATAAGGGCTCAGTAAATATATTTCAGAATAAGGTTTCTTTTGATACTTGCTTTTCAAATCCCTGAGTGGTTCTATACCTCCATAATCTTCCATCTTCAGAGAGGTGGAAAGGGAATTTCAAGCTGCCTTTCCTTTAGCACCAAGACCCAAAGACAGTGCTTGTCAGTGACAGGAGAAGAGCCAGGCCCAGGGAGATGCTGGAACTGAGCTGTGAGGAGCAAGCCACAAATTACATTAAATAATAATTAAAAAGAAAACAAAACAAAAGGCACTGAATGTTTTCGAACAAACTGGAGAAAATGAGTTTTGTACATGAACAGTCTGTGAACATAAGGGGGTGAAATCCTGCTGGCAGCAGTTTACTGTGCTGTTGGCTGTGTATATGCTCTGTGGTGCAGCACAGTCCTACCTTTCCAGGGGGTGGGGAATGCTGTCACCTTGAGCTGAGACTGAGATGGGGGAGGCTGCTTGACCTTGTGGTTTGTTATCCTTCACTTCAGCTGAAGTTCCTTGGTGTCAGACTGACTCCTTCCCTGACCCTCCTCAGATGAGGTACAAATTGGGCATGTCAAGATGCCATTTTGCCTGAGAAGGTCTTTGTTTCTGTGGGAGGAGATGTGGTGGGGATTGTCCAAATAAGATTTGGGTTGGGAGTCCTTAACTGCCCCATGATGTTGGTTGGTTTGAGTTCAGCTCTTGATCTCTGCATTAATTTTTCAGTGTGAAAGCACAGAGCACAAGAAGCAGAAGCCTTGGCAACCTAAGGACATCCAGACTGGGAGAGAGAGAAAATTTCACATGGTTTGAGAAACCAGAGCCAACAGAAAATTATGAGTAAGGCAAGGAGCAGGGGCAACGAAAGGCAGGATTTTCTCTGGGTTTGAGATTTGAGACCCTAACCAGTTTAGTGAATTCACTTGATGTCTGGCTATAAATTCATGTCCTTAATAATTTATATTATTATTTCATTTTTATATGAAAAATGAAAATGAAGCAGATCTGGAAAAAGGTCTTTTTCGGTTTGTTTTGGGTTGGGGATTTTAAATTTTGTTTTTGTGGGTTTTTGTTTGGTTGGTTTGTTTTTCCTTTGTTTTTGTTAACATAATGGGCATCTACCCCAGGCCTCCTGCTGGGAGGGCTTTAGGAGGAGGTGGGTTAAAACAGCCTTTCCTCTGGGAATGGGTCCCTGTGGAGTCATGCTGTCTGTGAGGATTGAGGAAAACCCCATACTCATCAATACTTTGGGAGTGGAGGAATAAATCTTTTGAGGAAAGAAGTGGCCACTCATTTGCTTGCCAAGTAAATGGCTTGCAGCACCTCTGCTCATTTGAAGCACCTCCTTACAGACAGTGCCCAAAATGTCACCTGTGAGGTAAGGCACAGCCCAAAACATGTGATGGTATCAGGCTCTGCCTTCCCCATGTTGCACATAAACCAAAAATGAATGCCAAAATGGTGGTGTTTCCATGGACCCTGGAATTCCTGGAATACTGGCCTTTCCCCTACATCAGCTATTTAGGAAAAAGAAAACCCCCCAGAGCTGCATTTCTGTGAGAACAGCCTTTGCTGGAGGCAGCTGCTCAGGTGCATCTCCCAGTGATGCCCCTGAACAGCAGAGGCTGATGGTGACTTTCTAGTGGGACATGAATATTTGAACAGTTTCTCATTCCTATTACAGACCTCCTGTATTCTCCTGGGAGGCTCCCTGCTTTCCTTGCCCCTCTCTTTACTTAACTGCGCTTCCAGGTGTTGCCAAAGGACCAGGACACAGCTGTGGTCACAAAGATGGAGAAAACCCTGGCCAGCACACCAGGTGAAATGGCAGGAGCAGCAAGCACTACCACAGCTCCTTTCCACCTCCTTGCTCAGCTGCTTTGCTGCCCAGAATGTCATACAAAAACCCAAAAACAACCACAACCAACGCTCCCGTCCCCCCAAACAAAACAAAACACAACACAAACAAAAAACCCCATAAAAAACACCAATCAAAAAACCCCAAAAAACTGCTCTGGGCAGGGCAAAGGCAAACTACCCATCCCCCAGCCTGGGCAGGAAAGGAGGAGTGGGCTGAAGGTCTCTATATACTGACAGGGCAAATTTCTGGGTACTCGGCTGCATTTTTGTTTCCTCTCAAGAGATGTGCAGAAGTTTGATGTCTTCGAAGCTGTTTCCTCTTGCTGAAACCGCCTGACGTTGGCCGGCCGGGCTCTGACGCAGCATCGCCGTGCCACAAGCGCTGTCGCAACCCTGCTGAGCTCCTGCCCGTCCTCCGGGAACCCCGGCACGGCCTCTGCGAGGCTCCTGCTGGAAAAGAAAACAGTCTGGTACTGACCAGAGAGGATCAGGGAGGGATGAGGGGCTTGTAGGACGCCTGAGGTAACTGGGGAAGATGTTTCTTTAGGTCCTTGTTTATTTCTGTTTTACATCGATGGGGAGGTGGAAGTTTGCATCCTGCCTGAACATGGGCCTTGGAGAGAAAACTCCTGAGAGTGCTCTGGCTGAGTTTAGGAAATAACCACTGTGCTCCCTGATTAAATCCTTAACTCCAGAGAGGCCTCTAGCACAAAGCCTCTGCTTAACTGTGGTGCCAAAACTGACGTCTCCCAGCTGCAAAACGTGGCTGCATAAATGTCCTGCGGAGCGGTCAGACATCTCCAGAGCTGCAGTCACCTCACACAGACGCTTCCCTCTCTCCCTGACTATGTAGGAAAACTGGGGTGCCTCCAGGTGGCAGCCCTGTCCACTCTAAACAGGGGTTTGTTTTTCCCTTGAGATTATAAGGGAACATCGGTAGTGGAATTAACTTGGGATTCAGTCCACTTTAGCAGCACGGTGGTAGGACAATGCTGTATGTGCTAGTGGCGACGCTCTTGCTTTCGTACAATGATCCGGCACCTGCAGAAGTCATCCCAAACAAGAAGATGTGGGCTCTGGGCTCTGCCAGCCGGTAGACAGAGAGAAGGATGCAGGATTGACACTGCAGCCTCCACAGCAGCCTTGGTCCTGCCCAGGACCAGGCTGGCAAGAATCACAGGGGCAAAAGGATGAGCACAGGTCTTAGTGACTGCAGCATTCAATTGACTAGTTACAGGTCAGAGCGTGGAAATATAACATAAAAAATGTAATTAGATAAACAGCCCCTCCCACCAAGAAATGTTGGCTTGATCCTGCAATGAAGTGACTGCTACCAGCAACAAAAAGCAGCCTTCTGGCGCTGTGTGGAAAAGTCCCCATAAATCTGGTTTTGTGCTTGAGTACACCCAACAGCTACTGGGAAGAGAGAGGTGGAAAGCTCAGGCTGCAGACAGCTCTGCTCCATCAGCATTTACCTGGTCAGGCACCCACAAGCACCTTCTCAGTAAGAAGTCAGAAATCTGTGGGTAGTTACTGAGGGGCTCCCTGCAAAATTTGAGCTTGATCCCTTTGTGGATCAAATCAACAACACCTTGAAGGGCTTCTTAAAGGGGTTTTAAATAGCAATAAAACATTTACAAGTTGACAGCAGTAATGAAATTTGGGTGTTCCCAAAATCTGAAGCTAAGTTACTATTCCCAAAAGAAGGATCAAAATCTAAATGTTGTGAGGATTTAGCTAGCTTATTGCTCACAGGTGCTTTACGGTATTCAGGAAAATGCCCTGCTTTCTGACCAGAGGTTAGACTTGTAGGCTGAGCATGCAGAATTTGAATTTTCCTTTAATGCAGTGAAAAAGCAGCACAAAGCTGCTGCCTGAATTTGGGTTAGTCCAATGATAGAAATCCCTTTTATTTATATTTTCAATTAAGGATGAGTTTTTGTTTCTTTCACAATGCACAGAATTATTTCTAAATCATATTTGAGACTTCAGCAGAAGAGGTTAACTAATACTGTGAACTCATCCACCCAGGGGAGCTCTGCATTAATGTGGTATTTAAGTGGGGAGATCAAAGCTTTGATACCAAATGAAATGCTATTAACAGTTTTGAACAAGCAAAAAACCTTCAAGAAATTTCAGTGCAAGATGTTGGCACTGAGGAATGACCGTGGATGGGGGAAAAAAGGTGGCTCCATCCCAGTGCTGAATTTATTTGGTGGTCAAAGCAAGGGCTGACAGTAGCAAATTTCTCACTGATAGTTGTGGATGTTTTGGCCATGGTCAAGGCTGTAATGACTGCTCTGAGAAGCTGCAGGGCAGAGGCTGAGGCAGCACTGCTAACCTGCACCATCTACTCCCAGCTTCACTGATGAAGACAAGTGCTGAGGTGTCTTGCTGTAGTCTGATGTTTCAGCTTCCCAGCTTGCACAATGAGGCTCTTGATTCTTTTCTCATGTTGTATCCCACTAAGCAGTTTAGGAAGTTACCCAGTGGCTTTTTTCCCCCCTCTTTTTAACCAGAAAGCAGCCCAATCATGATTTCTGTTGTTGGTAGGAGAAGTCAAATTCTTTGACTAAACCAGGATTTGGTTGTCTTCCTTTCATCTCTTGATGAGATGAACACCCCCTCCCAAAAAAAAAATCCACACCAATCAAAAAAACTTTGTTAAAAAAACCAAACCAAACCAATGAACCCTAAAAAGTATTGAAGAGAGAGAGTATAATTTTTCAAAGTCTGCATATCTATCTTACAGCAATATTTTCCTAACTCCACAACTGCGAGCAAGTCAACAACTTATAGGAGTAGGGTTAGATCACTAATTAAGCAAGAACTGTAGAAAAGATTTAAGTGGGATCTACAGCATTGACCTGTCCTTTTTCCAATGCCAAGTTTATATACGTGACCGTGCATTTCAAATGGGTCAAGAGAGCTTCGTTGTAAGTACCCAACACATTGCTGTGAATTAATATTTAATCAAATGTACAACATAGGGCTGAATGTTAAAGCTTACCTTTGATTTTGACTTCTATGATTTTCTTGGCTTTCTAAACCCCTCTGAAAATACTTCAGTTTTTCATAATAGTATTACTCATACGATATGTTTCTTAGCCCTGATTAAAGCTAGTGAGGATGTAAATCTACAAAGAGAAATCTAAGCAAGACCTCATCAGCATAAAGTATGTGGGAGACTAATTTAGTTACATCCCTATTAGTAATGACAAATCAAATTGTTCCTCCTTTTAAATCACTAATACAGCAAGGTTTTGCAACTTGGTACATAGCACACAAGATGAATCAGTTCAATCTGTACACAAACACTGAAGGCTGCCTTAAATCTGGGTTGATTTCTTATTCCAAACTCCTTCAGTGCAGTTCAGGTGAACCACCCTGGTTCCCTTAATACCTGGAAAGAAAAAAAGAAAAAAGAGTTAATCTCTACCCCCATGTGCTGTATATCAAGCACTCAACATTTATAACCCTGCAGCAGATTGCTTAGCAACTGTCTTTGGGAGGAACAACTCACCTGATGTGCCATCAGGAGCTCTTGTGTTGCAGGGAAGAGGCCGGATGAAATGAGGTCAGGCAGTGTAAGCTAACCCTGTGCTGAGTGCTTGCTCCACTCTGTAATGAAATTAATCAAGGTCATTAATTTGATCCTTTTTTATTGTTATAATTTGAAACTGTAATTTGAGGTGGCTCAAAGAGGTGCAGGCATATCTGTAATTATACCTTTATAATTACATTTATATTTTAAGGTAAACATTTTCGTGTATTGCTGTAAATAGACTGCGTATGATAGAGAATAATAACAGTAAACGTGGACTGTAAATGTGGATGGGGGATATTGAAATCCAGTTGTGTGCTGTTTAATTTGGTTTACATGTTTCATATATACTAACATCTTAAGGTTAAGACTGAACTTAAACCCCTAGACAGGCCCAAAACCAAAGGCTAGTTAAAAGAGATACAGAAGAATTGCTGTTTAGTCACACTGACCTTTAAAAATTGCAGAGCCAAGGCACAAAGGTTGTCCTCATCTGACAAAGCTCGAGGAGTTCATGGTGGCTGAAGAAGCACATGCCAGAGTCACCCCCAGACTGATGGCTGTGACAGTGACCAACGAGGGACCTGCCACCAATCCTGCAGGTGATAGTCAGGAAAAATTGTATTGCTTGTTCTGTGTTTAACATCTCACTGGGTGAGACCACGGTGGGGGTATGGGAGCACCTTCTGTCTGCACAGCCAATTTGGCTGCCTCTGTTCCCCCCGGGCTCTGCTCACCGGCTGTCTCCATAGCATGCATATGAGCTCCCTCCTGTCTCTGCTTGGAGCAAACCAACTGGTTTCTCCCAAGGAGAAACCTCAACATGACTGACAGGGTTTTTTTTCAGGGCTGCACAGAAGAGTCTGGCATGAGCTGGACCAGACTCTACCCTGGATGGTCCTCCAGCCATTCCAGGAGACCTCCTGCCCACTGTCCTCCATTCTGTGCTGTAGAACCCAAAATGCCTTCAGATCCTGCTGAAAAACAAAATGCTGGCAGGCTGCCACCCAATCTTTTCACCACTTAAAGAATGTTAAACTCAAAAAAAAGTGCCCAATGCAATAACTTTTGACTTGGGGTCTGTGGGATCTCTGCAGGCAGCTCAGAGAAGACCCAGGCCAAGTGCTGCACAGCATGAAGGTAACCAGTGCCCTTCAGAGAGCACTGGTCCTTAGTGGTGTGGACACAAGCCAGCCCATAGCAAAGAGCATTGGTTAATGGTGCCTCCCAGGCATTTTCCACAACGGCAGCAGACACGCAGCCTTTGCCAAGTAGCCAACACTCAGCATTTCCTTTCTTCTCCCTAGGACTGTTTCTGGACCTTACAAACCTCTTCTTCCCTGTGGCTCAATGCTCTGGCAGCAAAGCAGTGAGGACTCCCTGGGGTGGCAGAAGTGGGTGACACACAAGTGTGTGATGCACCAGGTCTGTGAGGTCTCCAGAAGCAGGATGAGGACACCAAGCATGGGGAGCCCAGAATGAGGGAATCACTGAGCCTGTGAAGGAACAAGAAAAATTGAGATATTTCTGGGAGAAAGCCCAGAAATTAATATCAACCCTACTCCATTTTAGAAGGAATCTCCTGAAGCATGCAAGAAATCTGGCAATTTACATTAAATAGTTGAAAAGAAAAAGTTGAGATGTTTTTAGTGTAGTAAAAACTGAAATCACAATTTAGTGAGAAAGGTCCTGAGTTCTTTGCTCAATAATAATCTTGGTGCAGGTACCACCAATACCTTGCATATCTGTCCTCCTCAACAAGCCAGTGGCAAAACTGGAAGCTTAACTCTTAAGGGCATTGCCCCTGGTTATCTGGCTCGTCTCTCAGCAAATAAATGTTTTCCATCTCTCATGTATATTTACCTCATAGTATATATATAATGTTTGTAACCAGACATTTGTCTATACTTGGCTTGTTCCCTTCTCCATTTAAACACTCATTAAGCCAATCACCCATCTCCAGCAGCAAAAGCATTTGTAGAAAACATTCCAGTACACCTCTGCAAAATGAACACATGAACATAGATTTGTAAAAGATGAATGACAAAGGGCCTGTCGGGCACTGCATGAATAAGCCATACAGAACCTCAAGACGCAGCTGTCAGGTCAGTGTGCTTTATTTTAGCTTGCCACAATTTTTAGAAATTATGTATTATTTTTACAACCATCATTTTCCAGCTTTTCTGGAATTTTTGAGATGGTTTTATACAAGACCACTGCTGTGACAATGCTTGCTCACCTCCAGATAAAAAAAACCCAAAACATTAGGTTCTTAAGGTTTTTCAGATTGAGTACCCAAATCCAATGGTCCTTCCTGAAAATTTTGGCTGTGGAAACTATATCAGGGCTGGGAGAGAGGGGCCATAGAAGTCTGTGCTCTTAATGCAAGTTTCCAGCAGGAGACCAATAAGGGGCTGGTTTCTCAAGTAGGGCAGCAGATTTTTTTTTTAAACAATCCAGGAATACCTTGTTAAATTCAGCAAGTGTGATTAAGATGGGTGCATGTTCACTTTGATCACTTTGGTCACTTTCACTTGCTGTGTTGTCTCAGGATCCATTGGAGAAGGCAGTCCCCCTCTAAAGAATTTTGTAAATTTACAGAGCCAAGTGACAGGGAGCTAGACTCGATCAGATGAAGCTGGAAAGGCTGGACAAGCTTTTTATGTCTTGTTTCATACAAATTTTGGGTTAACTGAGGTTATACCAGTGGCTTTGCTGACATGACCTCCAAAACTAAACACCCTCTGGTTTCCTGGTCACTCTTACACTTTTTCAGCATCTGTAGCAGAAACTCATCAGCTGCAACCTTGGCTGTTTGAACAGAAGTTTCTCCTGTGCAGTCTGTTATTAAATTCTCTTATGTCTTTATTAGATATTAGATATGATGAAAGAAGGTGACATCTCCAGGGAAATCTTGCTTGAGGTGTGGGGATGGGATGTTAATGGACTGGGGAAGACAGCAAGTCTACAAGTGTAATGATCCAGTAATATCCCCATATGAGTATGAACATCCAGATATCTTTTTTTTCTTTTTTATTCCACAAACAAAAAGCACTTGAGATGTATATAAACAAGATACTTAGCTCTTCCCTAGTCAATACCTTGTGCCTCTGTTTTAAAGATGGCCTTTGTATCTTTTTTGTTTTATTATTATTTTTCCATTCTGCAACCTGCATCCTATTTATCTCACATATTGGTACAACAGATGAGTTCTCCTTTCCATGTGACAGTTTCATTTCAGAGAAAAATGGAAAAATCCCTGCAGAATCAGCATTTTACAAACTTGTTGATCAAATAGGAGAGGGAGGATGGATGCAGACTGCAGGACTAAACCCTAAGAAGCCAGTGTGCGGGTGCCAGGAAGGTTGGAGGCCTGCCTGAGGTAGGATTGAAAAGAACATGGTTTGAATTATTTAAAAGTAGGTGCTTAAAAGTCCCCATGCCTCCTGGTGTGCCCTGCATGTGTGCACATCTTGCTCCTTCCTCCTGGCATCTTGTGAGGGTCTGCAGACATATTTATGATACCAGCAGTATTCATAAAGGTCAGTTATGTTACCAGAACCCTTCCTTTGTTTCACTGTGGTTGAAGGCGCCCCCCATGCCAATGGAGATCCTGTCCAATTCCCACCAGGTAGCTCCTTCCCTCCCACCCCTCTGCTGTGGATCCCAAGAACAGCATGGCCATGCAGCTTGGGAGCACAAGGCAAAGCAGCCATACAACAGAAGGGCTGTTAATGCAGCCTTCTCCTTAATGGATCCTTGCAGTTTGCAGTATGGCCTGAAAGGTGCCATTGGGATGAATGTTAGGCAACAATCCTTATTTTTAAAATCTGGGATGTATTTGAGAATCAAAGTGAATTAAAACACACTAGAAGTTTAACATGGGTTTTTATTTTATTAAATTTCAAGGGGAACAGAGGAAGTTAAAAAAAGAAATCTTAAAGATCTCGTTCAAGTAATTTTTAGCTGTTAATTAATTGGAAGTTTGTGTCTATTTCTAATCAGGAATGTATTCTGCCATGCAAATGCTGCAGCCTGATGAGGGACATGCTCTGTCTTCTGACAGGAAAAAGGATCTTCCCTGTCAGTGGAAACCAAAGTCACATGGGATGAGGACAACTGGTTCTTCAAGAGAAACTCACGTGCTCCTGGATCCCAGCTTGCACCATCTTGTCACAGTTTCAGGTCTGGCTCCAGTTTGCTCTTTGTAACCGGTTCTTCTTGTATCTCTCTGTCCCGGTGGATGCGCTCACAGCACACTTGGACACCACGCACCTCCCCTCTTTTTTGGGGAAGCAGACTGAAGGGCAGTGTGCTCCCAGGATGTATCTACATCGCAGCTGCATTATTAGTTGGCACTCAGGCTCCTCTGAACTGGGATCACATGCAGCTGCTCGTTGGCTGCACAAAAACCTGCGTTTTTATGAGGAAGGTGTGTTGTTGTTGGCCAACTGGGCTGTGTTTCTTGGATTGCCTCAAAAATAGTTTTCTGCTTTAACAGACCTGAGTGGTTGATGATCTTAATATCAGCTCTTGTTGCTGTCTAACTTCAGAGCTGATTTAATGCATGTGGCAGTACTAGTCACAAAGAAAATACTAGAATCTAAATAATTTTTTAAAAATCCAAAGCCTTTATGTGTACAAGGAGAGATTTCAATACATGCAGAGATTTTTAGCCTCTGGCTTTAAAACAGTGTAATCATAGAAACAACAAAACTGGCCATCAGAGTAAGAGAGGTGGTGTCCTGCAAACCAGAATCACAGAGTGATTTGTGTTGGAAGGGACCATAAAAATCATCTGCCCTGGGCAGGGATGCCATCCGATCAAAGCCCCATCCAACCTGGCCTTGAACACTTCCAGGGATGGGGCGTCCAGAGCTTCTCTAGGCTAGAAAGCAAGCAGACTGCAAATTATTTTCTAATGGATTTCTTAATGTGTTAAAGGAGACTTGCTTGTTAATCTCAGATAAATCTTAGTTCAGTTTTTGTATTGGTGCAGTTCATTATGCTGATGATAAGGAACTGATGTAGGATTTTTGGAAACAGATACTACTAAACCCTATAATATTTTATCTGTTTTGTCCCAAAAAAGGGAAGTGAGAAGCTATAATGAGGTGGTTGCTGTTATAACCCAGCAGAAAACCACATGAAGATGTGGTTTTCATGGGCTGTCCAGGTTGCAGGTAAGATGATGACCAAAATCTAGGTAATATGTAACTGGAAATTTAAGATTTTGCCTTAAGGAAACCTGTGTAACCCAGAAGATTTTCTGAGGAACAAAAGAAACTCAAGTACAAAAAAATCATAGATGCTCCACGATGACATAATTGTGTGACTTAGCAACAGGGCTCCCACAGGCAATAAGGAATGCATCCAAGTGAACGTGTGATTTATTGCTGCAAACCCTGGCATGGACACAGGGAGACCTGTGCTTCTGCAAACAACCCTTTAGCACAGGAAGCGCAGCAAATCTTATTGTCTTCTAGGAAATCACTCTTGTGTTACACCAAAACCCCTTCCTTATTCCCCATGCACAAGTCAGGGAGACCAGAGGGTAAACAGGGCACTGCTCTCCATCAGAGCAGAGTCTGTGCCTCCTGGGGCTGAGCAGATCCTGCCCTTTGGGAAAGCAGAGGAATTCAGGTTGATCTCGGCCTGGCTTACTTGCTTATGCAATACAAAATATGTGTATTCAAATCTCTTGTCCTCACCCTCACAGTAAAGAATTTCCTCCTGATATCTAATCTAAACCTCCCCTCTTGTCAGTCTGAAGCTGCACCCCTTGTCCTGTCATTACATGCTCTAGTCAAAAGTTCCTTTCCAGCATTCTGATGGCTCCCTTTAACATACTCTTTAATGTCTTGGGATATGTATTTTTATTTGAAAATTATTTTCACTGAGAAATGACTGAGGACCTCTGGATATAGTTACTCTCTAAAATCAATTACACTTTTGAGCCATCACCACCTCCATTCCAACTGTAACTCAGGTGTCCTGCAGTGCCTAAATACAAATAGAAATTAAAATACTGGGATTGGGAGGTTTTTTTATGTATTTTGGCTCATTTTTAATTGTTTGGGCTTTTTTTAAATTCCCACTGTGAAGCTTTATGACTTTCTGTCTTTGAGTTTAAACTAATGCTAAGGGATTCATTTGGTGAATGGTGCTAAATATTTGTTCGGGATGGGAACCTCCAGCCTTACTTCAGCTGAAAGATTTTCTTCTGTGCACTCCTGACTGGCAGAGTTTTTCTCTCCCTTTGTAAAAAGCAGATTTTCATGCTGTTGTTTCAATGAGGCTTGAAGATTTTACACCCCTGGGGCCATTGTGTAGCTGCTGGAGCTTTGCTCCTCTGGCCAGCTTTCTTTGCTTAGAGGTTATTAATACTTTCTTCATTAGTAATTTAACATTGCAAAGTGAAAACTGCTTATATCAGCCATGGACTAAGTGGAGATAAGTTAGTGAATGTAAAACATAATAATGTCATGATGATGAGCAAGTAGCAAGTGCCTGCTTTCTGCTCTCCCACAAGAAGTTGCAGGCTGTCCTGCTTTTTATCAGTCTGATTTATAAAGTATAAGCCCCAAAAGTCCTTAATCATTGCATTTAAAATCCTTTTACATGTGTGTCTCCCCTTTTTCTTTGTCATCCAACAGCCTCCTCTGATCTGTGTGAGTCTGTGACAGGTATAAAGGCTTTAGGGAGAACTATTTTCCTACCCTTAAGATGCCAGCTTCATCCTGGGGGAAGACTGCCTTTTTTCAGCTTCCTCTGGTCTGTGTTTACCTTTCATGGGCTCACCAAAACCTGCTAGCAGGAACCAACAGGGATGGGCCCATACCCACAGCCCATCTGGCAGAGCCTCTGCTGGATCTGGGGGTACAACAGGCCAGTGTGAGCAAGGGTTTGCAGTCCACCCCTTGTGTGTCTGCTGATCTTTCAGTGCAATGTCTGCAACGCCACAGCAAGCACCCACACCTTTCAAGCAGAGGTGCTTCATTAAGCCTAAGAACACTAATTGCTCAGGCTGAGCCGAGAGGATAAAGCACCCTTTTGCTTGAGAATTGTAGAAATGTTGCACTCTAGGGCTGTGCAAGCTGAGAACTCTGTAAACAGAATAGATAAATTATCCCCCAAGTTACAAACTGGCTCAGAAGTAAAGTTACAGCCAATCTTTGCATTAGTTGGGAACAGCTGCATACAGCATAGCCTCCAAATTTCCATAGAAACTTGGATCAGCCATAGATAATCTTCATTTTGTAAATGTTTTAATTATTATACTATAACACTGTTCTCTGGGGATTGCAATACTAAAGCTAAGGCTACATGGAAGCCACATTTTAAAAGCAGTTTCCCTAGACCGTATTTTATGAAAAACAAAGCTGGTTTAGGATTAAGACTTACAGTTTCTGATAGATTTGATTCTTTTTTTCCACGCTACTGCATGCACTCTTTTAAATAAATAAACTCCTGCTAAGCTTGCTACTCCAGTGGGACTGGATTGAACTTCCCAGGTATGCATGAATTATAAAGTCAGATACATGTTCCTGTGGAGAGAAGAATTACCTGCAGAAGTCATCTCCCGATGCACGAAGTCTGCATTGGTCACTTAAAAAACAAAACCCCGAGTGCGTGCGGGTGGATGGAGCCGGGGCCGCGCCCCGACGGGAGCCAGCCCCGCATTGCCCCACACGGACGTGTCGCTCCCTGCGTGTCGCAACCCCTCTGTTCTGCGGCCAGGGAGGAGATGGCCCTGCCGATTGCACAAGGGGAAGACAGGATGTGGCTTCTGCGTGCGCCGGCGCCGATGTTTACAAGAGCAGGTACCCAAGTGGAAGCGGAGTCCGGCAGGCGGCCCTGGGAGATGTGGTTAGATCAAAGGCTTTCCCACGGCGAGGGCTCCCGGTGCGGCGGCAGCGTGCTTCGCACGGCAGCGCTGAGCTTGTCCCCGTGTCTGTGCCATCCCTCGGCGTCCGTGCGTGGAGAGCTTTCCTTGGCTCAGCGGTGGGAAAGCAGCCTGAGGGTCCGTGCTGCGGGAGCGGCTGATGCTGGATGCCACAGGTGTATAAAGGTGGTGCCAGCGTATGGACGAGGGTGTGAAGCTGGCCCGTGCAGCTCCGAGTCTGCCTACAGCCTGCGGAGAGGGGCCCGGCGCCGTGGGTCCAGCAGTGCCACCAGCACTGCCCTGCCAATGCTCTGCCCCTGCCAGGCTCCTCTCCCTGTCCTTTCCCTGCCTGTCTCCCGTGGATGCAAGGTCCTGAGAATCAAACCTACCTGTGTGCTGAGTGAAATGTCCCTTAAATAACAAATCTCCTAGGACAGAGTTTGTCAAGTCACTCAGGGTGAAGCTTTTTTTCCTACAGCAGGGAAAGGTTTGCTCACCTTTCCGCTTGGAGCAAGCGGGCTAAAGAGGAGCTGAGCACCAAACCTGTTGATTCTTACAGGTGTTGGACCAGCCAGTGTTTTATGTGGGTATTTTTTATATAAAAATGCTGTGTTTTGCTGTCCTGCACCAAAAGGAGCAGAGATGCCGGCGAGTGGGGAATGGTGCAGCCCAGTGCTCACACAGGTTCTCAGCTCACAGGCCCAAGCCCAGCAATCTGTGAATCAGAAAACAGCTCCTAACAAAACAGAAATCCTCCTTGCTCATGCTTTGCTAGTCATCAGTCGAGGCAAAGTGATGAAATACTCAGCCCTTCTCACCCTGATAAGTGCTTTATTTTTAGACTACCTTTGGCATCGCCTCAGCAGCTGGTCCTACAGGCTGGGCTGTCACCTCTGGCTCCTGATACACATGCAGACCCTGCTTGTTGTTGTGTGCTGGACTGTCACTGAGCCTTTCCAGCTCCTAATTTACACTCCAGGACAAATGTCACTGCAAAACATTTGCTTTGTTGTGCCTTCATCTCCTTCTCACCTTCTGCTGCCATGCTACATCATGCCCTGACTGTTTGCAGGAAGAGTTTTCTGGTCAGCTCAGCAAAATGCATCCTGTATCTTCACGTTTCTCCAATTCCTTCCAGCAAAGTGAATATTTTAGGGCACTTCAGGATAATTTGTTGAGACAAGAAAACGCCTGGCAGGGTGCTGTTTTGTGCAGAGGCAGCCGCGTGTGCGGTGCCCTCCAGCTCTGCCTGTGGTGACAGAAACCAGCTGGCCACGTGTGCCTGGCTGACAAGGCTCTGGGGGAATGCTTGGGTGTCTGCTCTGGGTATCCCAGGCAATCCCAGCGTGTCCCAACAGGGCTCACATCAGCACATGAGGCACTGTTCTCCAAAGCTGCTGCCAGCACGAGCTGCCTTCTGCAACTTCAAAAGTTTTAGGGGTTTTTGAGCAGAGGTGCAAGAACAACACCAGGGAAGGGAAACATTGGGATGAGTGGGTTTTTTTCTGCTTGGAAATGCTGATGTGTTGGGAAAAGAATTCTCTAGAATAAATGCTTTGAACTGGACAAAATTTAAATAAACTCTAATTGCTCCACATTTTTCTATATTTTGGAATGTTTCGGTTCAATGTCTTTCAGTTTTATAGAAAAAGATAATTTATGATTTTTAAAGGCCTGCATCAGATTTCATAGATGCCAAACACTTTGATCTACCTCAGGTGAAACAGTTTTGGAATTGCAATCCATGACAAATTTATTACCTGCTTCGAAGGAGAAAACAAATTCCAAAATTGCGTATTTTTTTCCCATAAAACAAAACCCCCCACCTATATCCCTCACCAGCTCACCCACTCACTCATTCTGAGTGAAATATGTAGCTCAGTTCCCTGCAGAAACATGGAGCTGTATTTATGACCCAAGTGGTCCCTTTCGCCCTGTGTCTCAGCCTGCTGGGTTTCCAGGTGGGATTTTGTAGAGGCATCAGGTTGGCTGACCATGTGCTGGGCAGATGGTTTGCAATGCAAGCAATAAATCAGGGGGGGTTTGGACTCAGCAGATTTCCTGTGCCTGCTCTTGGTGCAGCCCATATCCATCTCCTGGTATTCCCTGATGGCATGGCAATCCCTGTTCATTTGCTGCTTCTTGGTTTCTGATGATGTTTAGGTGTCTTTTGTGGTCTGTGCCAGCCTGTGAAATTTCCTATACAGGAGAAAAGGACCTCAAATCAACCCAGACAAACTTTCCCAATAGAAACAAAGGGATTTCTCTGGAGTGATACCTTAAAAGTGTTTAGTCACAGCATCTTCATTAAGCACAGGTGAGCAGAGCAACTCCACCTTGTAAAGCACTCCCTGGTTTTCTCCCAGGAGCTTTTCCCTCTTCCTCTGCTATAGCTGGCCTTCCTCCACCCTCTCCTTTGCTGGTAATTAGATGTCAGACTACAAAGCTGCTGGTGGTTGGGCTCTCAGCTGCCTTGCTACACACCATGTGCACTGGGAATCCTGATGATGATGATTATTATTATTATTGCATCTAGAGGGCTCAGACATTGTGGCAGGTGTTTTGCAGACATGTAAGAAAATGTAAATCTTTCCCCCATGGATGTGCAATCAAAAACAAGTTTCAACAAGCATGAGGCAAAATTAGAAGGAAGGGCTGGTGTTAGGGATGGGCAGCCAAGCTGACCACCACTGCTTGCCCTTTGAAGTGTTGGATAAGGCTGATAAGTGCAAACATCTCCATTAAAAAGTAGTTAAGTATTTGAATAACCTAGGCTAGTTACAACTTTTATTTCTTTTTTTCAGCTGTACTATTTTGAAAGGCTTTGAAGTCCTGTTTACTGAAGTCACTTGGGCATCCAAAGTCCCAGTGACTTGCAGGGAGATGGGAACTCCTGGATTCCCCTTCACCTAAAGATTCCTGAATACTGTGTCTGGGGTCAAATGTTTTTGAGGTAAGATATGCAAGGGAGGAAGAGAGTGAGGGTGATGCATCTAAAAACACCCACAAAACTTCATCACAAAATGTCCATGCATTTGGGAATTTATAATGCATTTGGGAATTTTTTCAAAGATGATGCTGCTAAGTACTTTTTACCAGTAAAATGTGAGTATATGGGACCCATTTAATGATTTTGATGCTTCAGATGTGTTGATGTTTCAGCCTGGACAGGCCTATTCTCAGTTTCTCTCTTTAAAAGTATTTGGGGGAAAGATAACCAGATTTAGCTGTGAATGTCTAAGGACAATGTTCATTAACACAGCCATCTTCTTGTGTCCCTGTGATTCTGCAATGCCAATATGCCAGAAATACCTGTCAGTGTCCTGGAAGGAAGACCAGGAAGGGGTACTCCACACAAGACTACAACTGAACAAGAACCAGGGTACTTCCTAAGCATGAACTGTACTCTTTTACAGAGATTGAAGTTAATGTGTGGACAGGCAAAAAAAACCCCCAAAAAAAAAAAAAAAAAAAAAACCCAAACCCAAAAAAAAAAAAAAAAAAAAAAAAACAACAAAAACAAAAACAAAAAAAACCAAACAAGAACAAAAATATATTTGGAAAAATCACCATTTAGGGTCTGCTTTGGGTTTTCATTGTCCTTTTTTGATGAGGGGAAGTGTTTGTGCATGTCTTCTTCAAGCACTGGTGCCTGAGACCTGACAGTCAAAGGTGCAATGCTGTAAAATCACAAGAAATGGAAGAGGTTGATCTCAGTAGCTGGGTATTTTTCAGGTGAATAAAAGTATGGCATGAGTGCTTTGTAGAACTGTAATTCTGAAAAAGCTGAACAGTTTTCACTCAGAGGCAGTAAATAAGAATTTTTAACTTAGTTTTTTTTTTAACCAGTAAAGGGCTGGTGTGCCTCAACGACAGCAAGCCAAGGGACCAGGAGCAGAAGGAGGAGCATTTGAAAATTTGGCTTCAGTAAATTGTTCCTTGAATTCAATGAGTCACGATTTTTTTTTTTTAGTGCATGTGTCTCTCTGTGTATAAACTACAGCCCAGCCAGAAAAATATCCCTCTGCCATTCGTGAGAGCTAGTAATGGTTTTCTAAGGATTAATTCCTCCTAAAAGATACTGTCTGCATTCCTTTGGAAGATGCCCTCCCACAGGCCCTCTCTTACAGCGCTGCACTAAAAATAGTGCTCAGAGCTTCGTTGCGACAGCTCCGTGTTGCAATTTTTATGGTTAGGTAGGTGAAGTCTCTTTAATTCAGCCAGCTCAATTCACTTAAATTTGCATGATAATGTGGTTAATTATCCATGTATTTCAAATGAATAATGATTTCACAAAAAGATAAGAACAGGGTCCTGTTTTTTCTTTCCCTATGTTTTAAAAATGCGCATAGAGTTTGCATAATTAAAATGTATTTTCTCTGGAGTGGAAATTCATATCTATTGTAGGTTGAAGTGCAAGCTGTTCTCCATGCTGGGATGGCATCCTCCAATGGATCCATGTGCAGGGATGGCATTTTCCAGTCAATCCATGTGCAAGGATGGAGTCCTTCAGACACTCACTCAGCAGACCTGACTCACCACGGCTTGCTGCCGTGTCAGTGCTGACCAAAGGAAGTTGCTGGGAATGTGACTCCAGCCTGGTTAATAATCACTGTAAAAAGCAATGCAGAACGAGCTGCCAGCCAGCTCCTCAATGGCTTTGCTGAGGTGGCAGCAGTGCTTGGGAAGGGCAGCAGTCACCCAGAGAGCAGCCCCTTCCTCTTATCTCTGTGCAGATAAAGTGGCTGATGGCAAAGGGCACTTCCTCATGGGCTGCTGCCATCAGGAAATTTGGTTGGTCTTGCTGGCCCCTTTTAGTGCCTGACCTTTCCCTGTGGTCTGTGCAGCTGCAGATGTCAGGGCAGGCTGGAGTTCCTGGATGGAAGTGAGCACCTGGGATGGGGTGGGCAGCACCAGGTCACTGTGGGTGTTCAGCTCTTGCATAACCACACACCCCTGGAGCTGGACACAGCCCTGGGGAGCCCCAAAACCCTTCCTGGCCCAAGGAACAATAAGCACTGGGGCTATTTGTCCATCCACCTTTCCCTACATCTCTTTTTTCACAAATTAACTCAGTTTTTCAGGAAGTGTAAGGCGCTCTGTCTCTTCCGGGTGAGAAAAGTAACATCTTTTTTCCATTTTTAAAAAGCCCTTATATAAATGGGGTTATGCCCCTGTTTTTCTGTTGTCTGAAGCCCTCTCCTTGTCCTTTCTCCAAAATGCAGACAAGATGGCCAAGGGCTGGGAAGCACTCCCTGTGCCTGTGTGGGAGGTGGGGGCACCTAGTCCAGATGTCAGGTAGTTGGTTAATGAGATTAATGACATTGGGGACCTGAAACTACAGCCTTTGGAAGGGAAAGGATCATCTCTGCTGCTCCCTTTACAATGTTGACTTTGTTTGCTCTTGCATGAATGGTGATTGGGCAAAAAATATTTATTGGCCCTTTGAGATGAGGAGACTCAACACAGTGATAGGAGGAGATTGTTAGGGGGGTCAAGATGCATCCCTTCCCCTGGCAGAGGGAAAGGATGCTCCCACTGGGACCTGAGCAGTGCACAGCACCCCCAATGTATCCGAGACATGTGAATCTCCAAGTCTGCTAGTGTTTGAACCAGTGTTAATTAAAGCATTTTAATGAGGATGTTTTGAGAACTGTGCGTTAGTCTGTGCATGCCCTTCGTGAAATATTAAACATCTCTGCCCTTTCAGCAGCGTCCTCCTCCCCAGAAGGTCTTCCTGCAAATGGATTTTGACACTCCTGATAATTTTGGAGCTAAGAAACCCAGAGAAATAACCTTCTACAAAAATCTTAATATGATCTTTGATGTTGCAGTCAAAGGAGCACATGCCAGAGAATGTTTTGCTCTTTTCAGTTCATCCTCTGCTTGTTTGTTGTTATTTTACCAGTTCATCCTCTGCTTGTTTGTTATTTATATTTCAGGCGCGACAACAAGCAGCTGATTAACTCATTAGGCACGAGCATCAAAGCACAGGGTGAGAGCACAGAATCTGCTCCTGCATCCTCCAGCCTCTCCCCACAGCTCAGGGGGTTCTGACTGAGGTACAAAAGCCATCTCAGTTACTCATGGACATCAGTGTGCCCTGTCTTTCTGAAACCATCCCCACACTGAGGGACTGTGGTTGTGCCAGAGCATCTCAGGCTCTGTCCAAGGGGATGGCTCAAGCTCCAGATTATGTGTTCATCGTCCAGCAGGTACAGGTAGCTTTCCCCTACAGTGGGGAAAGTCCCCTGTGGACAACCACAGTCATGGAGAGTGAGGGAAAGTGCTGCATGGTGCTGCTCCAGGCTGAAGGGCCACTTGGTAGACAGGTGATACAGAGAGCACACATACTGATTTTGAAGCCTGGTCCTAACTATCAAACTCACCAGAGTTGCAGGAGCAACTGAAACTGACAATGCTGGCTTTCTCTTGCAGGTTCAGCTCAGGTGGAATTATACTCAGGGTAGTAGTTTGCACCTGGGTGCTGCTGCCTTGGGTTGGAGGCTTCCCAAGGTGTTTCCTCCCCTAAGTGATGTGCTCTGCAGCAGCGTGGCTGTCACCCAACCTTGACAAGACCAGCAATGCCCCAGATCTTGCTGGTGCAGGGTAAGGTGATCTGTCTGTTATCTGTGTACACCTGCAGCCCTTCAGAGGCAGAGGATTAGCAAATAGGCTGTTGCAGTCATACTTAAACCTTGCAGACCCAACTACCTATCTATGCAAGCCCTGCAGATATGGCACAGGAGCACAGCAAGCCCATGGCCTCCCAGGAGCCTCCCAGGAACCGTCATGTACAGGAGACATCCAAGAGATCAGCAGGTCCCTATCAGGTACTCAGTGTGTCTCTCATTTCACACCTCCTTTCACTCCTACCCTGAGATCATGGCCTCCTGCCCATCCTCCACCTCCAACACACATCTCTGTTTTCACCCTACCAGTTTCTGCTTCCTCTTTCTTTGTACCCCTTGACCAGGAGCCTTGACCCAGGTGTGTGAAGTAAATGTACCAAGCTGTTTGCTCAGAGGCCTCACCAAATATTATTCTGTCTTTAAAGCCACCTAAAACTTTTATCACCCATTAGGTGATACCCACAAAAACTGTGGTTCACCTGCCCACCTTGACCTCCTCCTCTGAGGGAATCATCACAGTTCCATGGGGCTTGAATGCTGTCCAACACCATCTTGCAGCTAAACACACAAGAGGAGAACAGTCAGTATTTATTGGCAATACCAAGTTCAGGTCCATTATGCATGGCACTGCCACAAAGGGAAAAAGTCTTTGCACCTGCAGAGCTAAAAAAAGGACTCATAGATCAGGTCCTTGTTCTCCTAGAGCATAAGTCTTTGCAAGGAGGCTGCTCACACTGGCAGCACTGTGGGATCAAAGCTGATCCTGGAAAACTCATCAGAAAGTTGATGGGTCTGTAACATAACCAATGGCAAAATGAAGGAGAGTAGCCTGGCAGGATTAAAGTATTTTATGTGGCTCAGTCTCCAGAGTCCCAGCTCTGGCAGTGTGGTGCCACTGCTGGACTCCTAGTTCTCCAGTGATCCCCTCTCTCCTGCAGCCCAACCAGTCTGTGATTCATTTTGCACTGAGCAAAAAAAATCAAAAGCTGAGGCCCTTTGTTTTGCACGTTTTCCACACAAACAGGCCTGTTTGCAAAGACCAGTGTGCACTTGCACACTCACCATGGGCTCTGTTAGCACTTGAAACCATCACCTGACAAGAAGCTCCAGGGAAGGAGGAGTAAGGAGGCATAATCCCACAATGAAGTCATGCGAGGAAATGGTTATGTTTTTTTTCCTTTTACATAAGGAGCTTCCACAGTGCTGCTGAGAAATAGGTATCCAACAGCCAGCCTCAGGCACCGTGAGATGACGGATACATGTTTAAATAATGTCTTTATTTCAGTTCAGCTGAAAAAATAATTATTGAATTTGGGTCTTAAGCCAAGAAGTACCTTTGTATCTGAGAGCTCATTGATTAAAACAACTTGTGCTTTCAGCTGGGTTCTAAGAGAGACATTACATTACTCCTCACACAGAGTATTAAAATAATATCTGTATTTGGGAGGACAGAGGAATTTAGAGAGTGACCTCAGTGTTTCTTGAGATTTGAAGAATTTCATCCAGCCTAGAGAAGCTTCTACTTTTAAACTCAGGGATTTCTGCTAGAACAGGAAGTTTTTCTTGCATTGTTACCCAGCAAAACGAGCTCTGGATTATATTTAGCTCCATTCATTCAGCACAATGAAAAGTAAGACTCCAGCCAATTTCCTTAAGCAAGTTTATTAATAAGCACTAGCTGTTTGGTGGCTGGTCATTTTTAGGTGGCTGGGGGACATGACATGCAGCAGAACTTCCCTCCCTCCTCTGAACAAGGTTCCTAGTGGATTAGACAACTTGAAGCACTTTATAACCTGTGCTGGGTACCTGTGCAAGCCTGGCAGCCTGAACATTGTCCCAGGTACAGCTTCTACAGTCCTGCCCTGGTCACTCTTGCTTGGCTCATGCTTCACTGGAGCTTCATCAAGGCCAGTTGAGCAGCCTTTAATCTTGAGCTAAATAACCTTTCAGGGGCTCCGGACTACAGGCTCGAGGCAGCTTTGAGACCACCACCTCACAGGTGGGACCACCACAGCTGCAGCTGCTGAGCTGGAGGAAGCCAGGCTCGCTGCAAGTACAGCAATCACAACAAACACTCCCAGCACATGGGAGCACGTGCTGCAGCCACACACCTGGGAGCTTGGGTCAGCCAGTGGCCTGCCCATAAATCCGGGCTTCATCCCTTGTTTTCTGTTATCTAAACACAAATTGCAAGGGGTGTGCCCCTGCTGAGGCCTGGAAAACAACTGGAGGTGTTTTTAAATGTGACAAACTTCATGACCCTAAACTTTTCATCTGTATTGCTTGCTCTCACTTGGTCTCAAAGTATCTGTGGTGTGTTTAGGGTGGGCTGAGCTCAAATTATCTCCTGCCTGTGCTCAATTTAGATGATATGACATAAAGTTCAGGCTTTCCCTAAAGGAGTGAGGTCCTTACCACCCACCTCCATTTGCAGTCATCAAGGGGAGAGGTTTGGAGCTAAATGTCCCTGTAACACTTCCAGTAGTGGGATATACTTCCCTTGAGGTCTCAAGCAAAATTCAGGCTATATGGTGCCTTGGATTTGCTTGAACAGGAAAAAACTGTTGTTTTCCACCTACTGTGGGTGCTGGTGGAGGAATGGGCGGAGGTGATCTCTGTGCTTCTGCAAAAGCAAAATACAGCAATCTGTAGCCATCCCCTCTTGGTCTAGAGTCATGGTAGGATGCCTTCACAGGCTGTGGGTGCAAGGGATGAGAGTACCCAGGAAGCAGCATGTGTCAACCACAAACTATTGCTGTCAGGATTAAATATAGAGGAAGGAGCATTGCTGGTATAACTTCTCCCTACAGACTGCAGATATCCATGTACAAGAAAAAAAAAAAAATCTGGTACTCTGGAACTCAAATACCAGTCCTGGGAGGGTGGTGGTCAGCATGGTCATGGGTCCTTTACTGGAACAGCTGGGACAGTTGTTCCCTCAGTGCTCACCTTGCCTCTCTCAGTGCCCATCATGTTAGCAGTCATGGCACTGAAAATTCCCAAAGCTCAGCAGCTTGCACCTTTCTGCCTGCAAACTCTGGCATCACTGCAAAGCACGTGTTTCAGCCCAATCTGGAAGATTTCAGCCAAAAGGACTGCAAATGGACTTAACTTTTCTTAAGGAGAGTTGTGACTTTGTGCCATCAGAGCATGGCATCTTCAAAACAGGTACAAAGGAGGTAGGTAAGGCCACCTAAGACAGCTAAACCTATATTAGCAAGTTATAAATGCAATAAAATGTTAAACCACAGAATTTCTTCAAATTATAGCCATTTTTATGTGCATGGTTGGCAGTGCTCTGTTATTCCTGCCAAGCACTCAATTAGCACTTGAGTTAATAAGATGTTTTAATGGCTGTTAAATTAATCTCTGACATTAAACAGAAATCTCTGAAATTAAACTCTGACACTGCTTTCCAGTGTTTTCCAAAGGAAAGATATTCTTTCAAACCAGTTTCCATGTTATCGTTGCCACTGATTATTTGTGTTTATTCTCTTTACTATGCTTATTTGATTTCATTTGAAATTAGATGCAGTGATAGGGGATGTGATTTGGTATTTTTCTCCAGTGGGCTAAATAGATGAGGATTAGAGCTCCAGAGCTCTGAGAAAATGAGTCTTCATAAGCATTTGTTCAAATAGAAATCACAGAGCCTTTTTTAGGACCGTCACAGCCCCTTTGATTTGCTCTTCATCAGTGCTCTTGCAAGTTTGTTCACAGAAAGCTTTGCCAAAAAATTCAAGTATTGCTAAGAGAGATGAAAACATGTACTAGCCCAGGAATACCTATAAAAATGTTTGGGTTGACCTGTGCCATGACTGTTTTTTTTGGTGGTCTGACAGTGATTCAGGCACAAAAACACTCAGTATTTTGGGGGTTAGCTCATCAGTCACTTAAAACAGCTAATGTACTGTAACTAGAAGGACAACATCAAGTAAAAGCGATAGGCAGTATATCCCAAAACCCCCAGAGATTTAGATTTGTTTTATCCTAAAAAATTAAAAGAACAAAAAAAAAACCACAATCTGTAGGCAGCTGACAGCTCTACCCTGGCTGGAGCATTGAGAATGATGTTCTTCCAACCCAGCTGGGAGTGGGATTGGTGCGTGGTTGGGTTTCATAGGTCTGTGATATCTCCCTGGCTTCATTCAAACTGATGCTTCTGCTGTGAGTGGAATAGCCTAGGGCTGGAGCTGCACTGAGAGAAATGAAAAGCTTTCATAAAATTATGTCATGTGCTGAATGTGCCAGCCTGTCGTGTAATAATAGCTAAAACTTTCTGTAATTAAAACAAGTAGCTAGTTATGGTGTCTGACTATGATCAAAGCTCTTTTGTCTGCTTTGGCAGTTGGCACATGTGAAAGATTTTGGCTTACATGGAAAATACTATTGTGGTTTTTCTCTTAGTTTTAAATGGCAAGAGACATACATCTTGGATTATCCATAAACTGAAAGAAAACCGTAATGGGAAACACCAGAATGTGCATGACGTAAAATGTCTATGATTTCTGGCAGAAGCAGCTCCTGCACCCAGCCATAGTAACTTTGGAGTGCTTGACCTATTGCTGCGATGCAAATGGTCAAAAAATGTAATTTTATATTTCTGCAGTGATGGGAACAGAGCTCTTGAGAACGTTCCCAAAAATCCTACACTGCCTTTTAAAATAGGAGCTGCTTTTGCATAACAAATATTTGTCTGAATTGTGACAAACCAGTTGTCTCCCATTTGAGGATTTTTTTCATTACTTGATTGTAATTGTTTTGAGACATTTTATGGTTAAAAGGTACCTTTCAGTTCATGAGAGAAGCCATCAGTATTTTTCTATATTCATGTCTGGTATCTGTATTATAAAAGAAAGGCCTTGATGAGTAAATGTAAACTGGTTTTGCTGTCAAATTCTTCATCATGTTATAAAACCCCAAAAAAACTCAACCAAACTAATTCAGAATTCCTTTTGCATCTCTGAAAATATCTACTACTGCTTAAAAAGTCTCCGGGAGAATAAATATGAAGTAGTTTTCAAGAAAAACAGATGTAAACTGATTGGTTGAGGAACATCAGCCAACAATAGAATGTTTTAAACATTATATTAAGCAACAAAACATCATCTGAGGGATGTGCCCAGCAGAGTATTTCTGAGCAAATGGATTTTTTCATCTCTTCTCCTGAAGTTCTAAGGTAGGTTTGGTGAAGATTTGCTTCTCCCACATCATGTGTGTGATTGTATCTTTTTGTATTTCCTGTAGTTTCAGATTATGTCATGTGAACACAGTGGGCCAAAGATGACTATTTCCCCACATTCAGGTGTGTTTGATGTGGATTGCCTTCTTATCTTGGTCATGGCTGAAAGAATTGGTTCTGCTTTCAAGTGTGACTCTGCAAGCAAATGTGCCTAAACCCTGCTGCTTCTGACCTGAGATTTTTCTACCTTTGCTGCTTTTCAGAGGTGACAGGAATCTACATTACTTTTTATTTGGATATTTGGCCAAGAAACTGATTTTCAGTCATCTTGGGCCACCTCTGCTTCAGAGGGCAGGACTTAACTGTGAAGGCTGAGAGTCCAACTCTTCAGGCTGTGTGGTCCTTGGAGGAGCTCACACTCCGTGGCTGGTGCTTTTGGACCAGAGTGCAGAGCATGCAGGACCCACTAGTCCTTGGAGGTTTGGCCAACTACTGCCAAATCCTGCTGACCTCTGTAAGGATCTCCAGCAGTTTGTATCTTGGTGATATCCTGTGTTAGACTGCACCTTCTCTGCTTGTAATTTTGGTTCCATATAGTGCTGTCTACAGAATGACCCATTTTCATCTCCTCTTGGGTGTGTGACAATTGCTTTTCTGGTATATGAGGAGGAGATGCTTCACAAGGTGGCACAGAGAGCCACCCAGGACACTGTGTGAGCATTTCTATAGCACAAGATCTGTGGTCAGTACAGAAACAAACCTTCAGCTCAAACATGCTGAACCACAGCACCATGCAGGCTGCAGGCAAAGGTGTCATTAACATATCCAGGGATGTTGCCTCCAGGTGACTACAGGCAGTATTACCATCATGTGCAATCACAGGCAATGTGCTGTGACATTCCCTCACCCCTGACTGGCAGCTGTTGACCTATGGAGCTTTCCTATTAGATTAATTTATCCACAGCTCACCTTCAGTGAATGCTTTTAATTGACAACCTGACTGATATACCTCTCACGGAACATGAACACTGACATCTTGTAGACTGGTTTTGTTTTTGAACTGCAGACATTTAGAAAGAAATATATTTACTGCAGATGTCAATGCAGAAGATTCGAGCCTGCTGTCCCCAAAAGGGACATGACAAAGGCTATGGCTGGACCTGGTTTTGCTCCTGTGCTTGGTCTGATTGCCTGAATGTGGCCAGCTTGGTCCTGCTTCCAGGATTTCTGTGCCTGTTTGTAAGAGCTCTGTGGAAAGCCACCTGCCTTTGCGGCTTTTCCTGTGCAGAGCTCTGGATCCAGGCTTGTCCCCAGCTCTGGTGCCAGCCAGCTCTCACAGTTAAGACATGCTTATTCCCTTCTGCAAAGGAACTTTTCACCAGGAGCAGGGAGCAACAAGAAATCTCTGCCTGGCCCAATGCACTTGACTTTCAGTTGATCTCATATGCTAAGGGTGAAAAACTTTAGTCTCTGCTGTAGTTCAGTCAGGGTCCATGTGCAGCCTCAAATGGATGGAGCATTGATATTTTTACGTTCCTCCACCTGAGATCTCATAAATGGTGATGGATGTAATCCCTTTGTCTCTATTATAGGCAAGAAGGAAAGCGCCTTCACCAAAATTCCCATCATACTGGGTGTTTGTCTACTCATTGTGTGAATGTGCATGTTGACTATTCATATACCTCTAACCTTGTTTACCATAACCAGCCTCTTTTTGCATATATCAGGCTTCTGTGGAGTTCTCTTGAGTCCTCAGGGGTTCATTCTACTTAATGATAAAACAAAAGATCTGCATTGCTGCTATTGTAGCTTCAAGTGTTTCTCAGTACTGTATTGTCTCACACCAGGACATGGTTAAGTAGGATGGGAACTGTATTTCAAAATCAGCATGAGAAAACTGGATATAATTTGCATGGCTGCACAAGGTACAGGAATACACTGTGTGGTTTATCCCTTTCTCCAGCTGAGAAACTCTAGAAGAGAAAAGTTCCCAGAAAACCGAAAGCTAAAACAATGTTGCTATTTTACACCATTTAAATTCTTATGTAGAGTCAGGCTTACACAGTTCTAGTGGGCAGGACTAGAGAGCTGGTCTCTTCTGTGATAGTAACTGGATTTTTTCAGATCCTACTTTCTATATTGATTCTTACTTTCCTTGCTGGAATGCAGCATATATACTTTTCTCATTGGTGTTTGCATATGTGTATAAATGCAGACATATGTGAGTACATACATAGGTGTTCATATGTACATACACACACAAAGCCTGCGGGACCTGCCTATTTCTGCACAAATTCTGTTTGAGTTCCAAAGACTTAATCTATTCATTTTAACTTTCAGGGCTGATTAATGACCATTTCACAGCAGAGGAATTATCTCAGTTGTAACTCAAAGCATCAAGGACCATCAACATTGTCCTTAGAGCTCTTGGGGTTTCATACAACATTTCTACTTCAAAAGAAAAGAATAGAAAATTCCAAACTGAAAGACATAAAGAGACAAGATCCTACTGCAGAATACACGATAGCACTCTAAATCTGAAAAAACTTCTTTCTAGAACCAGAAGATTGTCTGGAGATGGGTGGGCCAGAGCTATGTGCTGTTTCTTGAAGGACACTGACCCAAACATCAACGGACTCAAGAAGCACTAAGGGATCCCAGAAGGGGTAAGACATTCAGGTATTTATTGTCTTTCAGAGATTTTAAAATTATTTTTCTGGACTTTCAGAGTATAAAACAAAGGTGACTTTAGGATGTTCCTCTGCAAAACCTTGTACATCGATCCACTCCACATGAGTTCCCAGGAGGGTGAAACTGGAAGAATCCTGATCTTAGAAAGGACATTGGCTCAGCTAGAGCTGCTGGTTACATCCACAGCCTGAGTTTAGATGGACCCAGAAAACAAAGGATTTCTGAAATGAGTTTAAACAAAACCAGATGTACAACATTAGAAGAATATATATTTAAATAAAAGCTTAATCTTTAAACCTCAAGAGCATACACCCCTGGCAATCAGTGAACTGAATGCAATATAAACCCCCCAGGTGATATAAGAAACATGAACAATTCCTGCAGGGAGGGATCCTGAGGTGTTTTGCAAGTGTAAATGGATAGAGAGAAGACTAATAATTATCAGTTTGCTGTAAACTGGGGTCTCATCCTCTGGAAATCCCTGCAGAGAAGAATGGAGTAGGTTTCCCAGATGAACATGAAGTACTGCTGGTTTGATATTCAATTCCTTCTGGGCATTAATAGTTTGGGAATCTTCTACCAGCTTTTTCAGTAAATCCTTCCTCTACTACACATGTACTTCAATCTCTCCTGCTCCTTAGCTGACCATGGTCCTACTTGGCTGCAGAATCACTGAGTCCTCAGAGTGGCTCAGCAGGCATTAGTTATACTTTGGGGATTTCTCTTTTAAAATTTCTGATCAAAATACATACATATACTTTGCCCAGGTAATGGACAAATGATGGGTGAGTGGCACAAGTATCTGTAATGAACATGGTAGCAAATGCTAAGCAGGTGCTGTGGTCTGTGTTAGCTCCTTACAGAAAAAAAGCAGAGTAAGGAGAGCTGGCTGTGTCCTTCCACCTCTGCCTTCACAGCAGCTGCACTGTGGCATCTCTCCAGCTTCTGGCAAAACAACTCCCACCCGGACAATTGTGAATATGTTTCATGTGGTTGGAGAGCACTGGAGAGACAGGCCAGAAATTCAGCCTGTTAAGCTAAACCCAACAAATAGGAAATTATCTGCATATAAATATAGTTTATGCTTTTCCACTTGAAAGGAAATCCCCTTATCAGCTCAGTCTCAGTTGAAAACAACTATGGACACTGTGGGCTGAGCCAAGAGCCCTTGCTGAGAAGAATGGGTGGCCTGCCCTGGCAACTGAATCCATGGCTTTACAGCCCTTTGGGGAAGGAGTTTTCCCATATTTTGTAAAATAAGTTGAGAGAGCTGTTGAAGAGCAAAGTGGAGCATGGAAAGAGCACATGGCTGTAGTGCTCAGCCTGATACTGGGAACTGATGCAAAAGCAGGGAAGGAGAAGTGAGGTCAGAGAAAAAGATTTTTTTGGTTAAATGCCATTTTTTCCTCTTTTAAGTAGACTGCCATCCTGCTGCCACTGAAATCAATGAAAATGTTGCTATTAAATTTCAAGAAAGTAAGAATCATTGCAAACTTCCTTGTTGTCTGAATCTTCAAATCTTAGTCCTTCCTCTGTTCTTCCTTTCTATGTATTTTTGTCTCAAAATGCTCTGGGTCATACTCATGGAGTCCTATACAGCCAAAGACTATGCAGGTTCAGGTGAGATAAAGCATTATTTATTAAAAACCCAAACTGAACAAAACCAAACTGAAGTTCCTTGCTGCAACAGTACAAAGCTATCTTAAAAACGAAAACAAACAACAAAACCTCTGAAACCACCCCGAGGAGTACAGGATGTCATGAAGCCCTGGTTCAGTGCTCAGAAATCCAGCACAGCCACATACAGAAGTTGTTCTCCATGTGTTCATCAGGAACAGAGCAACCCCTGAAAATTATCCTAAGTAACTGCCAGGGAATAAACATTTTTCCATGTTATCTGGTGGCCAGAAAAATGGGGGTTTTACCCCAGAAGTGCAGTGATGTGGCTGATAACAGATTATTTTGCAACACACACTAGTGGTCTCTATGCTTGTACTCCTACAGGGTTTGAAATGTAAATTTTCTCTGCAGCCAGCCTGATCCAAGGCATGGGAACAGCAAGTGGCACCTTTCACTCCTGGAGCTGTTTTGCACTGCTGGATCACCTCCTGTTGCCCAGGCTGTGCTCTCTGTGAGCTGCACAGGCAAAGGGCAGGGCTTGCTGCTCACAGAGTGCCCACCAGCCCTGTCAGGGCAGTGTTTACAAGTAGCTGTGCTGAGTCCCTCTGTTTTTCTGGGATGACACTTACTTTTCATGGTGATCCCAAAGACCCTGCAGTGCTGGAGCAGTGCAGGAGGGAAGGAGCAGAGACTACATGGGACTGGAAAGAAAAATGAGCTGATAGCATGTTCAAGATTCCTTCCAGCCTATGGTGGAGTTATGAGCAGCACCAGTGGAGCCTTCTACGAGTATGTGAGCTGGTTCCCAGCTTCCCAGGGGACTCCATTGGCAGCCATGGGCCCAACAGTATCACCTGCCTCGGGCAAGGAAGTGCCTCCTGGTAAGAACGAGGTTTACATGGCATTCTCAGCATCCCTGGTTCTTTTCAAGTCCTCTGGTCTGGGAAAAGCATTGCTCTCTCATCCCTATGCTGCCCCAACAACCAGAATTTTTTTTTTCCCAGATGAAGCAAGGAGCATCCCACCGCATGAGCCCAAAGAAACAATTTTTAATATATGTTTTCCACTGAACAGCATCATCTTCCTGATGGCGTGGGGTCAGTTAAAGTTCTCAAGCTGTGCTGTGGAGGTTTTCTCCACAAAAGCGGGGGTGTTAACCATGGTGGCATGGCACAGCTCCAGCTCGGCTCTCCCGCTGCTCTGGCAGCCGGGGCAGCGCACCCCGCACTGTTTAAACAGCTGCCTCGTTTCATCTGGGAGGTGGCTGCCCTTCAGTCCTGGGAGAAGAGCTCATCGTCTGGATAGTTTGCATAACAATTAACATTTGTCAGCTGAGATCTGCCTGGTGAAAGATCACTATTTACAAGTAGGCGGTGAGTCTTTGGAGGCTGCAATACTTCTTGAACCACAAAAAACTAAGCTGAGAGTGGGGAGCCTGAAGGTGGGCTGATCTCACACCGCAGGTTTAAGGAAGAGTTTCTTTTGCATTCAGCTCAGAGGTAGAAAAGCAGAGCTGCCGTGAAAGGGGGGATTCTTTAGATCTTAACAGATTTCATTCAGTCGTTCCAATGAAATAGATACATCCGCCTTAAACAATTGAAAGAGGTATTTACTGCCTGTGGTTTAACAACTGTACTAAGTCAAAGGGACCAGTCAACTAGAGCCTTATAATTCTTTTCTAAAGAGAGGATGAGAGAAAAGAATGAGACGACAATGCAGTATTTATAATAAAGATGAAATGAGTGGAACTCAATGGCGCCAGCAGCCCTGGAGCTCCTGCTGCTTGGGCTAATGCATTTTGCATTAGCACGTCTGGATATCTGGCACTGGAAGGTCCTGCAAATGCTTTTACAAAATAGCGGCATTCTTACAGCAGCAGCATTTCTTCCAAGCACCACCCCTGACGGCTGCAGCTGGGATGGGCAGCCCCTGCAGCTGCGTGGATTAGCAAGAAGTTTTCAGGTGACTGGGACCTGCTTTCCACTTGCCTTCCCACAGCCAGGTTGCTTTTTTACCTGCTCGCTTCTGCACGTTTCCAAGCGGTTGCACCGGGAGCTGTTGGAGCACTCTCTTGAGCAGGGGTGGGTGTAAGGGCAGCTGTCCGTGCCTGGGAGCTGGGGGCTCACAAAGGATGGATCCCTGACTTCTCAAGTTATACTGGGCAGCTACTGGGCACATAGACATCGTGTTGAACATACAAAATTACATCTGTAAGTAGGTTTGCTCTGCATAGGCTAAATAAATAACATCTGTGTTACAAGAACCCCCAAGTGATCTCTATCCCATACTACTCCATTACTCCCTCAGCTAATCTTGTATTTGCCTTGGAAGCAATACAAAATCCTCAAAGGAATTAACAGCCAGCAACTGCAGATCACCCGAGCAATTTATTTTTCATTCTTTCCCCCAACAGACTGGAGAGATACGTGTCTCTCTTCTTCCTGAAACCTGGATTTGGAAGCTCTGTGTTGCCTCATCTTCTCATAACCTTGCAGAACAACAGCATTTGCAGTAATGAGCAAAGCACAGCAGCACCTCAGGACAAACTCTGGGACAAGTAGAAAGACCACCTGGGTGTAATGTTGTAAGAAGCAGATAGCAAATGGTACCTTCTTTTTATAACTATTATGTTAGAAAAGATAAATTCAGCACTTCAGGGTTTTCTTTAGGTTTTTGACATATACAAATGATTTCTTGTTCTAAGAAATAAGTGATAACCAGAATGTATTCAATAATACTTAAAATATGGACCTTGGCTGTTTGTTTTTCTTCCTGTCTAAGCCTCTCTTACATGAGCTTACCTCTGCACAGAAGCAGCACAGAAGCCTGTAGGGAAAAGAAAAATGGTGCTAGAGGCTGCCAAAAAGTGTGGGAACAAGTCAATGATGAGTGAGGAAGGTAGAAGGAAATGAATTTATGAAGCTGTTGTCCTGATTTCTCTATGCTTGAATCCAGCTAAGAACAGGACTTCTTTCTAAAAATACAGCTACTCCCAGCCTCTGACCCCCAAATGCTGGAGCAGCAGGTCTGGGATAGCAGCTATGAGCCCTGGCACCTTGATCCCAGCACCAAACCTTATGTTCATGCACAAATTACTTTTGACTTAACTTTTCAGCAACATCTTTTGTTTTCAGTAGCACGTGTTGAACTCTACAAAATCTGCTCTTAATATCTTGAGCTCCTATATGGAAAATACTTCTAAGAGCCATGGGATGTTCTTCAGTTACCATAGGACAGTGCCTAGATCTTGTTTGGCAGTGCTAAGTCCAAGCCAGGCTGCTTTTCACTGCCAACCTGCTCACACACCATGGTGACTTCGCCCAAACTGGAGGGTGAAAAGAAATTAACACCTGCCTTTGTTTTAAGACAACCCTGGCTAGAGTGTCTTGCAATGAGTTACTTAAACCAAGGCAGGCAAAGACTTTTGGAGAGGAGGATGGCACCCCAACAGAAGCTGGAGCTGTGGAAGGCAATTAGGAAAAAGGCCTTTAAATACCACATTTGGGCAATAGCTCAGCACCAGGAATATAGAGCCAAAGGGTTGGTCTCCAGAGCAGGCAGAGGCCCCAGGTTGTGACTCCCCACACTTAGGCTGTTAAGTCTGGTCAGGATATGGCTTGGATATGGAGGTGAGGTCTGGACTGAGGTTTTGACTTGGCTTGTTGCTATTCAGAAGAGTTTCCTGAGGCAAATGTCTTATGCTGAGTAACCTCCGTGTCAGGTTTCCAGTGCATCTTCGAGTCTGGATTGGTGTCCATGAGGAATGTGAAGTATTTAGCAGCTCAGTCATTAGCTGCTTCCAGGAGGATGTGCTGCTGGCCTTGCTCCACAAGTTCCCTGGGGATGTGCTGAGCTTTAACTTTGCAGAGTATTTTAGAGAAACACTGGACACCCTGGGGCTGCAGAAAGTGCACGTTGGGGCAGAGTCCTCCACTTCTTCATACAGAGAAGCCCAAATGTGAAATTGATGCTAAAGGAAGCAGTGCTTGGAGCCAGTTCTGGGTTCTCAGGAAGCAGGAAAGCCCCTCATGTTCCTGCCCTAACACATCCTCGGCACTACTTTCTAGAGGTATGCATTTCAACATTTTTTTCAGGCATCAGTGCTTGTTTTAGCATCTCCTGCATTGCTACATCTTTGCCTTTTTTCCAGTGTAACCACTGTCTCAGAGAGTGAGCTGCTGCTCAGCCGGGACTGGAGAAATGGCCATGGAGACATACAGGTTGTGACAGGTAATTCTGATTTATGCCACTTGGTGCTATCACAGAGGGCTTTGAAAACAATGTGTCCCTATACAGCCACATGTATTTTGCTGTCTGCTGCTCTGTGAAGCCTGGAACAGCTTAAGGCTTTGTATGTATCCTCCTCTGCCTGGAGCAGAGTATCCTGCTAATGCTAAAAGGCATTTTGACAACGTGTATTCAGTATTCTTCTTCCTGCAGGGGATCTCAGCAGCAAAATTGTCAGAGTCACTGGTCCAGACTGAGTAGATATGGCTATAGGCTGTGCTGAGGGAGTTGCATTTTCCCACCTTTGGTTTACTGGGTGAGCTGGGGCAGCTGGTTTTCCTTTCAGGTGGTGCCTGGAGCAGAAGCAACTGACCTGGGAGTGAAAGCCCTAAGGTGTCACTTGCTGTTCCCTCAGCCTGAAGAACAGTAACTCATTGCATTAGTAAAGAACCAGTCCCAAATAATGCCCTGGCCTCATGATGGGAGAGCAGGAATCCCAGTAGTGTGATGGATCTGGCCCTGACCTCAGAAATGGCCCATGTGGATCCCACCAGGGAATGGACATTGTACAGGAAGGGAAATCTCAGAATGCAGCTCCCTGGGAGACTAGAGAATCATCCCAGACAGCATTTTGAAGGTAGCCTGGAAGAGCAAGAATGGTGGGAACTCTGTATGACAAAGATCCTGGAATGGGGCAAAAGGAGGGGAAAGGATGGGTGCAAGATGACCTGATGCTCCTGTAAGGAGACCCAAAGTGAGGCTCCTGCATCACCCTGCTTGCTGCACAACATGACTGTGAGCAGCTGTACCTCAGGGGCAGGGGAGTGCCACGCTGACTGCAGGCACTGCTGTGCTCTTGGGGTGTTGCCCACTCCATGAAGTGGCTTTGGAAAGGGAGCAGATACCATGTCCTCAATCCTGAGTGTGGGGGCAGGGACTCTGCTCTCCTGAGCACACTGCACATGATGGGATCCAACCATCAGGGCACACATTCAGCTGTGGATAGGTGCCAGCTGCAAGGGCAGCCCCAGGAGAGGGGTTTTCTGCTTTAGGGTAAGTCACCATGTTACCTGATTTGTCTCTTTCTGTAGTTTTGATGGTTTTGCACATATTTCCATTGTGCTGCACTTTGCTTTTGCAGTCATGTGTTGAAAACAGTCAGGATACATAAAAACAGGAAAGATCTTTAATCTTAGGGTCATGAGAATGACACTTGACCTAGCAAAGCTACTCATCCAGTTGCTCTTCTTCTAATATACTTGTTTTCTTTTTTCAGTACTGACAGTTTTTCAAGCATCTGGATTTCAGCCACAGCTTCTTATACAAAACTTTAGCAAGTGATGGGTCAACTAACAAATTATACCATCTCAGAAAAGCTCAGGGCTTGCTCTTGATCACTTTCCATCAATTTCTTCTTTTGCCTTGAAATACATTCTAGAGTCTCTTAAGCAAACTTGTGTGGTTTTGTTCATTGTGTAGTTTTCTTCAGCTAGTGAATATTAATTCCCCTATCGGGTCAAATAATTGGAATAATACAAATAGACCCAAATAACAGTTGCAAATTAAATGATGCCTAAGAACTTTACAATAAACAGATCAAGAAAAATACATTCACTTTAACACCCCAATTCTTTGTATAAGCAGAATCAGGAGGCAGAAGACCAGAAGGAATGTTAAAAGTTGCAATAACCCTAAATCCTCAGTCACGCAATTTGAGCTCTGCCATTGGAAAACTGTTGCGTGTTGCACATGCTGTGCTTTAAAAATGACACTGATGACCCTGCAAGAACACTCAGAGGACTGACATCCCAAAATCATCTGGTCAAGTCTGTGTTCAAACTATACCACTTCAGAGCTACAAGGCACAGATGGAAGTGCCCAAACCTGGGGTGAACTTTGCAGTGGTGTCTCTCCTTTACAAACACTTCCCCTATAATTTACAGGAGGGATCACCCTTGCACAGCTCTCCCCACTTTGGCAGCAGACCAAGCCAGCTTGCATTTGGCATGAACAGGGAATGGCCCTGTCCCACCAAAACCCAAAAATGCCGCTTGGCACCTTCAGACCCCACAGAGCTTTCCCAAAGCTACATTGCAGGTGAGGAGCAGAAACCCCTTGTTTCAAACTCCTGCATTATCAGAAAACTTCTAGAGTTTCTCCGGCATTCATCACACCCCCACAATCTGTCCGGCTGAGTGAGAGCGCCTTGCAGCGGGATCGGGTTTTATCCGGCACCAGGTACACTGATAACCCTCCCTAATCAGTCGCTGATCTCTGCTCAGTGAAAGCACTGCCCCTGGTATTTCTGCTGAAGCTATTTTTAAATGACAGTGTGATATTTTGTTTTCTTTCGCTCATTTGTCAATGAAGAACTGGCTGTGCTGTGCGTCTGCTCTGACAAGAAACTTCCAGTTATTTTTCAGCCTGTTCCAGCTGGGATGGAGGCAGGGCTGGAGAAAGTGCTGTCTGCAGGCAGGGTGAGCCCTCCAGGGAGCAGTGACCCTGCCTCTCGGGGTCCCCTGGGTCCGGCTGTGGGAGAAGCCTTCTAGGTTTCTTCTGACTCTGGTCCTGATGCTGCTTTAGGCTGGCTTTCACAGTTAGGGTTATTTTATGTTTAGCTGAGCTGCTACTTGCATAAATGTTGGGGTTTGGTTTGGTTTTTTCTGTCACTTGCACAAGGTTTTCAAGGAATTATGTTTTTAGGTTTAGGTTCTGAATGGCCTGAGAGCATGAGCAGCTAAAAATTGAAAATTAAAACCTGTCATGTCCAAATGGCATCACTGCATGGACAATTTATGTTTCATCTCATCAAATGGCTTTCCCAAATGGAGATATAACAAGTTCCACCTCTTCATCCAAGCACCTGGACATCACTGCATGTTTCACAGAGGGCTGCCTGTTTCACACATCATTTCTCTCAAAAAATGTATTATAGATTGGCATTAGCCACTTCCCATCTCTGTCAGTTTCTTCTGGATGAAGGAAATATAAAATTCCTGCTGGAATTTTGATGATTCCCAAGCCCTCCACTCTTGAGCACTGCTGGATGGCAGTATGGGTTTTTCTAACCCATCAAATTCAGACACAAATGGCTCACAGAAGATAAAACCCTACTGAGAAATACAGGTTGTCTATGACTGTGTGACTATCAGATAAAAACATGCCTAATTAGGTCCTGGAAAATTGCATTCACTGGCTTTAAGTCCTCTGGGCCAAAGATTTCTGTTTAAGCCCGGGATTCATTCCATCACCTTCCCTTATTTATAACATGTACAACACTGGTTCCCTACAGAGCTAATCCCACAGACTTCAGCAAGATTACTGCTCAGGTAATTAATTCCAACCTAAGAAAAGGTGTTTTGGCTCAGTTGAGACCAAGTTTTGGGAGAGAGCAAGTCCCTGAGATCAGTTCATGGAGCAGAACTACATCTTTACTAAAGTTTGCTGCCCTTATCCAGCAGATCCAGCCGTTGGGGCAAGAGGGAGAATTCCATCCTTCTTAACCTGAGCTATGCCAATTCCCACCAGCTACCAAAACTGGTTTTTACTTTGCAGAGTCCAGTAGAACGAGATTGAAACCAGCATTTTTTTATTTTTTTTTTCCCATTGAGAATCTGACTGATACTCTAAAATCTCTTGAATTTTCTGGTTTATAATACAAAAGCCATTGGGAAGACCAGATAGAGCCTGATTGGTTAGATTTTAAAGATATGTTGGACCCTAATAATTTCTGCTGCTTTTAGTTAAGATCCCTGAGGCAATAATAACAGAAGCTGTAAAAAAATGTCCCTTATTCATCTGGCTTTACGTCAGAAGTTTACTGCTCTAATCATTAACTCGCCTGCTGCATTATCTATGAAAATTGCTTGGTAATATTTATGAAATGTGACCTTTGTTAATTCAATGTTACGAAGTGTTGGATTCATTCTGTTTGCAAGTGGAACAGATTTCCAAATCACTCTGCAATTAGTACAGTTTGATCTAACCAGCCTACCTCTGCATGGGGTAGGCTTCTACTGAAACAGCAGGATCGCTGTCAGAAATGAAATCTGTTTTCCGTATGGCTGAAAGTACGGCTGTGACACCTGCTTGCACTACATCATCTTTGGCAAAGGTAAGTGCTGAATGAATATTCACAATAAGGGAAAACAGTAACCAGACTTTAAAAGATTTTTGTTGTGAGAAATACCTCAATTAATAAAACCAAAAATGTTTTGCCCAAAAATGATCACTATATATAACAGTGTAAGGGGAAACCAAGGGAAAACTGGACAATATTAGGCTGAAATGGGCATGATTACCCATTCCACAATGGATATAGATAAAGGAATTGCAAGAAACAATGGGAAAATTCAGGAGTCCCATGCAGTCAAGATGCTTTACTGCAAAGGCCACCATTAGGCGTGGACAGTAAGTCCTCCCCCACCTAAAAAGTCCACGTTCCTGATCCACCCAATTCTACCAGGAATTTCTGATTCTCACAGTCATACAGGACAACCTGCAATGTCTCACCCTATGGGATGTTTTGAAGGAACCAAGTTTCTCCAGAGCAGCAAATGTGCCAGACAAGCATCACGCAGTGAAGCCATGTGGCACCATTCAGTAGCAGATCGCTAGGAATGTGTAATATCTGCAGCATTAATATAATATTTTTCCATTTCCCGAGCTCCACATGGTCAGTGTCCATTTTCAATACAGGATAACCAATGCTCACTCCAGCTGGGATTGTCTCATGTGACAACCACACTGGAAACAAACTGAGCACCTCCCTGTCTTTGCATTAGTCCCGTGAGCTTGTCCACTAGTGACGTACAAAATTAGGGCTTGGTTTGATAAGCCAAGAAAAGCTCTGATGAAATCTCTATGCAGATGTGTAAAATAAACCACTCTGGCCCTGTGTTTTATTTTCCTCTAGCATGACAGCTGACTGTGCTTTCCTTTGCAGGAAACAAACATCCTCTTGGTTAAAGCAGGGGCTGGAGAGCCACAGACACCACCCTCATGTTCTGTTCCCAGTGTGGAAACAGAAAGGGAGGCTGGGGCAGATTTGGGACAGAACAGCCAGTAGGTCCTCATGCAGGACAAGGCAGTGCAGCTGCCCTGCAAACAGCACAGCTCTACCAGGCCAAGGCTTCTTCTCAGAGGGAAAGTGCTCAGGTCCTCACAACAGTCCTGCCTTTCAAACTGTTGNTTTTTTTTTTTTTTTTTTTTTTTTTGCTATATATGAACTGGTAACCATATTAACCTACAGGACCTGAGTAATTCAATGTCAAAGCAGCAGCACAGGCTGCAGAAAGCCCTCCCCTCCATCCTCCAAGACTGCAAGATGCCTGCAAGCCATGGCCAGCAGTGCTTGATGAACCTGCCCTCTCCCTTTGTCCTTGACAATGTTCCAGAGAACAGAAGAGCTGCTAAGGAAACAAATGTGAGTTGTTGCCTGTGAATGACATGGGTTTCTTGGCATCTGGTGGACAATTGTGGCATTCATTGCCAGAACTCACCAGAACCAGGGAATCCTCTTTCCTCCACATCACTCTGCTGTTTCCCAAGGAAAAAAGGAAAAAAAAATGCAGACATTTGACCAAGGAAATAGCAATTGAGAAGCTAGAGACCTGTACAGGCTGCTATGATATGGGAACTGGGGGGAAAAGGGCTCTGTGAGTACTGGTACCAGGAGCTTCAGCATTCCCTACTAGCAGCAGTGGGCTCCAACTGGCTGTGCTCACCACCAGCCCATCTACCCTGCAGGTTCAGTTCTTTGGATGCCTCCCCCCCCCATTTCCCAAAATTGTTAACAAATGTGGGAAAAATTGGAAAGGGTTAAATCATGGTCTGAAGCAACTGGCAAGAAGGAGAAGATTTGAGAGTGAACATGGGAAACCAGGGAGAAGGGAAACAAGCAGCTGCACTGATGGGATGAACTCAGCCTCTCCAGGTGTCCCAGGAACACAAACATGTGACAGCCATGGTGAAGGCAATGGGACAGGCAGTGACTGTGGCACTCAGAAATGGGGGAGCAACAGCACAGGCAGAGCTGCTCCCTGGCTTCCTCCTGGGGCTCCATCACATGCACTTATTGCAGTTATATGTGCCCACATTGGTGCAGAATGGATGATTCTCCTGGTTATCCCACAGCTCTGAGGCAGGCACAGATCCAAGGAAAGAGGGAGGCTGGGAGAGAAGAAGTGGTCTGGCCAAAAACATGTCTATAAATCCCCAGGGTCCTGCTGGAGAGCAGTGCTAGAGCCAGGTTCCTCCCCACTGAGCTGAGCAAGTTCCTCTCTGCAACAATCAGCGCAATGTTTTCTCTTCTCAGAATCATGGATTGCTCCATCAGACAAAAGATTTTCCTCCTGCTGGGTCCTTCCTCAAAGATGGGGCTCTCTTTACCATCCACTGCTGTTCTGTTTCACAAAAACATGGGAGTGTGCTGTGAGCACACCCCTCATCTTTGTAATGTTTATGACATCCCAGTGTGAAATCCCCATTTGGTTTCAGGTCTTCTCTTTGCCTGTTTTTTTCCAACCACTTCAGCATTTTTGAGCTTCTGAAAGTTTTGGAGTTTCTATGTTTTTTCATAATTAGGAAATTGAAAGATGTGTTTTATCTACTTGTTTCCTGTGAAACACAAAGGGCCGAGAGATTGGGGGAGTGTGTGGTTTGGGGTGGGGTGTGTAGATAAGACTCCTAGAGAGTACAGGGGTGAGTGTGCAGTATGAGGAGAGGTTTTCTGTTGGCCCCACTGGCATAAAGTGAGGATTGCAGCCACATTTGTCTGTGGAAATGGACTTCTAGTCCGTGAAAATGACTTCTGGTAAGTACCCCTCGCTTCCAAGGTGATCTGCTGTAGTTTGTTGTCACTGCAGCTCTAGGGCTACAGTGCAGTGGCCATGGCAGTCCTCCTTTCTTGCCAAGGGGCATTGTAGTACTGGCCAAGAACCCTCTCCTCCAACATGCCCACCAACATTAGTGACATTCTCTGCTGTGCAAATTCTTTCCCACTTTGCAATGTTTGCCACAGAAAGGTTTTGTTGACTAGGAGGTGCTTTGGACAGCTTGACAAGGAAGAGGCACGGTGTGTGAGGGATGTTCTGTCCATGAAGGTATGGGCAGCACTGATGGAGAGCTTGGTACTCCCCAGCCAAGCTGCCCTTTCCCATTCAGCATCATCCCTGACATGGGTTGGGACTGCTGGGCTGGGGAAATAGCTCAGGGAGAGCAGGAGGAAGGCATGTTGTGATTCAGCAGTGCTCATTTTTACAACCAGCTTTCCATCTTCCAGAAAGAGGCAAAGTTCCTGTATGAAAATGTTTTCAGTTGAATATATCATAAAAAGTAATAATAGAGATTTCTAGATGTAAACAGTAGCTCTTTTCCTCTAGAAAAA
>WEIU01000098.1:1194760-1205306 GCA_013389925.1 Aegithalos caudatus | reverse complement strand
AAAAAAAAAAAAAAAAAAAAAAAAAAAAAAAAAAGGCAATTACAACCTTTGTGTGTTGTGTAGATGTTTACTATCACGTAACATAACTCTAGGGATCAAAAGTGGGGGAAATAAACTGGATTAAAGGAAATGTGGCTCTTTTTTTAACTGAAAGTGTTCTCCATAAAACTATTATGCTGAGAGGATGACTAATGTAACCAGTGTGTGTTTTGAAGCGTGTCATTAACACTTTTTATGCTTTCTGAACACACAAAGTGAAACCCCAGGAGAGAATTAATTTACAAATCTCATTAAGTATAGTGCCTAAGTGGCAAAAAGCATCATACAATAAATAGTAGACTCCACAGGTAAGCAAAGCTTTAAAAAAATAAAACAAACATACTCTACAAAGAGCCCAGATGTGTGCATTTTGGATAGTTTAATGTGTGTTTGATTAGCTGTCAAAGGTACAGACAATGAAAACAGAGGTCACACTGAGGTAATAGTACAGACCTCTTTTTCCTTAAGCCATCATACTGCCTGTCTAGTGTAAAACATGTATCTGAATTTGGGAAGAAAAGGCAAGGATGCAAACAGAAGAATGAGACCAAAGATAAGGATTTTCTACTTGATGTCAAAAAGGACATGTGTCGGTCTTTGCTCATGCACAGCTATAGAGTAGTTTGTGTCAGTGTTTCAGAGCAGTACCACTGCTCAGCAATCAGAGGTTACCTCTCTTCAGGGACTTTCTGTGTTCACAGGGCTTAGGATGCTAATTCACCTTGTAGCTATAGATCAGGGGTGTCTGCAAACTCCAGACAGAGGGTTATTAGAAGTTAAAGCTTTAAGTCTCATCAGTGTGCCTCTGAATGTTACACCTATTTTTTTAAATAGAAGAATATACTATTAGTGATCTTCTCACCCCCTGGGATAACTGTCAGTATACTTAACACATTTAAACAACCCTCAACATTTCATTCAAAAATAAGAGAGGTGATATTGGCATAAGTTAGACTTTCCCACATGAGGGAGTGAGTGGTGAAATGCCCTGTCCCAATACTGCTGTGTCAGTTGTCTGGTACAGGTCCTACCTTCCACCATCCTTAGTGTATCTGAAAGGGAGAAAAAAAGTAAAAATCCATCCCTGTGGTGAAAACCCTGAACTGGATGAGAGATATCCAAGTTACTACAGGTATCTCATTCCTCTAGTAATGAGAACCAGGGATTTTTCTGTGTTTCTACTTCCCTCTGCATAGGGAAAGTTTGTTCATAACAACTTTCTCATACCTTTATCTGATTTCTCAGTGTTGACTGTAAGGTCTTCATATTAAGCAAAGCTCTCTCACTTTGTGTAGATCATCTAGAGTAGTCTCCTGTAGATATCAAGAGACCACCAACAAGGAAGAAGATGTGAAGAGCTGCCAGTGTCCTGAGAAGGTAGAATAAGAAGAATCCATTAAGTAATGCCCTGAAACTTCTTTTCTGCGGGCTGATTAAACACACATTCACTTACACAATGCAGACACTGTCAGAGAAGCAGGAAGTCATGTCCCTGGTGTTGAGACTCTGTGCTGTAACTGCAGGGAGCCCAACACCTTGGACGGGGCTCAGGCAGAGAATCTGTGTCACACGAAAGGAGAGGAATGGAAACAGCGTGAAACTGTCAGCAACAAAGGAAGGTGAACAAAAACAGGACAGAAGGGATCAGAGACATAGAGCCAAGTACAAAGTAAAAAAAATAGACCTGTAGAAAGCTAGAAGGAAAACAAATAAACCAAGTAAGTCAAATTCTCCATCCTTCCCCCCATTTTCTTCCATCTCACTAGCACCTTGTTACTGGAGTTTTTGCTCAATGCTAAAATCAACACAAAGGACGTGGCACTCTACATGAAACTTGAAGGGTAAACATCTGCCTGAGGCTAAACCATATCATCAATAGAATATCCTGAGTTGGGAGGGGCCCACAAGGATCATCAAAGTCCTGGGCCAGCACAGGACACTCCAAGAATCACACCATGGGCCTGAGAGTTGTCCAAATGCTTGTTGAACTCTGTCAGGCTGGGTGCTGTGACCACTTCTGCAGGGAGCCTGTTCCAGTGCCCAGCCACCCTCTGGGTCAAGAACCTTTCCCTAATATCCAACCTAAACTTCCCCTGACACAACTTTAGGCCATTCCCTTGGGGCCTGTCAGTGGTCACCACAGAAAAGAGATCAGTGTTTGTCCCTCCTCTTCCCCTCATAAGAAATTTGTTAATTCAGTGAGGTTTCCCCTCAGTCTCCTTCAGGCTGAACAGACCAAGTGCTGTCAGCTTCTCCTCATGTAGTTTCCCCTCCAGGCCCTTCACCATCTTTGTTGCCTTCCTTTGGATACTCTGTAGTAACTTTATATCATGCTTATATTGTGGCACTCAAAACTGCCCCAGAACTTGAGGCGAGGCTGCCCTAGAGCAGAGCAGAGCAGGACAATCCCTCCCTGTCCCCACTGCTGACGCTGGGTCTGATGCCCCCCTCATGACACGGTTGGTCTCCTGGCTGCAGGGCACTGCTGACACACGTGAATGTGTGCATTTTGCAATATACATGTCATATTTTGCAGACACAGTGCTGTATGGGTCCCATAAGGCTGGGTCATAACCACTATGTGCTACAGCATCTTAGATTCTGGTCCACAAACACACAGTGCAGTTTAAGTGGCGCTTTTTTTGGCATGCAGGATTGCTTTCAGCAAGTCGTGCCTTTTGTGGAGGCCATTTCTTTTCTCCTCCATGATGTCAAAAAAGTTATTTGGGATTGTTAACCAAAGATCTTCCCTTTGCTGAGATTCAGTAACTCATGCAATGCCTCAAACCCAACGCTCAGCTTGAAGTTTTAGCTGGGAATTATTACAGGGAAGCTGCACATAGGATCAGTTGGCCAGACCTATGCAGTCTTCCACCTGTGATTCCTAAAGAAAGTGATCACTAGATCAGTCCTATCCACAAAGATATAGTTGGAGTCTGACAACATTTATATACTTACTAGCATGATTGAATTCCCATTATCTAATTAATTGCAGATTTCACTTTTTCACATTTCCTGCTTTGCCATGTGTCAAAAAGAGCAAATGGTCTGTTACCACAAAGTGATGGCACTGAATTTGTCTGTCCTGTACCTTGCATTTTTCTCCAAATTGTGGCAGAACTCCAACCAGCCACTGGTTAACAGTGGCCCAGGAAATCACTGGGTGCTCCATCCCCTGCCTGGGGCTGGAGCCAAGCTGGAGGTGCCAAAGACTCCCCAGGAATCCCAGCCCCCTGCTCACCTCACCAACAGAACATTTTGCTGATATCCAACCTCCTTGTTGCAATTTAAATGCATTGCTCCTTCCTCTCTGGATGCTGAAAGCAGATGATTTCCTGCTTGCAGTAGCTTGTTTTTTGTTGCATAAGGAAGGGAGCTTGTTACAGTTAGAGTTACACTTGACTCTCCACTCAGTTTCCATACTCATACCAATCAAAGAGTGGGAAATTGTCCTTGTTTTAGGTGGAATAAGAGACTGTAAGATAGTGTGAAATCAAGCCCATAATTTTTTATTCTAAACCATACGGTATAGATACAGTTCTTAAAGAGTGCTCATCTAACATTCAGTTTCATTTCTCCATAGGAGTAATTAGCTGGCAATGAGAAAAATCATTTGATTAGGCCCACAACTGATTAGAGGCTAGTGCTTAGCCTATTGAAATAAAGGAGAAGATACAAATTGATTTCAACATGTTTTGGGTCAGCCCCAATCTTCCAAAGCAAATAGAGAGATAAGACAGCATCTGCTGAGTATTCACCTGCCAAGTCTTTGTGCTGATCTCTAATTTTAGGTCCTGCAGGCAAGTGTCCAGGCTATTTACCACCTGGGCTGTTTTGATCTTCTCTCAAATATGTGTATTGATGGACGAGCTCTCTTATCTCCACCACGATAATACTGGCCCAACTATACCAGCAGCATGAGGCTCAGGATCAATACTGATTACTCCATCATTCAGCTGAACAGCATTTTATTTACCTAATTATTAATATCTATTAAATGCCTGAACTGGAAAATCTTGACTAAGCAGTCTAAAATGCGTGAGTTGGACATGCTATAGAAATGCAGAGTATTATCATTACTGTACAATATGGGATGTGCTTGCAATGTTCCCATCATAGATTCTTTTGGTTCCATCACAGCTGATACAAATGATAGAATCCTATGGCTGGCAGCAGATTTGCATCAGTACCATTAAGTATTATTTTTTCCCTACTGGGAACAGAACTCAACAATTTGCATACATAATTGCTGAAGCCCTATTAATATGTTACAGATATCTGTCCTCTGATAAAACCTGTTCTCCCATATAGGTATGCATACACTTGGTTCCTGGAGAATGGGTTTATGGAAAGACATTGCAGGTACAGCTTTAATTTCCTTCTCATTTCATTAGCTGATTCACCCAGATTAAAACTCAGTAGATCCTGTATGTCCAAGCACTCAGGTGAGAGATCTCCATGCTTAAATTTGTAAATACAACTTTTTCTTTCTTGGTTCCTTCCCTGCAACGAATATACTATAAATTAATAGCTGCTAACTACTTTGTTGGTTTCCATAGGATGTATGAATTCATTCTTCCATATCTGGATGGATTTTCACACCAAAAACCAGTACAAATTCATTGGGGCTTCTTCCAATAAACTCAGAAGACCTGACTGAGAGATTCACAGGACACAGGTACATTGGGTAAGAAAATGCTATTTTTTTACATTCAGAGGATAGATGTAATTGAGACTGTGTTACCACTGCCTGATTTTATTCATAAAGCTCACAGTTTCCTCCCTCCTTCAGTGAACATTCTGTTTGCTAAAAGCAGGCCGGTTTCAGCTCCATTTGGTAGCACAAATGCACAACCCTGCTCTGTTTCTCTGTATGTCCTGGACTGCAGCAGGGTGCTAAGCATCAAGGCAGCTTAGAAGATGATCACAGTGAGGCAGAATATTCTTTTACTTCTATATGATGTGCTTGTGTTAAAGTCACCCAACAAGAAGGCCTGATTTTATCAGCTAAAGGAGAAATGTTTAATTTGCCAGCTCGTTCAAGCAGTGACCTCAGGCAGATGCCCATGTTCCCCCCAAAGCACTCTAACAAAGTGGGTCTGAGCCATGATTTCTTCAAAGCCTCTTTGCACTGCACTAGTCTATATATTTTGTGGAAGCTTAATGCAATACAAGTGTACACAAGGCCCCTTGTGGAAGATAAATGCAATACAAAGGCTTTATCCTACACCAAGGGAATGCAATAAGGCCATGACATCTCTGAGATTCAGATCTGAAATAACATAGCAAATCCTTACTTTGCAGTATATCATAATGCCATACAAGCCAGACTGGGCACTGGGATGCCCAGCCATTCTTCCAGTCCCTGCCTTTGCTGAGTGGTACTGGCCAGTGGTTTTGCCCCTGTCTCATTTCTTTTTTGTCTCTTAAAATGAAAGCAGTGATACCACTGCCTTCTGTAAAGCACTTTCAGTGTGACAGTGTCAGAGGGAATTTTTGTGATGACGCTATTTAAAATTGCCAGACAGGGTTTAGGCAGAGCAGGATGATGGAGTAAAGCAGTGTCTCTCAAGCTTTTCAATCTATGCTTCACTTCAATCAGTTAAGAATGATTTCATGCCTGCTCACAGGAATGGCTGCAGGGCCTGGCGTCAGGGCACTGCACGTCTCGCTGCTCGGGGAGCGCTGGCAGAGAGGGGCACGCGAGCTCCCTGCAGCCAAACTCTCAAGGACACTAAGATACAAATGTTGTCTTCCATAATAACAGCAATTAACACGAAAAGAACGTTACAAGGGACTGGCATTCAGTTTGAAGTACTTTTTCTTTTTAGATTTGGCTTTCAAGCATGTGTGTACTATAGCATTACATAAGCCCATGCTAAATCCCAAGCAAAATCAGGAAAAATTCAATTGCTTTGGGAAAGCTGGTGATTCAAACACTGCAGCAAACAACTAGTTAAGGCCAGGCAGCAAGCTGGGCTAGTGAGCTTCTCATAGAGAGCCCACCAAATGCATGAGAGCCACTCAGGTGCACAGGAATCTACAGTATCCACACTATTTGTTGCTGTGATACTTGGCCCAAGCTCTTCTCCAAGCCAAGGCCTGGGTGCAGCTCAAGGGGTATGACAACCCAGAAAGCTCACAGGGTGAGATTGCACAGACATGACTCCTCCACAGGATACAGTCCCTCCACACTGCAGCAGCAACTCATTAACGCCTACACCCCACATACCTTCATGTCATGTAACCCCAGCTTTAGGGTCTGAAAGCAGCTCTTTGATGGCCTGCCACCCATCTTCAGGCACTTTGAACTTGGAGAAACCACCCCAAACTAAAAGCCACGTGTGCACCAGTCTAGATACAGGGCCAAGCAGATACAGTGACACCTGCCATTTAAGGTCAGGGGTGGACTGCTTTACTTGGCAGAGTAAACAGAATCAGAGTGTCTCAAACTGGGCTTGGGCACTGACAAAATTATTACTTTTGAGACTTCCTCCAGAAGTTCCACCTTCAACTTTCAGGTGTTTTGGTTTCTGTATCTAGGAAACAGAGTTCATGATCTGAATCACAGGTAAGATGAGGAATTAAATGGAATTTGAGATACTGAGTCAGGGAGATGAAATTTGTCAGTGCCAGCCCTGAGTACAGATCCCCTCCTATGTAGGCAGACAAGTTAGTCTCTGCTAATTGCTTAAACCTTGCAACACCCAAGAAAATAGAGGGATTGGAGTCCAAGGCACAGTGAAGGGCTTATCTCTGGACACAGGGATATGATGTAGTATGAAATTTTAAAAGACAAAAGAAAGAAACATGCAGTAGATACAATGAGCCAAATCTGAAAAGCAGGGTAGGCCTAATCATTTCTTCAAGGCCATAGGTGGGAAATAGTGAATGAAGTTTCTTGAACTATTGATCATCAGCTTCAGATCTCTGCCCTCACCACAGCTTGGGGCAGTCAACAGTTCTGATGTCACTGATCTTACATGCCAAGTCACGCCACAGGACAGGTTTTGGAAAAGAAAGACACTGTAACATTTAAAATTGTAAATATTACCATTCTGATCACCAAATGCAGGCAGCAAAGAAACTAAAAAACAGGTCAGGTTTTAGGGTGTGGCTGCTGATGGCTCTCCCTTCTGCTTCTAAATATAAAGTTTTTCAAACTTCACCATGAAGTGACAGCTACCCCTTATCACTGAAGGCCAGCTGTTTCTTTAGCACTCAGCTGTTCCTGCTGCTTGCTCGTAGAAATGGATGAAAGCCATTTAGAGACACAAATCTGCAAAGCCTTCTAGCACACATCTATCTTAGAGCCTGTCCTTCAGTTCTTAAGGTAATTTGGTTGATCTTCTTTCACACCTATTTTACACCTATGCACCCACACTGACACCACCAAAACTAGTCCTGGTTCCCTGGCACAAATAAAACCAGATCCCAAATGATTACTTCTAGGTATTTAAAAAGCTTTTATGCTTTTATTTTCCTCCTGGGGAAGGATCTTGATAAAACTTCTCAGCATTAACACTGCTGTGTTGCTTCCTCAAAGCAACTATGGGTAAATGAGTGTCAGTGGTTGTTAGGTATGAGCCAGCCCTGTCCTTCCCAAATGTGTGTGGATTTACCCTGGATTTCATCAGCGGGGCTCTGTGAGTGTGTGGGGTTACAGGCTAATACAGTTTATGACTCCTGAAGCCAAGAGCCACCATGATCAGAGATCAGGTGCCTTTTGTGATGGCACTGGCCCCAATTTTGCACAACACTTTCTCCTGCACATAGTCCTGCTGTCTTCAGTGGTTCCTCACTTACCAAAGCAGCCTTTCTGTGCAGGGAAGTGTGGAGGCACAAGGCCCTGGAAAGTGCCAATATCAGTGTGAAATTGTGCTCCATCTCCGTAAAACAACTGCCTTCCAAATACTTCTGTCCACATTTGAAAGCAGAGAGAGCAATGTTTTTTACCTTGGGAGTGGTTAGGGGTGCTGAGTTTGGGTACCAGGGAATGCAGAGGAGTGCAGGGGGCAGCTTTGGCTCAGCAGTTGGATCAGTCCAGGCTCCAAGTAGTGTCTGGTAAGGGCAGTGCTCCGCAGGGGGCTCAGCTCAGGCCATGTACCCTCCTGAAGCACTGTCTTGTGCAATGTTTGTTATACCCCTGTGTTTCCAGGGTTTTTTTTCCAGGTAAAATTGCATGCTTACAGTGTGGTGGGGCAGAGCTTTTGGCATTCAGAGCCTCAGTAAATTCATACCTGAATCCTGGGCTTTCACACAACCATTTACATACTGAGCACATTCATCTGCCTTTCTGGACGTATAACTGATTCCACAGCATGTGCACAAAACAGTTTAAGATCATTTAGACCTGTAAACTAATATACAAATACAGGTGTTCTGAAGATCTGAGGTACTGCTGTGGATGCAGAAGAGAACAATGATGCCTTATCTGTGCATCTCTGCATCTTCCTCACTAAGTGCCCTATGCATGTGGTCAGGAAAAGGGAACTTTCTTTCCTGTGTGGACAAAGCAAACCTGTGCATATACGGTTTCATGCTGTTTCGTAACAGAAGGCAATGTCAAATAGTGTCTAAACCTACTTCCAGTTAACAGCAAAACTGCCATAAGGTTCAATGGGTTTACAGTAAAAACTGTACTGTCTCACCCACATGCAGCAGGATTTCAACAGTTCAAGCAGCAAGTGGAAAATGTTACAGCAATTTTTTTTTTTTTTACCTTTGCAATCTATGCACTAAATTCCCTTCCTCCTTGTAGTTTAGTCAGACTTTTCCCAAACAGATACAAAATTTTCTTAAACTACAATCACAATGCTGTTTTCTTCACTGCCTTGTATTTTCTCTTATCCCTGGTGCCTGGACCAAATGGCAGTAAAATGTGATCTGTGTTTCAGCAATGTTCAAGAGCCACATTACACTTGTGCATCTAGGGCAACAAGATACAGATTAATACAAGATCAGGTGTAATGTATATGTGGCTTTACCACAATGCTGTAAAAACAGTAAACCATAATCCTTGTTTTAATCTGAATCGCTATTATCCTCTTAAAAGCAAACTCTGTCTGACATCTTTTTCCAAAGAAGAAACACACAGGACAACACTCTGCATCCATCCTATATGCTGGATAGCGCTTACCTAAACAGTTCAATTAAAACCAATGAGACCAATTGTGAGTCCAAGTGCAACCCTGCAAGAGGACTGATTACAGGCTTCAGCACTTTTGGCCTGAACATGTAACAATGTGTGATCACAGCACAGCTTAAAATATGCTTATTTTAAAACTACACTTGCTCGTGTTAAAACCAACCGATTTTAGGCAACAGCTGTGCAGCAGCTATCTGAGATAAGGATGCAGAGTTAGCAGCGCAAATAGGATGGTGTGGACAGGAAAGGTGCTGAGCTCTTCCTGCTCAGCCTGTGCGCCGGGAGCCAGGCTATTCTGGTACACGGCTTCTGTGTATCCAGATGACGAAAGGCAGCTGAATATGCTGGCAAGGACTGCAAGGCTGGCAGGAACTGTGGCTGCATTTCTGAGAGCTTTCCACTGTTTCTCTTTTTCAGGTTAGGCCATTGTGTAGAGTTTAATAATTCTCTTCCATCCCTGTGCGTGTTTTTACAGCGCTGCCGTCTTCCTCTCTCGCCTGAGCACCGCAAGGGGTCACGGATGCGCGTGCCAGGCACATTTTCACAGCCTCTCCGGCGTCTCGTTTGTATCGTCTTTTTCGTCCCCGTTCATTTCCTGCCATGCTTTCCCTTACGGGCTACTCCGCCGCCACACTGTCCCTTTTCCCGTTTTCCCTCACGCTTCCCCAGTACCCGCCCGGCGCGTCCCGCCCGGCGCGTGTGAGGGGGCGGAGTCCCCGGCGGCCCCGCCCTCCGCCTACCTCTTCCTCACGGCAACGCCGCGCCCCCTCCCGCCTATTGGCTACCCGCGCCTCGTTCCCCGCCTCCCGCCGCGCGGCACGCGCCTCCCGCCCCATTGGCCCCCTTCCCCGCCCTCATTTGCATGTCGCCGCGCGCACCAATGGGCGACCGCTGCCTTCTTAACATGCAAGGAAGCGGCCAATGAGCGGGAGAGGGGGCCGGGCCACCACGTGCTGTTGCTAAGCTTCGGCTTCTAAATTGTTACTACACGGGCAGCCAATGGGCGCGGGCGGCGGGGATCTGTCAACATCCCCTGCCCCGACGGGGGGGGGGCTCTGGCCGCCGATTGGCCCGGCCGCCTCCTTACGTCCCGCCCCGCGCCCGTCTGCCGCTTGCCATTGGCTGCGCGGGCTGCCCGTCCGCTGTGTGTCAAATGTAGGTTGAGCGAGGTGCCTTAAAACCGAGGGCTCGGGAGTCCCCGCGCGTGAACTCGGCGCGGGGGGCTCGGGACGGTCAGCCATGGAATTGAACTCCCTGTTAATCCTCCTGGAAGCGGCCGAGTACTTGGAGCGAAGAGACCGAGGTACAGGGCGCAGGCGGGCAGTCGGTCAGGCACCCGCAGGCGCTCCCAGCCGCTCT
>WEIU01000098.1:1089607-1194630 GCA_013389925.1 Aegithalos caudatus | reverse complement strand
CGGGGGGGACCCGGGCTGCGCCAGCGGCACCGCGCTGGGGGAGCATCGCTGCTCGGATCTTGGCTTTTTTTTTTATATACAACCCCCCCAAGCAAACCAGAAGGGGGTTGTTTGTGCCGCCCTGGATGGGGACGGTGCGTGTGGCAGCGCTCAGGATCCCTCTCGCCGCTCCGTGTGTGGCAGTCGGTGATTGTATGGCAGCTCCCCTCCCCCAGCGCAGCGTGACAAGGGTTTGCATGATCCGCCTCGTTTTTAACGTGCACTCCAATAATCCTCCTAATTTCGACACTTCGGTGTTGTTTTTTTATTCCTTTGGTTTACCGAGTTACCTTTTTTTGTCTCGCTTAAGAGATGCCAGAATAAAATCCAAACAAATCAACCGGAAAAATTCTGTTCTTTACCCTAGCGTTCCCGCAAAGGAGGAAAAAAAATTGCATGGAAAAAATATATTGCCACTAATGCTGACTTTGTCCCTAGAAGCAGAACATGGCTATGCATCAGTGTTACCCTTCGATAGTGACTATTCCAGAAAGAAAACAAAGGCAGGCACCATGGCCAGAAAATCCCAGAATAACAGGTAATAGACGCACCGCTTTTTCAGAATGAATCGTCAGCTTTTCCAATGTGTCTAGCTTATGTGCAGTGCATACATTTATGAAAAATAATAACTAATCCAGTGTCTCAGTTTTCCCCATCCCGGTAGTCGCCATTTTTCCCCTGGATGGGCTTGGCTCTGTTTTGATCTCTCATATAAACACTGCCACGCGTACACCATCTCCTTAGTACTCACTGCACTTCAGAACCATCCGCCTTCATCGCTCCTTCTGCTCCGCGCTCGCCGACAGCGGCTTTTGCTGCAGACCTTAACACCATAATCGCCACCCAGATTTCTCTTTGCATGGCACCTAATTTCCCCCCTGGCATTCATTTATAAACCACAGGCAGCGAGCCGGCCGCCTCCCCCATGGCAGCCCGAGCAGATGCAGCCTCCGGTTGCGGCGGCGCTGGGCTCCGGGGCGGNCCGGAGCGAGCCTGACCTCCCCGCGGGCTGTGCTGCAGCGCCGGCTCGCCAGCCCTTCCGCCCGGCCGCCGCTCGCAGATGGGCCGGGGTGCGCGGCTCGGTTGTTGTTTATCCCGGTTCTCGCCCATCCGCCTCTCGGCCGCCGCGGTTTTGTTGTTGCCCCGCAGCCGCTACCTGCGCTGCGATGGCACGAGCCGAGCGCTGCTGTGCGCAGGCTCTGCAGCTTTGTTTGCTGCTCGGGCAGCGGCTGTGTACGTGCGGGAGGCTCTGTCTTACGGGGACACTGCCGGCCCCTGCCCGGGAGCGAGCCCGGCCCGGGGCTCTGCCTGCTCCCCTCTGCTCTAACAGGGCTGCTCGGGAGAGGACCCAGGACCGTGCCCTGCTGGGCCTGCTCCGTCCCGGGGCAGCAGCGATGCTCTCCCCAGCGCAGGCTCCGCTCTGCACGGTCATGCTGGATCGTGGCTCCTGTAGAATAGCCTAAAATGAACTTGCTTTGCACGTGACTTGTTTTCCAAAGGAGCGGTGAGTCTCGGCAGGCCCGCTCTCGCTGCTCCGGCGGGCATCCTGCGGCCGGGTCGGATGGTGCTGGGGAGGTGCCCGGCAGATGGCCAGGAGCTGCTCGAGGCGCACCGGAGGTGCAAACCGAAATCAAAAGCTGACGAACTCCCTCCCTGAGCAAAAACACGAGCTGCTGAGCACCCTGGTGGTGCCTGCAGTGGCCGAGCAGTGTGCCTCGAAGATTACCGACGGGGAGCAAATTGTGCCCCCGTGCCCCTGCTCCAAGCAAGGCAACCATTTTGGGGGCTGTTAATTGCAGTACTCCTACTTCGTGTTTAGTTTTAGTTGAATTCTTTGTCTCATCATGGAGCATGAGAAGACAGTTCATTTTAAAAGAGAAAGTCATCAGAAATGGGAGGAGTGTCTTGTGTCCTGAGACACTTTGCTCTTCAAGATTTTTAATTATTTTCATATAAAGTATGCTCACTGCCTTTAAAAAAAAATTCAAAACAGATTTCGTAAGTTTTCCAGCTGTAAATTATTCCTTGAATTGTACAGATTTCTTGTCTGTCTCTTGCATTCAAGAAATCTGTGTTACTTACAGAGCTATTATTCTATCATTTCCGTTCTTAGGGCTCTTGTCATCCGCTGCAAAATAGTTATTTGTCTGAATTGTAAGCTGCTTTCAGGAGTTTTTAGGAGAGGATTTGTAATCTATCAAACACAGCAGAATTAAAAGATTTCTGGTTACACATTTGCAAGTGTTATTAAAGTTGAGGCACACACATCCACTTGCACTTACCTTCCTGCTTTTTTTTCTGCCTGCAGATTTATATTTATTTACCTGTTTAGCGTTTTGCTCTGGTTCTCACTTTGTAGCAGCAGCAACCTTGAAAAATGCCGTCCTGCAATGTGTAGTGTGTACATTTACTCACACTTTCTTTTCTTCTAGCTGCAGTGATGAGATGAGGGATGGGTCATCTGTGTTACAGGACAGGACAGTGCTTGTCAGGGAATGGTTTCCAGCACGGATACTGCCGGGACAGTGGCTGGTTTGGTTCAGCAGGGGTACCAGGCTTGCTGGCTGGTGTGGGAAGTAGAGGCACATTGCTTTAATGCAGCTCCCTGTTCCTTCAGGGACAGAGGGGCAGCAGCAGGGCCCTGTGGGTACCTCTGCATTGTCCTTACGAGCTTTGTATCCATCCATGTCCAGCAATCGCTGCTCATGTTTGCCTGCACGCTTAGATTTGCAGGAGAGAAATTACCCCTGCATTTAAATATGCAGTGCAAAATACATGATGTACACCAGCATCACTGTTTTATTATTATTTGGAGCTTAGAGACTGTAGGGACCGAGCCCCAGACTAGAGTGAATTTTTGGAAACAGAGTTAATTCTTCCTAAGCAACTCAAAGATTAACAGAGGGAGATGACTTGCCAAAGTTCAGAGGATCTGGAGTGGGTGATGTGAACCACCGAGCAAAGTGTTTGTCCATATTGTTCCATTTTAACCATTTTCCAGACTCATTGGGTTTGGAGCATTAGATGCAGGGAGGCATCTGATTGCATACAGGGGATTGCATACATGTTTGAGATTCATGCCTTATTATTTCATTGTTTTTCTGGATTAAAAATACATACTTAAAGTTGGAGGAGTAGGAAAGGAGCAGCTAACTGCACATTTCAAATCTGCAGGGGCATTGTTGTTTTCATTATCTATTTTTGTATCCTGCTGCTTGCAGCATCTGATCAGATTAAAAAGTGAGAGATGTATATATGCACATACATTGCGTTGTTTTTTTTTTTCATGCCTTATGAGGTATACATATATAAAAGCACGAAAAACATCTCCTTATTCTTGGAAAATCAGAAAAGAGGGGAGGAGGAGAAAAACTGTCAGATGTGAGGAAGCCTGGTGTGCTGTACTCTTCTTTGTTCTGTGTTTCCCCCCTCCGTGTGCCTGCCTGTTGTGGGGAAGAGCATCCCCCGTGCAGCACAGGTGTGCTGGCCAGGCGCTGCGGGCTGAGCCTGGCAGGGATGGATCCCAGCTGCCCTGGGCTTCCGCAAGGGCGCTGATGGACCACTCCTTCCTCTGCAGAGGTGCTGGTGATGTCCATGTAAGGAGCTGTAGAATGAGACCTCCATTCCTTGTGGATGGCTGGCGAGGCCCAGACCCACAGGAGAAGGGGCAGGAGGCTGCTGGCCCTTTGGACAGGGTACTCGGGTCTGGGCTAAAAGCTTGCTGACCTCTTAACTGCAGTGGAGTGAGGAGTAATTTTGGCAGGTTTCGATTTGTGCAGGGAAAAATACCAGCAGAATTACATTTAATTAACCAAAATCTATAAGCTTTTTTTCCACTGTAGGAATTTAACAGTTTTGCTTTGTCCACTGTTAGCTTTGAATCAAAATTGAAAGTGGTCGTTAGCAGTTGATGATGATAAACAGTTGAATATTGATAAACAATATTCTCGGTGTTATTGGTAGCAATCGGACACAGTTTTTAGCCATTTCTGTTTCACTTGCACATTAAAATGTCTTGATCTTAGATGTTTTCTTCTCAGTTTCCTGTGATGTGCCCTTTCCCATGTCACACAGACCAAACTGCTTTGTTTTCTTTCTGGTTTGCTGTTCGTACCATGTCCTCAGCTGAGATTCAGACTTGTTTCCCCCCAGTAATTTTGACCAAAATCCTCTGGCAAATGAAACTGGATCCTTGTTTTGCGAAGAGGACAGTAGATTAGAGAAAGGCACAGTATTATCTTTTGCAGGGATGTAAACCTAGGTCACATCTTGTTACAATAATACTTATCAGGTACTTGACTATAGTATAATAAATGTCTCCGCAGAGCAGTGGCTGTATGTAGTTCCTAAAGCAATGCCATACAGTCTAATAATTCTTGTTAAGGTGTACTTAGAATTAAGAAAAAAGGCACAAAACAGCTGAATTTATTGCTGTTGTATCTTGGAAATGTTAATAGCAAATATTCAAAAGTCAAGCTTGGTTTTTGCTCCAAAGAAACAGATAGGTGACACGTGTGCAATGTGCCAAGGAGGAATGCGACACAAATCTGAAATTTGGTGACGTTTGCTTGCAAGGCAAAGCACTCTGACAGAGGAACATGCAATCCTGCAGATAACTGGGCTGTCTTCTGCCCTGGCTGCAGTGACACTCACCAGGTGTTGGGTACCTTGATCTGTGTTTGGGTTTGGGGTGAATGTACCCCATGCAGTGGGGAGCTCAGGCAGCTGCTTTGCCATGACAGGGTCAGAAATAAGGTAAAATGAAAACCAAAATCTTAGTGTTAGATGCCAGTCTACTGAGGTCACGGTTAAATTTACTTTTAGAGAAAGGAATTGAATGTCGGTGGTGCAGTGTGTTAGGCCTGTTAATTTAGGAGCTGGTTTATTGAAGGAGAGGGAGCAAAATAAATGCCGGTTTATAAATATATCTTCTGTGTCTATTAATTAATTAATATTTTTGCTCATATGTTATATAAATAGACATGTACTTCGTGCTGTGTTCTGGCAAAGGGTTATATGCAGAAAAAGATGAAAGCAGCATTTGGATTTTCAAATAAAAACAGAGCCTAATGTCCAAATTCCTCTGTTGATGTTGGCTCATGGTGAGGGTGAACCTGTGGCCCGCAGAGCAAGCCCCTTGCTCTCTGCAGATGTTTTTCTGTGCCCACACTAAGCAGCTTAGGGATCAGGGCCTGATTTTTGTTTTATTTTCCTTTTTTTTTCCTTTCTTTTTCTTGTGAGAGGCCAAGAATAAAACATTGCAAAGCAGACTGTGCAGACACAGCTCCTCTGAATTTTCACCTGGATTTCTGAATTCAATAGATCTTTCTCAGTTTGCCTTCCTAAAGCTTAAGACAGCACTTGATATTGCCATGTTTGGTTTCAAAGTAATGCATTTTAGTCCCAGTATAAAAGATTTCACCCACAGACCTGTACCCCCTGAGGAACTGCAGTAGGTCTGCAATGTTTGGGAGCTTCACTGCTTGTGCAGTTGAGAAAAACAAATTGCCACCGTATTAGAAGCACGTTCAGACCTGGCCACTGCAAACATGTGGCAGCACCAATTTGAATGCAATCATGGAGCCAAAACTCTGCATCAAGGCTGTGCCAGTATGCCTGGTTCCCAGATCCCAGCTGAATCTGCAGAACCGGTTAAATTTTGCTATGAGGAGAATGCAAAATTAATTTTTAGTGGATTAATTCCATACAGGTTGTTTCTTTGACAGGCTGTAAGCAATGTGTCCAGTTTGAAACAAATGGAAAAAAACCAACAACCCAGAAGCAGTGAGTAATAGGCAGAGTGTGTGCTTATGTTCAGGTTTAGCTGTGCTTTGTGGGGTGAACTGTAGTATTTTCAGGTGCATTCCACAGCAGGTTAGGCATGTGGACAGGGAATTTCCTGCAAGTGAATTTAGATCCTTTCAGTGAAAAGCTGCACAGCAGTCGCATTCACACAGGATTGCAGGTGTAAGCTTTGTGCTTTTACACCTGCACTTCTGGGAGTGGGAACTGGATGCAGACACTTAAAGTGTAGCACCTTGTAAAGATTCTTGTTCTGTTTGTTCTTACTCTTTTGGCCTGCACAAAAGGTGAAGTGCTGGCAGTGTAGTTCACATGGCTGCATGACCTGAGGTGGAGTTGTATCCTGCACAGGGGTTGTACAGCACCCCGGCAGTCCTGCCTGCACCAGAAAGCCCTGGCACTGGAAAGGTGCTGCCACTATTTCAAGTACTTGGTTAACTACCTTGCTTTGCTCCCTGTAGTGCTTTAAAGTGCGTTGCCAACTGGAAGTGTATTGGTGAGTCACGGTCTAGACCTGCTCCCATTAACACAGGGCAGTAAACAGCAGCATTGCCATACATCACTGCTTTTGTCAGGAGCTGCTGGCTTCCTGCTGAGCAGGTACCCTGGCTGTGGGGTAGGTGGATGGAGGAGCAGGGAAGGTGTCTGAATACTGGAACAGGCCGTGCATCACGCATACAGGGAGGTCTCAATCCAGCGTGCATGTGAGCAGATCCTGCTGGCTCACCCACAAACTGGCAGCAGTGGACATGGGGGGGCCCGTGCCTGTTCTGTGTTAGCCTTGCCATCTCAGTTAGCACCTATCCAGATTTCTTAGGTGTGTCTGCTGAATGTTGAATGAACCAAAAGCTGAAATCCAATACCTAGAATTCTTGTTTGGGGAAAGGAGGCCGGTGGATGGGGATTGCTCTGGGGATATGATGTGAGAAGTTGCACAGCATCTTGTAGACCAATGACTGCATTTGCTTGGTTCCTCCTTGTTCTTTCAAATCTTCTTTTTTGAATTTCTTCACAAATAAAGTTTATAGTCAGCGAACTGCTTGGCATTTGCTAAACAGATTTTAGAGCTATTTCAGATCAACAGTGTAGTCTAAGCACCAGTGTTCGTTATCCCTTCCTTCTGATTATATGATCTTATATTTTTGTTGTTGTTGTTGTTGTTGGCTTTTTCCCTTTATTTTTATCTGAACCCTTTAACCTTTTTTTTTCCTCACTGCTACCCCCAACTTCCCCAGGCTTTTTGTGGAGATACAGACTCAGTGGAGTGAACCTAAGTTAAACACAAGAAGAATTCCTTCTCTTGAAGCCATTTTTGAAAAGCTCCACAGACCATTTGCCTGCAAACCTTAGTCATATATCTGTGTCTCTCATATAAATACATATATACCTACATCTTACTAGTTGTGACCTACACCTTATCTTTACTAAAGTAATATAAGACTCCATTTTGAAACAGGGTACTCAGTTGTGTGGAGACCACTTCTTAGTTATTTTCTCTCACTTTAGGTTGCATAAACAGCAAGAGATGGATATTCTTGCAATATACTGTGCTGTAGACAGTGAAGAAAATAAAAAACAATATTTCAAGAGAGGTTCATCTCTTCTGAAGACAAACCCAACCAAAGAAACCCCTGTCTTGCTTTGTAATAGGGTATTTAACTTGCTCTGTAGATGGGGCAATTCTCAGGTAAATGTCAGGGCTCTTGGTTTTGCTTCCTGATAGGGAAGGGGCATTATCAGGACCTGATAGTTGGGGCATTAATCAGCCCCCAACACCTCCCAAAATGTGTGGCTGGTGCCCACGTTTGCCCACTGCAGGCACTGCTGAGGCTTTTGTGTCCCCAAGGGCTCTGCCAAGAGGCACACGGTGACTGCCGCTCGCTTTGGCAGCTGGCACACCCACGGCTGTGCCGCTCCAGAGCTGCTCTGGCAGGACATAGCTCAGGAGAGCACCGGGGTCACCCTTCATGTTCCTGTGTGCAGGACTGCCAGCTGCTCATGGCATCCTCTCTCAGCCCAGCAAAATACCCTGCAGGCTGAATTTCTTGGCCAGTGGTTCCTGTGCTGTCCCCGTGTGTGCTGGCCGGAGCTGCTGCGAGCTGGCAGCTCAGAATGGGCCAGTTGGAGCGCTTGTGTTCACCTTTGTGTTAATTGCCAGAAATGTCAAGGAGTTCATGTCATAGGGATCAATGCAGGCCAGCCTGTATTTCCTCTCTGGTTCCAAAGTTCCCTATGAACAGTGCCTTTGACAGGCCTGTTGAGGGTGTTTGGGGATAATGGTTCCCTCCTGAACTTTTGTTTTCCATGTGTTTTCATAAACACACTGTTGGATTTAGCATAGTCTTTGTCAATTTTTGTGAACATCGGTGTGGAGAAATGACTGTGGAGAAAGTCTGATCTCTTGTAGAGAGTAGGAGTAGAAGATAAGAACAATATCCTCTTAAGACAGCCAAATGACCAAGCCCACCTTGCCTTATTAATGTAGCACAGACAATGTGTATAACGCTTGCAGTGTTACTGCATTGGTCAGGAGCACTTAAATAGCATTGTAGAAATACACACATTACTTGATCACGGCTCACTTGATGCAACAAGTGTAAAAAAAAATACATAAAGAATATATAGGCTTTTGAGAAAAAGATGTCAGGTAGTGGTTGACATAATCGATGTCTTGGTACCAACACTGAGATGCTTTCTGGTGAGAGTGGATTAGCATCAGCGCTTGAACCTTGTACTGCAGAGGGGCAGTTCACATCTAAGTGATCCTTGCAGGATCAGAGCTGCTCTGGCCTGAGATCAGTTGTTCGTGGGTTTGTTCACTGGATGTTTCTTTTGTGAGCTTCGATTTCCTTTTCCCTCCCTATGGCCAGAGTGATGTTCTGCCATCAGTCACACCCAGGTACAGCATCCAGCAGCTCTGGTGTGTGCAAGGAGAGGCAGGACAGCTCTGCAGCGGGCAGCATTTGTGCAGGAAAGCTCCGAATCCCCTTGGGATGGCTCTGCTCCCTGGAGGGGCCGTGCCCTTGCCCTCCACAAAGGCACCTCGCTCTGCACCCCGTGCCCAGCTGCAGGCTGGGGTTGCAGCAGGCTCCAGCAGAGCTGCTCTGACATAATCTGCCAGCTCTAAAAGCTGCCACCGCCTCTGCATCTTTTGATCCTTACGTGCTGGGCATGTTTTCAGCGGGACAAAACTGAAAGTATGGAAAATTGCTGGTCGTGAAGCGGAGACAGTAACTTCATTTTAGGAATGTTTTTAATCTGAGCTTTGTAAATAAATAAAATGAATATTTTTAGCTGAATCAGTTTAAAAAAAAAAATCCTCCAAGAATTTAGGGCTGCCTTCTAATGGCAAAAAAAGCCGAGGCATCAGTTGGAGAAGGAAAAAAAAATCTCTAATCCAAGTAGATTGGAAGAGGATAACATACCACTGTGGTCAGTACAGGGACTATGATTTTTTTGGGTTTTATTTTCTGTTTGTAGACTGAGAAGAACTAAGAGGATTCCTCTTTTGCTGCCATTAAGATAACAACAACAGCAGTGATTAGCTACTGATTTTTCTTTCTGCTTCTCCATGGGCTTGAAAGCTGGCTTTTTGGGTGCTTTTTGCTCTTACCTGTTACTGTTTAGATCCTCGAACACTTTCTGCCCCCTCCTAATTTTTCTTCACAGATAAAAATCTCGTGGGCTGTTTTTATTACTAACCTGCTCAGTTTTTTATGTTCATTTCTGTCTCTGAATGTATTGAACACTAATAAATGCAAATATATTATAATTCCCCCCAAATCTACAGTTTACTCATGGAAATTAAGTTGATACCCCGAAGAATCTAAAAGTGAACCAATTTAATAGAAAAGCTGTTTCATAATCCATGTTAAATAGGTATTTTAGAGAAGCCTTTTGCAACTTACGTAGGTATTAGCTTTTAAATATTCTAGATCTTGGTTTATTTATCCTTTCTCTAATTATTAATTTCTTTTCTCTTTTTAATAGGTCATCACACAACGAACTAGAAAAACATAGGTAAGTCTTGAAAAAAAAGCTAATTAAAAGATGTATGGCTGACATTTGAATTACTGTGTTTATTGTAGAACATTTTGTTGAAATTGTTTTGACTCTAGTTTGAATAATTTATTAAGTTGGTTTTGGGTTTTTTTATCAGCTAAAATCTAATAGTTACAGTATTATTTGGCTTTTTTTTCCCTGTTGTTTGGAATGCTCTTTTTGAAACATCCCTAATAGTTAGCCTTGGACCGATTAATGCTGTAACTGGTTAACCGAATTGTTACTAACAAAGAATCTGATTGCAGCAACTGTTTGCTAGAGGTGTTAAATGCTGTAAGTACAAAGTATTTTTGTGACTGAGGTGAACGATTTTCGGGAACAATGTGTCACACACGGTTATTCTATGTTTCTTTTAAAGTATGCCTAAAGTGCAGTTAATTTTCATCTTGCATGTAAGTACCTACAGATCCGTTTTCCCCCTGCGTCCGCTTCCTTGCTGGTGCGTGTCCTGTCCGGAGAGCTGTGTGTGAGCTAGGATCGGGCACCTCCTGAGCCGCAGCCTGCTCCGGTGACTCCAGCGCCGGGAAAAGCCGGACTTACCCAGGACAGAGCTTGGCCCCCGCAGCCCTGCGTGGTGCAGAGCTCCCGTTTGCCCCGTTCTGGAGGCAGTGTCAGCCCGTGTTGTACCGTGTCACAGGGTGTTTGCAGCTGGGCCCCTGGGCTGTAGGGAGGCTCTGGGAGTGCTGCTCCGAGGGAGCACAGAGGGACAACGGGGTTGGCTCTGCCTTTCACTTCCCCGCTGTGGCACCCTCACTGCGGGGCCGCTGCCTTTCGCTCACCGTTCAGGCAGCAGGACAAACGCCCGGGCCGGTGGTTTTTTGTTCTTTTTTTGTGCAGCTTGTGGTCTTTCGGGTTTCACGCATCCAGAGAAAGCGAGGGGGGAGTGTGTGGATTTGATTTAAACCTGTTTGCATGCTTCTAAATACGTGAAACGTGGTTGATGGCACAACATGATTGAACTCGTGAGGGTTTTTTTTTGTGTGTTGTTCTGTGGCTGCAGTTATGTAGCAGCTAGACCATCACTTCCCTTGCATGCTTACATGCTTTCCTGTAGTTTAATTGTAATATGAGTAAACTATAGCTCTGCCTAATAGCCACGTGGTCATCCTAGAGATGAGAGGAACTGGAGAAGGCTCAAGCTCACAAACACAGGCCTGGGCTGTAGAATGCAGTGCACTGGCTAAGGCAGTGACATCGACCAGCAGAAGTTCAGCTGACAGAGTCTTCAGGAAAATAACTGCATGTAAAATTCTGTCCTTCAGTCACGGCTCCTAAAAAGAAAAAAAAAAAAATTGGCCCCAACTATAATAATTTCTCATTCTGTTCCATTTATTCCTCCCCTCCTGTTTCATCATTACGAATTTACTTTCATCTGCATATTCCTTTTCTTTTTCCTTCAGTTATTTTCCTCTTCTTCCTTCTGCTCTGCCTTAACATGTTTAAGCAGCACAGTAAATGAGGCACAGCAGCATTTGCAGCAGATGCAGGGCCAGAAGGAGGATCTATTAATTGTTCAATCGCTGTTCTCACTTTGAGTTCTGTGTTGTTTCTTTGTAGTAGCTGGACCATATAGTACTTGCCTTGATACCTTTTCTTTCTCTGCCATCTCAAGGTCAAAATAGGTAAACTGCACAGTATGTTTTGTGATTATACAACTAATGTTTCTAACTGCCACTGCTTTCTGTGCCTCCTGCAGTTAAACTATACTTGAAGCCAGAGTTTTATTATTCCTGGTGAGAACCTGCAAATTAGTGCAAGATCCTTGTATGTGCAAATGGATGTTCACAAGAGCAGATGAGGTGTGTACAGTTCTAGCAGCCTGATGTATTGGTGTGAAGGACTCCTGCAATTTCTATTTCTTCTTTCTAACAACCCCCTCCTCCAGCACTGTGGGTGTATGAGCAGATAATACCGATCATAGTGTTTTTTACTGTGTTTTACTAAAATTACATTAAGATCTATGAAGTGTCTTGCACGGTTTAATGGAAGAGTCACAGCCGTGGTGTGTCCCTGTAGCAGCTGGTCCTTGCAGCAGAGCCTGTCTTCCTCCTCTGGTGCAGCCCTGCCCTTCCAGCTGGGAAGCACTGGATGTTGATTTTGGAGGTGTCTCCTTTCCAGGACCAGCGCCTTTGAGTCAGCCCTGCCATGATGCTGCTCTGGCAGGGCTCACTGGGTTATCTCAGAGGAGCCTGTGGAGGAGGAGAGGAATGGATGCATGTCTCCTCCGTGCCCAGTCCCTCCCGTGGTGTCTGAGGGCTGCACTCCGTGCTGCAGGGCAGGGAAATGGCCTCCTCCTGTACACAGCCACTGTGTCCTGCGTCAGGGTGGCCAGAGGTGCCACTAACTGGAAAGCCATGCTAGCCATGCAGTGCACATGGTGCTGTTTTGGGTTCTGCACTGGTGTTGTACATCAGAGATCTTATCTCCGGTTCTGATGTCGGTGGGAACAGCAGTGGTTGACCTCTCTATGTGCTGGCTTGGCCATTTGGCACTACCACTTTATTCTGCATTTTCTACTGCTGGGTCTCTTTTCTGCGTGCTCTTGAGGGGGTGCTCAGAGGAAGACAAATGAAAGCAGAAATGTAATTCCAAGAAAAAAAGTCTCATTATATGACAGAATTCAGATTACAATTACGGTAAAGTGTTTCTCAGCGACTCATACATGAAATTCCTTTATCTCTGCTTTAAGTCTCCCTAGAATACCCTGCTCAGAACTTTAGTGTGGGTTCATTACGAGGAAACTCGGTAAGGACTTATCCCTCTGATGGCAGTCTTGTTTTGGTCCTGTGCATTTAAGGCATGCATCTTAGAGCGATGAAACGGGAAATCCCCTGAATAAAAAGGAAGGCAAGAAATCCTCTATCCTAGGGACAGCTGAGGTCCTAGAAGATATTTTAATAATTACAGACAGGTTAGTCAGAGTGGCACTTGGATGTAACTAGTTCCTAATGACAAACATGTATATTCATGTAGGTATTTTTTGTTGTTTCCAGCCAGACCATTAGGTCTGTAGGCTTTTACAGAGCAATATAAATAGTAAGTAAATTAGTAATAATGACTTTTTGCAAGGAAATTTTTAAATCGACCTGACGGCTGTATAGAGGAATTCGGCTTTCATAATGTAAAAAAACCCCAACAATTCATGAGAGACATAAGCTTCTTTAAAAGACACAGCATAATCTCATTTATTTGCATCAATTTATACTAGGTCTAATTAGAAGGTAAAAGCCGAGATGCATCCCCCTGAAGACTGTGCTGAGATCTCCGTGCTGCTCAGTGAAGGCAGGGAGAACCTGCCCTTGGCTGTCCACCTGTGGTCTTCTCCCCAGCTTGTGCTGGGCTGGGTGAGGAAGAGCACACAGAGCCCTGACAAAGGATACTGGGACTATCCCATCAGGACTTCTTTGGTGTCATTCAGTCCTACCTGGCCATTAGGAGCTCTGCTGCAGGAGGGGTTCAAGGTCTTGCCCTTTCCCTGGCAAAGTCTTTGGAAACAGTTTGTGAAACTTGATGATTTTAAAGAACTGCTTTTAAGAATTAGTGAGGAAATTAATAGATGTACCTCAAAATCAGCAAGCCACGTGCTGCTGTCCCCAGACTGGCACCATATGAGCTGAAGAAATGTTGTGTGACTCTGGTATGGCTTGATCTAGACCCCAGGTCCCCAGGTTTAGATTTGATAAAAGCTGGTGAGCTGAACCAGGTGGAGGTAAAAACCAAGCACTGCTGTTCAAGCTGAGACTGCTGTGGAGTTGGCTTGGGTCAATTGAGTGAGACAGCCCTGAACTTTTAGAAGTGCAAGACCAGAATGGGGAATACATGAGACAAAGTGATTTGCAAATCCTTAAAGATGGAAGAAATCCCAAACCCTTATTTCTTCCTTGCTCTTCCTTGCTCTTCCTTGCTCTTCCTTGCTCTTCCTTGCTCTTCCTTGCTCTTCCTTGCTCTTCCTTGCTCTTCCTTGCTCTTCCTTGCTCTTCCTTGCTCTTCCTTGCTCTTCCTTGCTCTTCCTTGCTCTTCCTTGCTCTTCCTTGCTCTTCCTTGCTCTTCCTTGCTCTTCCTTGCTCTTCCTTGCTCTTCCTTGCTCTTCCTTGCTCTTCCTTGCTCTTCCTTGCTCTTCCTTGCTCTTCCTTGCTCTTCCTTGCTCTTCCTTGCTCTTCCTTGCTCTTCCTTGCTCTTCCTTGCTCTTCCTTGCTCTTCCTTGCTCTTCCTTGCTCTTCCTTGCTCTTCCTTGCTCTTCCTTGCTCTTCCTTGCTCTTCCTTGCTCTTCCTTGCTCTTCCTTGCTCTTCCTTGCTCTTCCTTGCTCTTCCTTGCTCTTCCTTGCTCTTCCTTGCTCTTCCTTGCTCTTCCTTGCTCTTCCTTGCTCTTCCTTGCTCTTCCTTGCTCTTCCTTGCTCTTCCTTGCTCTTCCTTGCTCTTCCTTGCTCTTCCTTGCTCTTCCTTGCTCTTCCTTGCTCTTCCTTGCTCTTCCTTGCTCTTCCTTGCTCTTCCTTGCTCTTCCTTGCTCTTCCTTGCTCTTCCTTCCTCTTCCTTCCTCTTCCTTCCTCTTCCTTCCTCTTCTTTCTTCCCAAAAGAGCTTAATGTATGTGTTATGTAGAGTGCTGACTGGGGGAGGCTGAAAGTGTTCCCATGTACACAGAAGGCAAGTTTTGTGAAGTCCTTAAAGCTAAAATCTTGCCAGAACAAAGTTTCTATCTTGTGTCATCGTGTGCATGAATGGGTGTCTCTACAGAAACACAGGCTTTGATGAGCAGTATATATTTTGATGGGAGCATTATTACATACAACATTAGCTGATACAGAAAACAGAGCAGGTGCCTCTGAAGTTGAGTCCATTATAGGTGGATTTCTCATGGAGGAATTGCACATTCAAGAGCACAGTTACATTCATTGGGACATTAGTTTCACCCACCAGAGTTGCTTGGTATTTAAAGTTTATAGAAGCTGAGAGAATGGCTAGATGGATGTCTTGAAATCTTCTCTGTGGTTCTTCATGTTATAAACTGCAGGGTTAATGAAAAGCATGTAATTGCCAGTTGGTGATAAACTTGGAAGTTTTGAAACAGAACTGAAAGGTCATTGGAATAATAGCATACCAAAACAATGCTTAATGTTTATTTTTATAATGGGCTGCCTTTTCAAAATCACAAATTACCATTGTGGTTAGCACTGTTACGCAGCATAAAGTTGTAACTGCATTGATCCATCACACTCAGTGGCTGTGGTGCCACTGCTAACTGAGGAAACCCCTGAACTGGTGTGGAGGTAAACTCCTTCCAGGGAAGGATCACCCAGTGTCTCACTGCTGTGCTTCCATCAGGAATTTAACCCAGCCCTGGTTGCACACTGGTGCTCCTGGGTCCTGCTTCCTGCCAGCACAGCAGGAGGGGAGAAGCTTCCTCCTTTGGCTAGGTCACCTTCCTGAGCCAGCTCACTGTCACAGGCACATCCTGATGCCAGCACAGGGAGAGGGTGGGATGGCTTCTTGGAGTGAACAGTGTTAATTTACAGTGTTAATTTACAGTACTGAGCAGTTACAGTTCACTTCTCTGTCAGTTTAATGTTTTTCCTAAGCATCCAGTTTTGGCTGCTGTTGCCTGGAAAGTGCTGTGCTGGATGGGTCTTTCTGACCTGGGAAAGATCTCATTGTTATAATGGGTCTATAAAAATTGCTGCCATTTCTAGGATCTGTCCAGATTACACATAAACCATTCAGATAATGTGGCTGCTGTGTTAGCGGTGGGAACCACGTCATCTTGCTAGTGGAATCTAACCTCTGTACTAGGTCTTTCTTCTGGTTTTCTTGTCAACAAAAGGAAGTTTTTTACACCATCTGGTTGGTGTGTTTTATTCCAATCCCAGCGAATTTCAGTAAACATACCTTTGCAGTCTTAAGCAAGGTAATATCTTAGGAGTGTGATTTGACTTTTGTGAGCTGAAAGCTGCTTCCCCTCCCCAGCTATGACTGCTTCTCTGAGGGTTCCAGCTGTAGTGAGCAGGTGACTGGTGTTGGCTCATCCAGTGCAAGGCTGAATCTCAGCTCAAAGCCCCTCTTGCTGGGCGTTTGCCTCTTAAATCTCTGTAATAATGATTTTTTGCGCATCTTGTTTAGCAAAGTCTATAAAGAACTGGGCCTGCAGAACTGGAGATTTAATCCTGTGCTTTTGCTGAAGCCACCCATGTTTCTGAGTCTGGCAGGTCTGCGGAATTAAAGCAATTGGAAGGTTTAAAACTTTGCACTGAAATGCTGTTCTTTCCTCACTGTTGCCCCATCTTTGGGCAGTCAGCAAGTATCTGGAGCTGTGACTACAATTGCTGTTGTGGATACTTAGGCACTGAACTGTTGTCTTTTCAGTGCACAGAGCAGCTCACCTGATGATGCACTCCCAACAAATGGTGTCTTCCTACCCACACTGCTGGTTTGGAAAGGAAGAGTGTATTAAGCAGATGAAGCTTGAAAATTAATCTGTTCAGGAAGTTATATTATGGGTATCAGAGATGTACACATACTCGTGCTTTGGACAGAGCTCCTATTTTGCAATGAAAGATGGGACTAAAATACAGTTTGGACTCAATTATTATGTTCTTTTTCCTGCTGAGGTCAGCTTTGGACTGTGGAGTGTAAGTGCAGTCCTGGGTCTGGGCTCCAGAAAGCTGTGTGCTTCCTGGCCAGCCAAGCAGCCAGCAGGGAGCAGATGGGTGAAAAACCAAGTGCATGCATTTTTTTCCACTTGAATTTGTTCATCCCTCTCTTCAAACATAAGTCCATCGTGTGTCAGTTTCTAATGGATTATGTAGAAGGTGGTTTTTGTTTTCAGCATCTGCTGATTGACCTGGCTATTTCTCATCTGGCATGGTGGAGAGAGTGGGCTGGACTTGTACAAAGTAGAGATGGATGAGCCAGATTTTTTGGTACTTTCAGGATAGTTAGGTGCTGATTCCCTGCATATAGGGGAAGAGAGGCCTAATAGTGACTGCTCTCCCAGTTGGAGGGGAAAAAGTAAGTGAATTAGGTGTTTTGAAAAAGTGGGGTTTTTTTAAGCTTGCTTAGCTACATCTGGACAGGTGAGCTGGAATTTGATTTTTGTTCTTTTAAAGATATTTAGGCAGCTAATGGACTTTAAGAAGCTGGCCTCTGAAATGAGTCTTACATAATGCAATGGGAATCCTTGGCTGAATCCCAGGCAGTCAGGTCTGTGGAAGCCCACAGACCAATATACAGAAGTGGTACCTGCTGTGGTTTGAAGAAGTAGCAAATGTGCCTGAAAGTCAGCAGTACAGCTCCAGCTCTTTAGGGCAAGGTTGACTCTGCACTCATCAGATCTGCAGGAGGTTGGCTCACTTTCTCCCAAGTATGTCAGGAGCATTAATGTCCCAGTGTCCCTGCTTGGAGTAGACAAAAAGAAATCAGCCTCAGCTGGAGGACGAGGCTGTGTTCTGTGGCTTGCTTGTTCTGTCCCTTCCTCTCCCTGCCTCCGTGCAGTATTGGCATCTGTAGCTGTATTTTTAGCACTCCTTTCTCTGGAGTGACTACCCCACTTGGGTATTGGATATACCATGGCCTGGTCCCAAATTCAAAATGTCTCTTTCTGAATGGAACGGTGTGTGCTTCCCTGGTGCAACTCATGCTCCTCTTCCCTCGTGGTCTCTGTCAGCAGACACTTGTGTTTAGATTTACTGCACAGAATTCCTTTGCAGGTCAAGTAGTTTTTAATCTGTGTTTTTTCCCCTTGGTACCCTGGCAGACTGTGGGCCCAACTCTGCCTCATGCCCAGGGAATTTCAGGAGGAGCCGTGCCTGCCTGCAGGCTGAACCCTGCATCACATCCAGGCAGCTGCAGAGGATGCAGAAAAGGTTCCAGAAACTGTACTGAGCATGAGCATTTAGGCAGCAGATCATAAACGTGAAAAAGCATAATGCTGTTCCTTCACAGAAGTTTAATTTGGGCCTTTTTTGGAAAACCAAAACCAACTCCTCCCCATCCCCTCCCTCCTGCATGGGCTTCAGTTAAAAACTGACTCCTCTTGTCCTAAAGAGTTGTGCAATCCACAAGAATGGATAAGATATTCCTTCAACCCACCCTTCCCTGTATTTGGAAGGAGAGAGTTGTTCTGGGACTTGATAGAGTGCTGTCTTTTGAGATGGAAATACATATGCTGAGCTATGTACACATCCTTCTAGGCTAGAGCAGAGTGACAGGACTTGTTAAAGGATGTCAACTGGCTAATATTATTGTCTAATGCTAGTTTATGTTACGCAAGCCCTTTTCTACACAAATTAGTGTGACTAATTTTGTAGCATGTGGAGATTGGCACAGCTGACACAGAAGAGGTGTGGGCTTGGATGTATGTACACGAGGTCATGTTGCAATGCTTCTAACTTGAAAAACTAATAACTCTGGTTACAGGCTACATGCCCTACATTAAGAAAGCCTTTATTAGGTTCTACCTTATAGCAACAAAGCAGATTTGTGTAACAGTCAAAGACTTCATCTGAATGTGGTGAAACGCCTGTAAAAGGCTGCAGAAGTAGTGGAGAGTCCTATTCTCCCAGCTGCCACCTTGGGATTGATGCCTGACAGATTTATCTGCTTTTCTTTCCTTGATGCTTCAATTTGGATAGCTAAGTGAAGATACAAGGTGCTAAATAAGGGGCCTGCCTGGCATGTAATTGGTGCCAGGACTCAGCAGCTCCCATTGAAGTTAGGAATACCATCAGTGTTTGCAAATACCGGCTGCACAGACACTCTGTGTCTTACATGGCACATTAGCTGGTATTTACAAAACATGAAGGTAGCAAACCCTGTAATTCCCCAAGAAAGCTGACTTAATCCCGATTGGTAAGTGCTGTTGTGTTGACTGTTGCAATGAACAGCATGGGTGGAGCAAATAATTTCTGCTAGGGAAATTTGGCAGCTCGTTGTGTATGTTTGCTAGAAGCAGTTATTGGGTGTAGGTGCTAAGAGGTGTTTTAAATAGACTGTTGGGTGTCTTGGTTCCCACTGCCTGACTTTACATACTCACATGGCAAGTGAGTCCAAACTTCTGGCGCTTCCTTCCATTGCCAGATAACCTCAGGACTCTGCACTTAAGAAATCTGAGCTGAGTTTTGTGGGGAAGAAAGGAGAGAACGGGGGAGAGTTTTGAAAGCTGTTCCATACCTTATCATCCCCAGATGGATCATTTTCAGATTCTGCTCAACTGCACCCGATCTGGCTCAGAGACAACTGGTTTTGTACTGTTCAATGGAAAGGGAAATAAGATGGAAATTAAATTATAAACAAGGCACTATCTGTGTTGTAGCATGCTATATCTGAACTTGGAGGCAGGACTGTCAGATATCTGCAAGTCTGCACTGTCCCACGATGCCAGATTTTTTCTTTTTTTTTTTTTGTTTGGGGGGTGGGGAGGAATAAGTGTTACTCAGCTTTTAATTCACCTGAAAGTAGAAGTGACCATCTTTAATTACAGTCAGTGCATTTAATCCTTCCCCTAAATTTGTTTATATATACATCTCACTGTCTTCCATTCACCTCTAATTACAAGGTTTAAATGAGAGAGTTGGAGACATACAGCAAGACATTTGGGGACATGTATTCTTAATTACTTCAGTGCATGTCTTTTCTTCTCTTCCTTTGTTGTTCTCACTTGGGGACTGAACCAGCCCTCAGCTGGCTAGAACAGGCACCCTGCTGTTGTCCTAGGGCACCTCAGCTGTCTCACTGGAGCACATCTCAAGTATCTGCCCTGGTAAAAGCAACACCCACCACTTCCTTCCCCTCTAAAGTCAATTCATTTGTGCATGCTCAAGCTGCCATCATTAGCTGCTCCCTCTAAGATGGCCACGAGGCTTTGGTAGGTGCATGTGCCGAGGAAGTAATAGCAGAAGCAAAAATGAAAGTAACACATAGCACTAAATATCTCTTTCTGATAGTTTCCTGATCAGAGCTTAAAACTTCCTACCACTGTGAACTTAGCAAGTAATTGTTGAAGTGCTGAACTGGAGACAGAGTTGCCTTAACTCTGCTGAGGTTTTAAAACCATGGTATAAATTGCTGTTGTTTCTTTCAGTGCCTTGTGCATGTGGGAGTGTGGAGTCCCTACAGCATTTGTCAGGCTACCTAAATTGGGTACTTGGTATTTGGATATCGAGGTACAATAGACAATAAAACCACAATCATAGGTATCTAGTATTGCAGATATTAATGCTTCACACTCATTTAAGATGATGCAGGAAAAGGCTGCTTAATTCTGGTTGTCTGCCATTCCTAGGCCTTGTGCTCAGTGTGGGACAGCAATGCATGTTTTTAATTTAGCTAAAATAATTCAACTTGACTTGCCTCTCCTTTAATTTGGCATCATACAGTGGTATCAAAAAAACCCCAAGAATCTTGAACACATTTACATGTTTCTTCCCTCATTTGACATATGTACAAAATAACTAGATCTATAGGGAGGTTTAACATTAGGCAGAAAAAGCTCACTAGGCCCAGTAGTGTGCTCTCTTGGCTTAGTGCTGTGCTGCAGCTCAACTTCTTTAGGCTTATTTAAGCATTGTAGTCTCCCCCCTGCTTTTTTTTTTAAGATCCTTCCTGTTGGCAGCTGTCCTGAGACACTATGTTCTTGCTTAGCATTTTGATGTGGGGAAACAGTCTGATAATTAAAGCCGGTTTCAAGCCATGAGCTGATCTGTAAGCAGTGATTTGCTCTGGGGTGTTGTCAGTCGATAAACGTGTAGCACAGAGCTGAGCAGCACCTTGGTCCTTAAGCCCCACGTGAGAGGGACATGCAGCTCCCAGGAGCCACTTCTGGGGGAGAGACACAGCATCCTCTCCAGCCACCTGTTGGTGAATGGTTAATTTGTGAAGAATAATCACTATCATCCTGCTCCCCTCTGTGTGTAAACCCATTGCAAACTTGTTGTTACACAGCTTTTCCTTGTTTAATAGATGTAATTCTCTCTAACCCACTCTCTGCAGTCCTTGACAATTCCTTACGAGAGTACTGTGAAAGGTGGTGAAAGGCAGCACACCTGTTGCAGGTCTGCAGACTCACACCATGGCTTTGGATGTGCTGTACAAATTTGCTTCATGGTGCTCCACTGCCAGCGAGGGCCAGAGTTTTACTGCTGGCATGTAAATGGCTGCACGTCCTCAGCCACTCCTGGGGCTTCCATGGGCAGCATGTGTGAGTACGTGTGTGCCTCCAAGTCACGTCAAATGGGAATTACAACTGCTTGATCCTGTAATGGCATGATCTTGTGATGGCACTTTCCTTATCTAATTGGGTCTGACACTATTCTGAGGTAGCAGACAAACTTGAGTCTCCCTGCAGTGCAATCTAAGAAACTTGAGTGCCAGTAAGACAGATGGGTTTGAGAGGTCTAATTTAGGAGGACTACTAAATTGCAATGTGCACATTTTAATGTGCAAAACAAATGGGTGGCTGGCTGAATGAAGTATTAAATAAGTTTATTAGAAGCATGGCTGACTTTTTTGGGGGGGACTCTGTTTTCAGTATGTACGATGGTATTTCCATCATTTGTGTATTTCTCTACAAGGCACTGTTGTTCATCTGCCTGGATTAGGTAGGTACTGTGTGACGCTGAGCTGGTGACACCTCCCGCACTATTGCTTAAAAGTGTTTCAGAGGTAAATGTTAAAGACAATCAGTAGATACAGGGCTAAAAATAGAAGACACCTGAAAAAGAAATTCCTTTTCTATAGCTCTAAGAATTGTTCCTATTTGTCTGACATTGACTTTGAAGGTTTAAAATACAGAAAGCTATTCTTTATAGATGAGCACAACCTAAAGGCTGAAATGCTAAAATATAGGTTGGAATCTCCTTTTTTTTTTTTTTTCCTTTTTTGCAGAAGAAAAGAAATCCATACAAGGGCAAAAACATACTGCAGTGGGTTTCAGCTGTTTGCATAATGTTTGATTTCTGTTGCCTCAGATTGTTGCAAGGTCAGAGATTTATTGCTTATGGTCAAAGAATGTAGAATATCATACATGTAAATTTATGATGGACACCATCCAGGAAAGACAAATAATATCCAGCTGCCATTACTTTTGCTTGTTATGCTTTTGAGAATCCCTGTATAACTCGTAAATTCCTGTTGATATTTTCCATGAAGGACATCTCAGATTTCTGTGTGTTGCTGTTTGTTGTTGCTGAGACCCAAGACAATGAAGGGCTTTTAAACCTTTCATGGCTGCTCTTCAAATAAGAGCAGCTTAAGACAGTGGGATGGCTGAAGCATTGGGAAAGCTGTGAGGAAAAGCCTGCCTGCAGGGAGGAGTCTAGAAAAAAAACAAGGAGGGGAGATAAGAGTGGTCAGATGATGGTCCTGCAGCTCTTAGTACTGCAGAGCCTCAGGCTGTGACTCCCAAGTGGGTAAAACACGGATCATTCAGATCTGCTGCTGTTCCATCTGCCCTGGAGTCCTTGCTGACGTGGTCCTGTCTGTGCCTTGCCTTGCCCAAGTGCTCCTGTGGTGCCTCCTGTGCTGCTGGCTTGGTCTGCGGGCGGGGTGGGAACGTGGGTGAGCGTGCACCGTCGTGTGACACATCCCTGTCACACCTCGCACGCCTCTGACAGCTCGTGCTCACTTTGCAGGCAGGAGAGCTCGAGTGGGAGAAGGTTGGGGAGCAGTACAGCAACAGGCACTCACTGTCCCCACAGGGCTTTTATTTCTGCTGGCCAAAGGCAGATGTGACCGTGGGACGCTCATCTGTCTGTCTGCTCCTGCTGCTGGGTACATTCCTGAAGGGACAGCACGTGGGCAGTCTGGCCAGCCACCAGCTGCTGAGGCTCCGGTCAGGTCTCTCCTGCTGGCGTTGTCCACGTTGCTTTGCAGGGTCATTCCAGCCCAAAGCAAGCCTTGGGAGCTGCTGTCATTTGCCCATCTTAGCTGATGTCCCTTGCTTATTGCAGCACATGGATAACCACAGCTCACCTTCTGGTGGGAACAGAGTATAAAGTGCATCAAAGTCTCCTCGTGGGCATTTTGAGAGATGAGGAAATGTTGATGTAGCCCAATGCTTGTAACTCAGCACAAGCAACGATCACTGCATTCAGCAAGGAGCTACTGGAGGGAAGGGTAATGGAGGGAGAGACGAAGGAGGCAACATGGGCAGCAAGGTCTGCCAGGTATTCCCTCTTTTAGGAGTCAGCAGCTTCCCTCTCACAGACCTGCCGCTATTCACCTGTCCCCAGTGTGCATTCAGAGCTTTCTGTGCAGAATGAGCTTTCTCTGCACTGCTGCCAAGAGGCTTAGCTGGCCAAAAATGCATGCATTTGTGGCACTGCATATGCTTCCATTAAGTTATGTGTACTGAAAGATGTAGAAGTAAGTTCTGGTTCCATGTATATGTTCTAGACCGTGAACAAGTAGCATCTTTTGGAAGGTGAAAATGTAAAGGTCAAGTGTGGAGTCTGGATTCAGCTGGTGGGCTGAAGTGGCACTAAGGGAAGGTAAAGAAAATGCACTGAAACTGCTGTAGTGTGCATTTAGCTACAGCGTAAAAGAACTAAAATACTTTTCAGATTGATAAAATTCGCAAAACATGGAAATCATAGGCTGTGTTAACAGGCAACAGAGGTTTTCTTCTATTTCCTTAGCATAAGGAACAGCAGCAGACTTTGCTGAGCAGTATTCACATGAAAACTTGCAGATAAGTCCAGAGCAGCACTGACTCTCTGAAAGCTTGTGATGGTGAGAGGCACTTGCAGCAGCTGTTATCCCGTGTTTGGACACTTCCAAAGTACCCCCAGACCACTTGGCTGCTGAAGCGATGTGGCTGCTTTCAATTTAGCAGAGCAGATGCACACAAATATTCAGCATGCTGGAAATGCATATTGAGGATGAAACTCCCAGTTAATACCACAGTAAATAAAGCAGGCAGTTGCACTGATTGTAGGGCTGTTGCATTTAATTCACTAACAATCACTGCAATTAGGCACTCGCCGCTCTTCCTGCCTGTTAGTTTCCACGCGGGCTTTACTGCTGAATTTAGGTGCAGAGGGCCTAGGAAGTGTTAGACATAGACAAAAAATGCCTTGGATGAATCTTCACCAGCACACATACTTAAGGCATTTGTTTTTAACATGAGAAAGACCCCCAGCTTACTGCAGAACACCGGTGTTTGGTTTACCTTTCCTTGGATAATAAAAAGCCAAGAGGTTTTCTGTAAGAGCAAGACTGCATTTTCTGGGTTTGACTCCAAGGCACTCAGCTGTGAGCAAGCTTTTCACACATCTCAGAGCAATCTCCACACTGGGTGCCTTGCTATGGTACAGTGCTTTAATACTAAGAGGTTTTCTTTCCTTTTCACTAAAGCATATTTGTTGTGTAGTTGAAATAGATTGTGCAGCTCAAGTGTGAGCTAGAGCATCCTTTAGGAAAAAAAAAGAAGTATTGAGGTATCCTTTGTAGAGGGGAAAGTATTAAAAGTGTTTCTGAGTGAAATAAATCTGAAAGAAACAGGATTTTTTTTATTGCAGTGGAGGGTTGTTATCTTCCATTATGTTTAATATTTTGCTGGTGGTATGCTAAATACTGTCTGGACTATTAATAAATAGGTTTCTTTTGAACCATTTATCTGATTGAATTTCTGTGATTTCATAAGATGGAAGCTTATAAATAATCTCTTTAAATGCCTTTGTAAACAAATGTGTTTTAATTAGTCCAGAGTCATCTTTGGTAGGTTATAAAAAGTCTCATAGAGCTGTAAATATGTAATTCCTGACACTTTAATAAAAGTGTTAGGTTAAAGAGGAGCGAGGCAAGTATGCTTGAGCTTCTACTAAGCAGAGTTGGGTATATAATTACATGATTACCAACATTGCATATGTGGCCATGATATCCAGGACTGTGTAAATAATATGAACATATTAAATTTTCAGTACCGTTAAAACAATTTGCAGCAAAATTCTGTCACCATTTTAGAGTGTGACAGTGCACAGAATAAAAAGAGCTGCAGCTGGTAAAAGATGTTGCCTTGTTGTGTCAAGCTCCAGTAAGAAGGGATTGAAGCTGGTATCAGAAGGCAGGCAGAGTTTCTTGCCCTCATTTTACCTTGGTGGCAGGTGAACCCTGAAGTCACACTGGGAAAGTTTTTACTGCTGCATTTCTGCATTTTTAAAAAAAAACTTTGAAATAATGATGTTTATGAGCAATGATGCTGTCTGTGTTCATCCTGACCGAGTGCATGTCACAAAGTATCCTGAGCTCTTTGCTGATTCTGTCTAAAATTCGAGTGTTCCCTGTATGCAGGTATTTGCATTTCATAAATAAATCTGTGAAGAGTCTTCCTGTAAAAAACATGACTGTCTTACAATTGCAGTTAGTTCACTTCTGTATTTTATGCTGAATTTCACGTCTGGCAGGGAGATAAAATCACCTTGCTTTAAGGAGGAAACACAACTATTAGTTCACTGCTGGTATCTCTGACCCAAAGTTGTGGGCTGGGGCTAGACTGTTTTGGTTCATAATGTATCTGGATAACTTTTGACCCCAGAAGTGAATTTTTGGTGCAGAGATTCTTCTCTGACTTTACCTTATGCACATTATTAAGCCAGATTACATAGTCATTATGCAACAATGAAAAATTTAGTAACTGCTCTATATTTAAGCCTTTGTGTATTAACTTCATTGCACAGAACCATGATAGGTTTGAATGGGGAAAAATGTGAAACGTTAGAGAAGGAATCTGAAATGCTTAGGTAACTCTGTCCAGTTTGTAATAATGTGTCTTGTAGATGAATTTCAAATATGTTTCTATTCTTTGAAGTCAGGGTTAAGTTTTTATTACATTTGTACTGAATTTCCTTTGTGATAGGGTCTGATGCTGTCTGGTTTTTGACCAAAATGGTTAATGTACAGAAATGACGAATTTTTAATTTTTACATCTATTTCAAATATCTCGGTTATTCTCACTGGTGTGGCTTGTAGTGATTGCCTTGCTTGAGTTTGATCTATAGTGTCCTTTTCTTTTCAGAAGAGCACCAAACAAATATATCTAGCAGTTGATTTGAGAGTATGTCAACTTCCTGTACACAGAGCTAGTTTAGTGGAGTAAAATTGGGACATCTGAGACACAGACACGTGTTCAGTCACACAAGTGTTTTTGGCACTAAGGCACCCCACAGAAAGCACAGTTAGGGCCTGCAATGCTGGCATTGTCTCATGCCTTCTTCAGTGGTGCACTGTGGAGAGAGGTATGATGGGCTGTGCATGTAGAGGCAACAACATCATGTCTAACCCAGCCAAGTTCTGCTGGAGCCAGTGTGAAGGGAAATTCAGGGCATGCAGTGTGAAAATGCAGACATTTAGTGGCTTTTTGGTCATTTCCTAACCTTCCAAATCCTTCTGCCCATCAGCTGGAGATGCTGTGTGTCTGAAATGCCAGTATGGCCAGGACAGCTCCATTGCCAGACTGGGCAATCTGCTGGTAGCAGGGAGCAGGTGTGGACCAGACAGAAGTGTTCTGGGAATTCCCACAGGATGGCACACTGCTGATTTCCACAGCCAGCTCTGGATCAGCAGAGAATGGGTACATGTGAGAGTCGTTCTTGTGCTCCCTGGGAGCTGTGGAATGAGATTGGAGGATGTGCAAGGTGAATATTTTCCATGAATTTGACTTCTCTTTAGTGAGTTTTATGCTCTTGCTCACAGTTGTTCAGAAACAAATGAGCATGGCCCTTCTGACACTTTGAGTAAGTGACCTCTGGCAGTCAGGAACACGATGCCAGCAGTGGGAACTGTTTGTCTTTGGATGCAGCTTCCAGGAAATGGTCACCCCGTGCTACCTACCATAAACACGTGGAGGGCTGTTGGAAGCTTGTCTGCAGGGAGTGCCCAGCAGGGCTGGCAGCATGGGCAGGCACACATTTCACAGGAACTCAGTGCTCTCGCTCTGTATCATGAGTGTTTGTGGCCATTTAATGTCACCAGGGCCTGGCTGAGGCATGCCATGCTAAGGACTGAGCAGCTAATTTGGGATATGCACCTTGCCTTTGCAGCTGGCTTTGTGCAGCTCGGTGGCCTCTAAGTAAAACCCGTGGATTTATACTCAAATGGTTTAGGGAGTAAACCTTTGCTGCTGTCAAAAAACTGTGCAACTACTGCTTGAACACGTGTCTGCTCTCTGACTGGCTGCAGGCCATTTCTCTCTGCTGTGCTGGACCTGAAAAAGCCCTGGAGAGCCCCTGTGGAAAGGCTGCAGTGGATCAGGTCACCACAAACCTACCAGCATTCTGTCAATCAGAGTGGCACAGGTTTAAGCCACACAGCTGTGGGTGTTTTGCTGGTACATGAATGTGAGCAATCTTGGGAGTCAAATGCTGGAGGGTTACAGGCAATCTTGGATTTACATGTTCATGGACATGAATGTGTGTCTGTTTATGGCTCTGTCTGGGTAAATCTTTAAGAACCTCCAAGGACTGCCTTTCTGGGCAGCGTATTCTGGTTGAGCACCACTGCTCCAATAAAAAAAAAATTAGTTTCCCAATGTCCATCCTGAACCTCTGAATTCGCAGCCATTGCCTTTTGTTGTATTATTTAGCCCTACAGAGAAGTATTTTGTTCCCATTGCAACTGCCTGTCAAGTAGTTGTAGGAATTTCTTGGAGTTGTTGCAGTCTCCTTGGAATGAAGATTATCAAGGGTGAACAATGGACTTTCTTGTTTCTTTTTTTCTTTTTTTTTTTTTTTTTTTTTTTTTTTTTTTTTTTTTTTTTTTTTTTTTTTTTTTTTTCCCTTGCATCTTAGTATTCCATTTCTTGGTGTGCTACTTGGATTTCCATCTGGGATCTCATATATGCAGCAAAGCTTATTGACTATTATTTAAATGACTCAACACAATTTTGAAATTGATTAGTGTCAAAGATCTTAATATACCTTTGTATGGCTACCCTTATCCTTGAGAAGTGGTGAACCTGCCTTTTCATAGGCAAACACTTGAGCAAACTGGAGTCAACAAAGAATAAAGTGAGTGAGTGGTCTTCCTGTGATGGTCTTCTGGTGGATGTCCTTGTTCTGTAGGAAAATTCTCATTTCCACCTTTCTGCTGCTTTGTCCCTCCATGTTGTGGGGCTCCAGGGTTCATTCTGCCCTGGGCTATGAAACCCCTGCCTATATTGCCCATCATGGCTTACATGGATTCAAAACCAGTTTAAGGCAATTCCAGCTGGTAGCCTTTGGGTCAGGTGTTAGCAGGTGGCTTTGTCCTTTATGTGAATGTCAGGAGCCACTGGACAGCTGCTAGGCATGGCCACTGCCCTGGAATGCTGAACAGCCTGGGCTTATCCAGCACTAGAAGAGCTGAAAAGCAGACTCAAGAGGACCCTGCTGTGAACTTGCTTATGGAAAAACACTGGAGTCTTGAACATCTGAAACAAACCCCTTTATCATCTGGCACAAAGGACAATGTGGTGAATCAGACTGGGCACCCCTGCACCTCTCCATATGTGGGGCTACACCCAAAACAGAAAGCTGCAGGCTTGATTTGGATTTTGGATGGCATTTCTTAGATCCCCACCTTCCCAGATGAATTCAGTACCAGTGATGAAGGGGATATTTCTGTGCATCCTCCTGAGGTTAGGGAAGTGCCCTCTGCTGTTAGCTCTGGTGTCCAGGCCTGATACCACGCTGGGCATAGGCAAAGGCGTAGCACAAGGGTTGGAAGCTGGAGCAGAGCAAAATTACCCAACTTCAGCCACCTCTCATGCACAGACACTGTTACCCTGTTGCTCTGACACCAGGCTGCTTTCTTTTTTCCCTTTCTTTCTGTTATTTTTTTAGGTGGAATTTAAGGCGTGAGCTGCAAAACACAAAGCAGCTCTGGCTGTGATTACCTCTGTGAGTGCCTTTCCCTCCTCCTGTGGTCACAGGCAGCCGAGAAAAAGCAAAAGCTGTCAGGTCCCTGCAGAAAGAGAGAGAAATTAGTGCTGGCAGAGTCTGTACGAGACAACTTATCTGCTGTGAAGTTTGAGTCCCTTGTTCCTGCTGGTGTGATCTGTTAACGTAACATGCCTGAAATGTTTTCTTACATTCTTACAGTTTTTTCTAAGATGTGCAAGATGAAAAATGTGGGGATATTTACTCCAGTGCCAGAGGAATTGTGGTGGGCTGTTTTTCTTTTTGTACATTCAAAATCTATGCCATTGGTTATAATATCCGAATTAGTCATATAAACATGTCTGCATTTATGTAAAGATCTATGTAAAGCTTATGCTTTAAAATCTGTAATGGATTCATAGGTGCTGAATAATTAGATGAAAGAAAAAGTCCTTTTAAGAAAAAAAAAGGGTGAAGTTAGAGGAGGTCTTTCAGCAAGTGTGTTTATTACATTTACTGCTATCAGTATCGGTAGTACTGAAGAAGCCTTAAAGCAGTTTTGTTTCAGCTCTTTTAATTCTTCTCACTGGTCACTTAAAATACTCTTCCTAGATTCAGTCCCATGTTCTTCCTGTAAAGTCCTGCTCTACTGGGCTGGCAGGTAACGGTAAAGAATTTGTGCTTTAAAAAGGCACATAACCATGGCCCTGAACCTTGGTGATATTTCTGTGAACTTCCCAGTTGATGGCAAGGAAGTGCACTAAATCCTTACTTTATTCTCCCTGTGGTAAGCACACTTTCCTCAAATAGCAAGAGGCAGAAAGTTTAGTATGTAGTCTGGTTTCATTATTGTTTTCCAGAATTAATACTAAATAAATCTCAGATCAGAAGTTCTGTATATTCCTTATCAGACTTTTAATTGCTCCCAGTATATTGATCATACCATTTCAAGGTGTTTACCTCTCTGTTTACTATTTGGTACTTTCATTCTCTTCTTCCTTCCCGTATCCTCCTTCATCTTCAGTCCCCACTTTCTTGTCATCAGTCTAAATGCAGTTGCACCCAGGTTGGGCTGAGTGATGCAGACTCGTGTGTATGTTCAGAGGCCATTTAGAAAACAAAAAGATGATTTGAATTTAGTCTCTGGCACAAGTTTTTGTATTTAAAATGCAAACCCAGATAGTTTAAGTTAGAGATTACAGACACAGAAATAAAATTTTGCCTCATTAAGATTTTCTGTATAAATACCAGTAGCCCCTAATTTGGGTATTTCACTATTTTAAAGAACAATATCCCAGTTTAGGTAGCAGCCTTAGGGGATCTGATGGGGCTATTTTTGTGAATACTTAGGCCAGGTTTTTTTGGTGTTGTTAAAATAGAAGCATTTACATGCTTAAGTTTAGAGCCTTGTATTTAAAAACAAACCCCAGGCCTAAACAAAAAGTCTGTCATCAGTTTTCTCTTGTGAATCACATTTTTACCAAAAATCCTTTTTCCCTAAGTGACTTGAAGAAAAAAATGAAAAAAATTATGGAAATTTTTATTTTATTTCTTTTTATTTCTTCCTTTTTATTTCTTACCTAGTACACTGCTGATTTATAGGCAGACAACTAAATTTGTGAGCATGTAGTCATTACTGTTCTGTATTAGATTCTATTTTGCTTTGGGTTTTTTTTTCACCATTAATTCTCAGGTTGTTTTCACATTGCACTAATCATTCCAATTACACATGTGTAATTTGTCATTAGGTGCATATTAAATCCTCTTCAGCTGCATTTCAAACACTGATGCTGGACTGTGGTTCTGAACTCATTGTTCAAAAGAAAGTTTCTTCTTGACCAGAAGTGTTGAATTCCCTGCAGTGTTTGTTTTCTTCATGCAGCATCGAGCAAATTTGAAAAAGATGATTATTCACCTCACACTTGTGATCTGCTTCAGTTATTCTTTATGGCTATGAGGGCCATGTCAGCTCCAGGTCATGGCTTTGCTCAGCCTGTAGCAGGCTGGCAGAAAGGAGAATAGTAGTTATTCAAGGAAGCACTTCCACCTCCAATTGCAGAACCATGTGGATTCTGGTTCAAGGGCTGTGAATTAAAACCAGGAGAGATTTTCTTCAGGATGTAACTGTAGAAACACACTTGTACATGGTTCTTTGGTTAGCCACTGCCTCGTTTTGGATAGGTCCAGGAACTGTTTCATGGACTGTTGTATTGCCAACTGCTTCCTAGTTTGGAAAACGTTTGTAGAAATAGTACTTTGTTCATCCTCTTTTTACTGATAGATTAATGGCAGTAGTACAGGAGAGACTGTTGAGAGCAGCAGTAGTGCTGCTTGCAAGGGAGTAACAGAGAAAGCAGGACCCTGTTGAAGAATCTGGCTGGAAGTGTTTTTTCTTGTGTGTTTATAACAAACACTGTACAGTGAGAGGAAGAGTGTCTCCTTCTGGGGGGACTGTGGGTCAGTAGAAGGGAGCGTCAGGACCTCCCTGTTAAAATACATTGATAAACCATGGCTGGAAACAGCTCTGAGCTGTGAAGAGCTGCCTGGATGCCCTTGGCTTGCATAGCTGGAGTGTGTCCTATTGCAGCAGGCAGGGATAGGAATGGGGAGAGGAGGATCAGGGTCTGCAGCTGCCCACAGCTCTGTCTGTGCCTGCAGATATCACCGCGTTGGAGCAAAATCCCAGGTTTTTTTCCTTACCCAGCCGTGGGTTGAGTGTGCAGCCTTGCCTGGATGTCTCAGATCTCTGAGCATACTCCCCTTTGGTTAATGTGGGACTGACCAGGCTGAGCAAACTGCTTTGAAATACAGGTATGAGCCTCCGTCTGAGTGTGCCAAGCAGCATTACCGCGTTTCAAGTGACCTTTCAGTCTGAAACTCTGCCAAAGGGAGGGGAAAGGAAGCCACCGTTGACTCGAGTTGTGCACAGAGATCCTGCAAACAGATGGTGTTTGCATGTAGGATATTCTGTCCGGGTGCACCTCCACTACAACGCTCTCCGTTTTTAATGATTGCAGGCGGGCTAAACTCCGGCTATATTTGGAACAGCTAAAACAGCTTGTGCCTCTCGGGCCGGACAGCACCAGACACACCACTCTAAGTCTGTTGAAAAGAGCTAAGATGCATATCAAGGTAAAAACATTCATCCATGTTTTTATTTCTTTCAAGGGAGAATCTTCCAGAATGTGTATCCGTAGAGAGGAAACAAATTTTCACACAAAATCCATATCCATATGTCCAATCTTCTGGATTTATTGGCCTTTATTACTTGCAGGGATTTCAGTCACAGTGTCAAAGTTTAGTGTTTTGCAATTTAGCATCTCGGATATATAAAACAGGTTCTGTGATTTCTGCTTAGTTACTAACTAGTGTATTTAATGAATTACACTATAATTTATAAAATTACCTGTCAAAGCTGTTCTTTGATTAATACATTTATTTTTAAAGATGTGAGCAAAGTAGCATTGTACTGCATTGTTTTAAATGTAAAAAGACAGATCCATTCATAATGAAAAAATTAATGGAGTTCAAAAGATCATATGTATTAGTGAGCCTTATCCCCATCGACATTTTGTTGACTAGATTCTTTTTTAAATGAAAAAAAATTTAAATGCAATCTCCTTTTAGTTGCTGGTCCCCTTGTTACAAATTTAAAACAAAAAACAGCCTCAAATCTCACCTATGATCCAGCAGCAGTGCAGGTTCTACATTTGCACAGGTAGTTCAAAGGAAATTATTCCTCAGGCCTTCTCTCTCCGAAGACACCTTCACTCCCATTTCCACTGTCATTGTTTTCAGGGAACGGGGTTATATGCAGAAATAAGACAAAGAGGTATTCAAATGTAAAAGTTAAAGAACAGGTTTCTGCTGCTGTGTCCAGGACTGTAATTACTCATCTGGCATTTTTTCAGTGTTACAGAGAAACAGGTCAAGAAAAGTGTCAGGCAAAATTGAGCACTGCCAGTAATCTTGGAATATTTTGGAGAACAGCTTGCTGATACAGAGCTTTAAGATTCACTGCAGTTACAGAAATAGGTGTATTCACATGAAGAATTATAGATTAATTTAAGCAAAACCATTCTTGTGAACAAGTTTACAGAGCTACTTTTTCAGCACTTCTAAGCACATTTACTCCAGCTGGGCAACCCCTGTTTTTACCATTTGAGATTTTGGCCTCTTGTTTATAATTCAGGCTAACATGCATGAAAGGCACTGCATGTGGTTTTTGTCTTGGGCTGCCCCCCTATCACGGGCTTATGCATACAAATTGAAAAACTGTTTTTACAAGTGGCGAGTGTGCGAGATTAGCCCTGCAGTTACCATTTCAGCTGCTGATAAAAAAAGCTGGGAACAGATTCTTTCCAGATCTGTCTCGCACAGCACCAAGTACTCGTTTTCGGAAAACCGAGACTGAAGTTTAACTTTCTTTCTAAGATTTTAACTGAACCTGCCCTAACTGGGTTAGCATTTAATTGCTCCCCTTTGTCAGGCCAGCTCCCTCCCCGTGCCCTGCCAGAGCTTGCCCGTGCCCAGCTGGCATTTCAAACACAGGCATTAGTTCTGAACTTTTCACACACGCACGCCCCCCATGTATTGAAATCTGCTCTGAAAGATTGGATAGTTTTGAGTCTCCTGGATATGAATCACTGAGTTCTTTCCTAAAATAGTTGTTAGAGATCGGGATTGCAGCCAGGAAAATACAGGAAAAGGAAGTCTGATCAATTGGGCACATTTGGTTTGTTGTGTACATGGATGTACCAACCCCTTTTCCTATTATAACACTGTGTATCCACCTATGATGAGTATCTACAGGGTGTATTGCCTGGGAGGGGGCTCCAAATGTGGTGGAAGAAGGCAGATTTCACTGAGCCAGGAAACTGCCCTGTTCAACAGCGACAAGTATTTTTTCAAACACTTTCATTTCAGGCTTGCAGGGGAACAGGAACATCTCTGAAAGGGTTTTGTTTGTGGTTTGCTGTGCACTGTCCCAGCCTGCTCTCCTCAGAAAAGCAAGCCTAGGTTCATTCAGACGGCAGGGAGGAATCTTCAGCAGCTGTATTCACTCCTGCACATCTCCTAAATCTCAGTGATCGTGTAAACACAGCTCACTGAGAAATCTGCTCACTCTTATAAGTGCTTTTACTGCTACAACCTGTAATTTGCTGCATCATATAGATAAGTTTTTAAACAATAATAGGTGTTTTGATTTGTGTATCCTTCATGCTTTTAATCCCTTCATACTCTTACAATTTTTTCCCTAATTATGTAGTCAGTTTTTTTAAATGGCTACCAGTGATTTGGAAGAGGGCTCAGAGTTCAAATACAAAAAGATACTTTATTCCTGTTTCTGCATCTGGACCAACAGTGCAGCACATTTTACTGGGTGTGAAGTATTCTTCTTATTTGCAAAATTAATACCTGCTTTTATTCTGTCAGAGGGGAGATTTTAGATAGATATTTGAAGGATCCTTTCACAGGCTGTTTGCTGAGAAATTTTGAATTAATACCACCGACTTTGTAGCTGATATCACAGAACTATATACTTCCTCTGCAGAAGTTTAAGGAAAAAAAAAAAGCAAGAATAAAGAGAGTTGTTAGTATTTTCCTCTTTCTGTATATTATTAATGCTGCTTTTTGTTAATGAAGCTTTTTAAATGCTAAAATTTTCCATGGCCTGCAGTAGGAGGGCGAGGCTCACGATGGTTCCTTTACGGTGATAGGTGAAATTAGAGACTCATCTAAAGAGGCGTTATGTTCTCACTGAAACCTGAGCTGTTCTCGAGTTATCAAAGATGATGCCGGTTTCGCCTGATAAAATGATTTAAATATTCCCCACAACCAAGGCAACATTAATATGGTCTTTATCAAGCAATGTCTGCTAGTGGCAAGAGAGTCTCGGGGATTTTTTTTAATTAATTTTTTTCCCCTGTAACCATATATCTTGTTGTGAAACAAATTCAACCTGCTAAAATTGTACTGACCTTTACAGAACGCTAACTAAAAAACTGAACTTCTAAATTTAATTTTAACTTAAAATTAATTAATTAAAATATTTAAATTGCTTTCAAATTACTGTTTACGAGAATGCTTTGACATGGGTACAAACTGTCAGCTTACTGTGTTTCTCTCCCTTTAAGAAATTGGAAGAACAGGACCGAAAAGCTCTAAATATTAAAGAACAATTACAGCGGGAGCACCGCTACCTCAAGCGCAGGTTGGAGCAGCTATCCGTGCAGGGCATGGAGCGAATCCGCACTGACAGCATGGGATCAACAATATCCACTGACTCTGAACAAGGTAATTGAGCCAGGGCTTCCCAAAGGGGCCTGCTGGAGCAGCAAGGAAAAGGCAAGCAGGGAAACAAGGAAATGTCATTTAGAACTAAAATCAAGCTTTCAACAAAACCCAGACAAAATCATTCCTGAATGCATTTTGAAGGGTAAAAAATTAGCGTATCTTTTTCACGTTCTTTGAAAAATAGATCTTTTTCCTAATCAGTTTTGAAGCTTTTAATATTGTGTGTATTTTTAAAGCTATTTATCCTGCATGTGTTTTTGCCAGTTTTTTAAACAATTACCATTTAATGTTTTGAATTTTTAGTGTAATTATTGGTAATGCTGGCATAATATTTTCTCATTAAAAAAATCTTAATTGGCTTAACACATTTGTGCAAATAAATTATTTCCACATCATTTATTGTGAAATTTTAAAACATTTTCTGTGCAACGATCACCAAGGCTCCTCTGCATTTGGTTCTCATTTAAGACAGCTTGTCAAGCTGGCTGTTGCCATTTCTTATTTTGCCATTTGGAAGTTTTTCTGTGTGGAGCAGTCACCCAGGCTGGCTGTTCCAGGGCCCAGGGGGGCAGTGGTGGGTCCTGGGGCAGTTACCTGGGGACAGGTAGTCACACCATGGCCAGCCAACACCTGCATGGTTGGAATTACTGTGGACAGCGCTGCACTACGACAGCCTCTGAGGGCCAGCTTTTTTCAAAATCAGTGTCCATGTGCAGGTTGGAACAGTTCTGGGAAAGTATTTGGTATTGATGTCATGCAGTATATTTATGTGGCTGAGGAGAGAAGGGATTTTAATTCTCAGGTGGACAAGATGATCCTTTCCTCAGGAATTACTGTGCCAGGTCTTATTTTTTTTTTAAATTATTGAAACTGAAGTGTGATTCAGGTTTCACCTGGATGTTGATTGACACTGGCCCATGACTAGTTGCTACAACTTTCTGAAAATGTGCCTTTTATGTTTTCTTTAGAAGTAGACATTGAAGGAATGGAGTTTACTCCAGGTGAAATGGACAGTATTGGAAGTGCCAGTGATGCTGAAGACCACTACAGTTTGCAGAGCGGTTCGAGTGACGGAGGTTACACACATTCCCGCAGACTGAATGCCAGGCTCTCATAGTGCCTGAGTTACCCGCTCAACTCAGGACCATCTGACTGAAGCACTTATATATGAATATTCCAGAGGTGTCAACTGCCACTCTTCCGGGAAACCCCAACCACAATACTCTGACATGGAGGTTTCTTACCCACGGTTCCCTGCACTGTAACCACAATATTAGATATTGTAAATCATGGGTTTGCTGCAGAGAACTGTGGTTAGGTACAGTTGTGACTTAAAGCTAGCTTGATGTAGCCATCCTGCAAATTAAAGGAAATAAATTATGTCGTTCCATTCAAGAAGTATTAAATTCAAACTGTTGGAAGCATGACGTAAGGGAGTTTGACAGTTTATTTTGATTTTGCAGAAACCATTTTCAAACATGGAAGAATAAATGAAATCTACAATGTGTTAGTGATTCAGAGATACAAAAACCTAAAACTACGTTTTTGTGGTATTTTTTCATAAAAAAAAAACAAACCCCAAACCCAAAACATTTTAAATGCTATATAGTGGGCTCCATAGAGTAAATTCTTTCAGCAGTTGTTGTTTGGGTGAAGCAGGCAGATAAATCTTCAAATCTCAGATGATCTTTAGAAAAGGTCATATTTACAAGTCACTACTGTACTTCAAAATGGGGGGAAAGCCAGCTCTAATAATGACTTCATGTGGGATGATCTCAACTTTCTTTCTGCTTTTTGTATTCAATATCCAACCAGCAGCAGATCATCCTATCCATGTTAACGGGAGCAGTAGAAAGCACCATGGCAGTTTTAACCCGTTACTGTGGAATGGATGACATTTGAAGCATTTCAGTGGTTTTATGGGTTGTTGTTTTCATTTCTTTCTCTGAAGAATACAGAACTCAAGTGATCCAGTTTGTGATAGTTAACCTTTCCTTGCAAGGAAATCTCTGTTTGCTTGTATTTTTTTTTCTTCTATTTACACATGTCAATACATTTTTATGGAAGGCATGGCTTAAAATTACAGTATTCAGCTAGAAGATAATTAATTTTTTTCTTTTGCACACTATAATTGCATTTTCTATTCTTAAAAAAGTGCAAAAAAATTAAAATGTATGCTGTAAAACAGCAAAGTTTATTTAGTACTCATCAAGCTGTTCAGAACATATTTACCCAAATTGTAGCAATACTATGAAGATGTATTTTAATACAACTTCTGCTTAGTGAAGTCATTAGAGCTTGGCTTGCCGGGTAAGAAAAAAATGGACCAGTCTTTGCATTATCTGTTTAAAGAAGGTCTTTTAAAAAAATTCAAAAAAAAGGAAGAAAAAAAAAAGAAAAAAATTGAAAAAAAAAAAAAAAAAAAAAAAAAAAAAAAAAAAAAAAGAAAAAAGCTATAAACACTTTTAGGGAAGTGATTTTAGCAAGTGTAGTCTATATTTCCTGTAAGAGATTTTGTATTATATTTTCCTAAATGTTCTCATTTACTTGTATAAGGAGGGGAATGGTACAGACCCAGACCAGAGTCTCAGGGACTCTTCACCTTTGTCATATTGTGCCTTGGTGACCATTTATGTATGCCTCTCCTTTTCATTGTTTAAAGGACGACTAAGCTTTGTTTCAAGACCCTCTGTTCAAATGGTCAGTTGTCCACCTTCTTACAGATGAAGCAGAGAGGTGTATTTATATCTTCACTCTCTCACAACTGATTCAGTGTGGCTTTAAGTAAAATCATGAAATTAGGTTTTGGTGCGAGGGTTAATTGTCTTTGTATGAGCCCTCCCTTGGATTCTTCAGCACCCAGATCTATTTTTTGTTAGCTTATAAAGTCAGGGTCTCTGTGAGACCAGTGCTCAGTGGCTTGGGAAACACAAATGTACTGTGTAAGGCTATGGGATGTCCAAGTGTGGTGCCATTTTTAGCATTCGGATACAAGACCTCATGACAGACTGACCATAATGATCAAAAGCAAAGGTTCAGTTGTTCTTTCAACATCTGACATACGTGTCCTCCCTTTGGCTCTTACAACACGGAGTAGAAATATGAATACATTTTGTGGCAGCTTACAGATCCTTGTTTGCACTCTCGCTTACTGCTTGGAACTTGCCAACAAGGAAACTATACATTTAATTTACATAACCTAATGGATGGCCACCCCTACTTTGGCTCTGGGGAGGGGCCTAAGGTTATCAACTCTGGCAGCTGAATAAGAAAACAATTAACCTTTTCTGTGATGCAGGTTTTGGTATTACGTTCTATACACCTTGCATATTACTAAAATCCTCATTATTGGGGAGAGCACACAGCAATATACTCATTGTGTGTAGCTGACAAGCAGCAGAAATTACTAGCTCCTTTGGTGCATATGTAACTAATTTCCAAATCATGGAAAAAAAAAAATAAGAGTTTACTTTAACACACGACTGTTAACAGGAAAAAAAAAAAAAAAAAAAGAGGCTAGTATATTGTTGCTGTTCATTTATTATATAATGAACACATTCATGGATTGTAAAGTGTTTCCTTTCATGACAAGCAGCTCTTGCACAGAACCTCCTAATGAAAAGAGATTTGAAACTTACAGAAGGAAAAACGAGACTTTAAATTGAATATTATTGTACCTTAGGTCAACCTGAAATTTTCCTTTTAAAGATGAATGTGCTAACTTAATGAGTTCTTCCACGCTGGGTATCCATGGCTTTGTAGATCTTATATTTTCAATAAAAATTACTCGAATAATCTTGAGTGGAAATAAAAAGGGTTTATTTGTTTTTACTTTTTCAGTTATTACAGCTGGGAGCTATTACGCTGGTAAAGAAAAATGACACCATACTGCCTGTGTCATTCTCCCTCAAGCACAGCCCAATTTAAGGTGGAATTTTCAGGCACAGCCCCTGGACAGCAGAGCCCCGTTAGAGGCAGTGGCACAGCAGTTCTAGGGTCAGGTTTGGGGGCCCGGCTGTCCCCCCCCAGCAGAGCTGCAGTCCCGTGGGCACAGTCGGGGCTCTGACATTCCTTCAGGTTTTGCTGCTGAGCTGCCAATGCAGCACTGCCTGTGGCCATAGCACCTTGGGGTGCAAACAGAGTTATTTTTATTTTTTTTTTATCAGCTGGACACGTGTGCGTGTGCCCCGTGAGCGTGCACAAGTGTACCTGTGCCCACAGTGGGACTGCAAAAAGCAAACTGCTGCAGGATCAAATCCTGCCACCACCTTGGCAGCTCTGCCGTGTTGTCACGACCGGGCTTTTAGCAGGCGAGGAGGTGCTGCTGCTCAGTTCGTCCATTTCCTCTGCAGTCACCACATCGGAAAAGGAGTAGGGACAAGATTACAGGGCTGCTAGGGCTTTCTATCTGTGGAAGGGGCTCTGGAGAGATGAAGTCATCGCAAAGTTCTTTTTATGGAGACGTGGAGGTTTGGCCTGTTTCCTGGGGGAGAAGAAAGGAAAGGCTTTCCCTTGCAGCACGCAGGTGTCGGAGGATGCACGCCTCTGCACTGCTCCTGGATTAGTGCTTCCTCCAGCTCCGTGCCTGCACTCTGGCATCACCGCAGGGAGGCACAAAAAAAAAACAGCCTAAAATTGTTAGTTCTTTCTGCATATTCTCTGCTGCAATTCAGAGGATGAATCCTCCTTCACATCCATCCTCTCCTCTGCCCAGCTTGTATCCTGCCAGGCTCATTGCAGCTGATTTATTTATCTTCTGAAAAGAGCAGGTTTGGCAGTAGAAGCTCTGCAACACATTATTAACCAGAGACTGGATCCTGCATGTCTTCTGCAAAGAACAAACTTGGTTCAGAGTCAGTTTTAGCAGGTTAAAACAGAAATTAAAAAGCCTCCCAAAAATTCATGAGAAGGACAGTTTTCCATGTGGTGTTTATAGATTAGTTTCAATACTGATTTATTAGTATAAGATTTGGAGTGGAAAAAACTATTTAAAATCTAATGCATCTAACTTACAGAACTAAGACTCTGACTTCAATGGTGTTATATTTTTGACATGGATGAGTATGCCACATGCATATAATAATAGTAGAAAAAAAGTTACTCATTGACCTACAAATAAATTACAGTGATAAATACCAGTGTTCTGAGCATCTGACTGTACACTTTGCATAGCCCATTTCAGTGGGTGAACTTAAAATGCCAAAAGAGGAGAACTGGGCAACAGAAAGAGGTGAAGTTACAAGTGTGGGCTCTGCCTTCAGGCCTGCTCTGGGCAGGTACTTGCTTTTACTGGAAGTACTTAAAACAGTCTCTGCTCCTGAACAAGTGATTATTTCACCCTTTTACCAACTTTTTGGCAGACTGGTAATTAGTGGTGAAATTTTTCATCCATGCAGATCAGCCATGTGGAAAGAAACACATTTTTTAAAAGAACCACATCATCACAGCTTTTAATTAAGTAATATTAATTTTATACATTTCATTTTATGATGCTGCTGATAAAAGAATGTCTTCAAAACAAATTACACTTTCATAAACCTGTTAATTTTGTTTTTAAATGGTAGAGGCCATTGGTTGTGTGTGGTATGAGCCACTAACAGTGCTGATGTTTAATCCATTAACTTACACTTTCCAAAATTGATGGAAGAATAATTTAAACCTTTTAGGAACCCCTTAAGGAAGAGCTGTACTCCCTACAAATACTAATGGGGCTAACACAGAAATTAATTTTGCCAGCAATGAAATGAGCCAATTTGCTTAAGTGACTGTCTAAATGCACTGTTGTGAATTGGTAGAAAAAAAAAAATAAATCAAGTGTGTTCTGTAGCTACCCAGTATTAAAATGCAGGGGATATATGAAACAGAAAAGACCATTTGGTCACCTTGGCTGTTCTCTCTGCCTGAAGTATTGTAAATAACCCAGGAAAGGATTCCTGGGGAGGCATGGCCAGCCAGAGGCTTGCCTGTTGGCAAAGCAGAGTGAGGGTGCCCCAAGTTCAGAATTCCTTTATTTCATTTTGCATGAGAGGCATAAACTGTGGTTACACAGGATTTATGGCATTGGAAGGGTCTGTGCAGTATGGATGTTTAAGGTGAAATTTAATTCAGCAGGTGAAGCACTGACTGAGAGCCTTCTGCTGCTTACTGGTAAAATTGTTACCTAAAGGTGTTAGCCAGTTGGTTCTGTGCCAGAGCCTCTGGGTCCCAGAGCCAAAGGAATGGTTCATAGTCTGTGAGATGCATTTTACTGTATTATACAGATTCATTTGTACACACGTACATGGCGCTTGCTACGTTCTGTAGCACATGGAGTATTGTGTTGTATCATTATCTCGTCATAATATAAATACAATTTTTTATACCTTTTTGTTGTGTTACTCAGGTTTTTTTCAAACTTTCATAACTTGTTTTTTGTGCGTAGTGTTTCTTCTCTTTGTAGTCCTTTACATATTGCACATCTTTCCATGTCAGCTTATTTCATGTCAGCTTTTTCACAAAGAGCTCACTGAGATTTAGCAATTCAAATTAATAGCATGGTACGAAGATTGGGGTGCTACTTAGAGTTCTTTTACACACACTGGCCCATTGAAACCCCAACAGTCATTAATCTTATTTGTCTCTAACCATGGGTGCTGTATAAATTTCCACTATTACATTTCTGAAGACAAACTAACCTGTTTGCAAGGTGCAAATTGAAATGCATTAGTGTCTGTTCTAAGTAATTATACTTGAAATCACTTCAGCTCTTTACAAGACAGGGAAAAAATCATTAAAAGGCAGCCTACAAGTTCTGCATGTTTATTTTGTCAAATATGAAAGTCACATCACGAGTGATGTTCAGCCAGACAAAAACGAGCACTTTAACTGATGAGAGATGAGAGGAGGGACGGAGCTGAAATCCTCCCGTGAATTACAGTTTACTCTCAGCTGCAGTGTGTGGCATCCTCTGGTTTGTGTTTCAGTTTGTCATGCATGTTGGTCTTAAATACAGTGATATCTTAAAAATACAGAAACAGTAGTTTTACGTAGAAATCGTGGCCAGTAGCTAGTTGATATGTTTATATCTGATTTGAATAAGCTGAGCTGCTGAATCAGTAAGATACTCATGTGCAAAGCATAGTAAACTAATTTTTCTATGTTTTCTTTGAAATTAACATTATCACAAAATAAACAAAAAAATACAATCTAGCACTTAATAACTTAGTAGAAATCAATCTCCAACAGAAAAAAAAATAGCTAAAATAGCTACAATAAAATTTTATCAGTGCTGTACTTTGTGTCAACACCAGTTTTTTCAGCACAGAAATTATACTGGGTAAAAAAAATTATTATAAATGTGGTGGCACTATTTTTATAAATCCTGTACAGTTTATGATCTGTACAGCTTTGTTTATGACATTTGTCATATTATACCATTTTTTAATAAGAAAAATAAGTTTCCTTCTTTTGCTAATGATGGATGTTTCAAATTTAATACTAAACATCCAGAAGCTTGCCTTGCCCATCAGGATGAAAATTGGGGTTTTCATTCAAAACAGGGTCAGGAGAGTAAACAAACAATTTTCTGGGAAAAAGAAAATATCCCTTTGAGCATTATATGTTTAAATATATTAGGAATTGTAGCCCAAACACGTAGGAGCTTCTTGTATATTTATGGTACTGAAACCAACAAAGCTGAAGGAAACTAATCACTCTGACCTGCTTTTCTGGGAATACAAGGTCTCAGAATGAAATCTACCATTCCGCTGGAGAGAAGATACATGCACTTGGCAAAGAAAACAGACTGGTGCCAAATTCCCGTCTTCTGACTTTGTTATAATAGAAGTTCACATGGCACTTCAAAAGTTGTGCTTAATCCAGAATACAAATTTGCTTAAAGGAATGAATTACATTTTAGGACAGACTGTTTTCAAAGAGTGACTGTTGCTCCAACAGTCTGCAGCACGGACCTTTGCAATCCTGCTGCTGTGAGCAGATGTGCAGTATGATGCAAAATCAAAAAGCTTCTGTGCAGTTACAGTTCACCAGCTAAAAGCCTATTTCCTTGCCTCCTCTGCTCTGTATTGATATTTTTTTTTTCCAAAACCAAACCATAACCAAAACAAAACAAAACCCTAAAGCTGTAACAAGCAAACGACTTTGAGTTTTTAATCTGACAGATGTATCCCAGTGGGAGGGTTTAGCCTGGGCAGCTGCAATGCCTGTGTGGTGGCACTGCACTCCTTGGCTGTTTGTCACAGCCTCTGACGATGGGTAACCGAGAGCTCCTCTCTGAGGTGTCGGGCACAATGATGTCATGTTTTGCAGTGGAACAAGCACAACATGGTATAGATGGAATACTGCAGAGCTTGCAGACATCCTTCCAGAAATATTTATGCCTTAATCTGCTGGAATTCGCCATAAAATGGCTTGTAAAGGCAATATGCTATCTAAGCAGCCTCTCCAGTTCTAGGAAACAGATGCAAAACAACTGCTTCTAGAATGGAAAAAAAGGGTAAGGTAAGCCTTAACTATGTTTTGGCTGAACACAACCAAAAAAAATGAATCAGCGGAAAACAATCTTGATGCAAAAAGAGCTGCAAAAGCAAATGCTGAAGCACATGGGGCTGAGGTTGGGTGGGAAAGGGGCTGTCAGAAATGTTGATGATTTGTTTGTAGAAAGCTGTTGTTTAATCTCTGTCCTAAGAGCTGATCGATGGTCTAACAGATGAAAATTTGTTTCTCTTTAGAGGCTTGTTCTTTCAAAATGAGAATTTTAAGTGCACAGTGTTCTGACCTAAAATATTTCAATTCTAGCCTGAATTCCTATGCCAGCGGGGATTATGAGATCATGCTGTCTGTCAACTCCTCTTTTGTCCATCTGTTCCCCTCCTCCTTTCCTTGATAACTTCTGAACCTTCTGGCTAATTTTCACCAAATTTGACAAAGCAGAGATAGAATGGAGCCTGCAGTTAATAATCCATGATGATAACTTCCATGTCTGGGTAGAAAGAAATAAAGAAAATAAATTATTTCCTGCATTGAACATAGCTAAATGGAGCTCTTCCCTGTTTTCAAGCGGTGGCCACTGGCCAGCACGGACATAGCTCCAAACCTGCTACAGAATGAGCATGTAGTGCTGCTTTCCCAGGTAAACAGATGGGGACATAGGTTTTGGGAAAGGCCACAAAGGAGTTGAGACATCATAGCTGTGTGAGTCTGGAAAGAGGGAGAGGAACCAGTCACACAGGGAACTGAAGGCATGAGTTGCAGCAATCCAGGCAGACAATTTGATGGACAAAGGACAGGCAAGCTTTTATCAGCTGTATTTGTGGACTTCATTGGCAGAGCTGCCTTTGGATAGCAGAATTTTAGGAATTTTTCTAGGTGTCTAAAATTTGCTTTTATGCAGGCATTTTTAACACAAGTAACACTGATACTTATTTGAAAAAAAACAAACCCAAACCCCAAACCACAGCACTGAGAAGCACAAGTCTGCAAAATACCACTGTAGGAGAAGTTGATTTTGGTGCAAGTAACTGACTGAACTGAAACAGCAGAGCATTATGAAATAAGCTTGTGAATGCTTTTGTTCCTTCTCTGTTGGACAGACACAATGCACTCTATCTGCAAGATGGTTTGAAAACTTCAGCCAGCCTAAATTGCAGCTGCAGATCAAGCTGTAATCTGATGGGGAGGAATTCAACACTACAGCTCTTCTTGCCCAAGAGAACTCACTGCCAGGTCAGGGTTTAGTCTAAAACTGTCTTGCAGAGACCACATTAGACCAGAAATCAACATTCGGCACTTTGCAAGTGAAACAGGTGCTGATTTTGATCAAGAAAACCTAATGCCAGCTTGCCTTAGCTGTGCTAAGATGCAAGGTTGCTCATTTCCCTGTGTTGGTTAATTTCAACAATTGCATTAAGTGAGATTAGAGAAGCTGCACATTTAGGACAAGTAGTGGGAGGGCTCAACCACCCACACACGGACTGGGTCAATGCTTCATCTGGGTGAAATATAGAGGTAACATGTCTGGATACAGTAAATTACTTCTTTTTAAAATAAATGGCCCTATGAACCACAATAAAAAGAAATGCCATTCTGAATTTAGTTTTCAGTAGTGCAGAGGATCTAATTCAAGAGCTATTAGTGGGTGAGCTGCTCAATAGTAGCAACCACAATATAATTAAACTTAACACTAAGATGAATGCAAGACAAATAAAGCAAACAGATACTCAATTTTAAGAAAATAACCTATGCAAAAATGGGGAAATAATGCAAAAAAAACCCTGCCTAAATGAGCAGTTCCAAACCAAAAAGCCTGCAAACACCCAGAAGGCTTAAAAAATACAGTTCCAGAAGCCAAGGTAAAATGTCTGACATAAATAGAAAAACATGATATAAACTTCACAACTCCTTGCATGACTCCATGAGAAATTTATGGAGGCTATTGAAAGGCACATGGGGAAGCCCAGGAAAATGTGGCATGCGAAATGTAAAGAGGAAGTGAAGACAGCTAAACTCAAAGAGTGGCTGATAAAGGATGATCAGAGTGTTAGTAACAAGTTTACTTGATGCTCGTCTGAGAACCAGCCTTTGCAATGCAGAGGTCCCACAATTTATGCCAAGAGCTTTCTGGTAACTTCACGGGCAGCAGCAGCCAAAAAGCCAAGAAAGCAGGGAGCCTTGTAAGGAAGGCACTGGAAATGAGGATTCTCTAGAAATCCTTGGTGCACCCATGCCCTGAGGACTCTGCAGTGTTGTGTCTCCACCCTGAACAAGGCACAGCGATGCTGTAAAAAGTTCAGAGGGAGTTGTTAGGAACAACGCAGGGAATGGAGCACTGGTTCTACAGAAGCCAAAATTTGGGACTGTCCAAACTGGAGAGTACAAAACTGAAGGAAAATGCTCTGGTGGTTTGTAAATTGCCATGAATACCATGGGTAAGGTACACGCAAGATGNCAGCTTGCCTTAGCTGTGCTAAGATGCAAGGTTGCTCATTTCCCTGTGTTGGTTAATTTCAACAATTGCATTAAGTGAGATTAGAGAAGCTGCACATTTAGGACAAGTAGTGGGAGGGCTCAACCACCCACACACGGACTGGGTCAATGCTTCATCTGGGTGAAATATAGAGGTAACATGTCTGGATACAGTAAATTACTTCTTTTTAAAATAAATGGCCCTATGAACCACAATAAAAAGAAATGCCATTCTGAATTTAGTTTTCGGTAGTGCAGAGGATCTAATTCAAGAGCTATTAGTGGGTGAGCTGCTCAATAGTAGCAACCACAATATAATTAAACTTAACACTAAGATGAATGCAAGACAAATAAAGCAAACAGATACTCAATTTTAAGAAAATAACCTATGCAAAAATGGGGAAATAATGCAAAAAAAACCCTGCCTAAATGAGCAGTTCCAAACCAAAAAGCCTGCAAACACCCAGAAGGCTTAAAAAATACAGTTCCAGAAGCCAAGGTAAAATGTCTGACATAAATAGAAAAACATGATATAAACTTCACAACTCCTTGCATGACTCCATGAGAAATTTATGGAGGCTATTGAAAGGCACATGGGGAAGCCCAGGAAAATGTGGCATGCGAAATGTAAAGAGGAAGTGAAGACAGCTAAACTCAAAGAGTGGCTGATAAAGGATGATCAGAGTGTTAGTAACAAGTTTACTTGATGCTCGTCTGAGAACCAGCCTTTGCAATGCAGAGGTCCCACAATTTATGCCAAGAGCTTTCTGGTAACTTCACGGGCAGCAGCAGCCAAAAAGCCAAGAAAGCAGGGAAGGCACTGGAAATGAGGATTCTCTAGAAATCCTTGGTGCACCCATGCCCTGAGGACTCTGCAGTGTTGTGTCTCCACCCTGAACAAGGCACAGCGATGCTGTAAAAAGTTCAGAGGGAGTTGTTAGGAACAACGCAGGGAATGGAGCACTGGTTCTACAGAAGCCAAAATTTGGGACTGTCCAAACTGGAGAGTACAAAACTGAAGGAAAATGCTCTGGTGGTTTGTAAATTGCCATGAATACCATGGGTAAGGTACACGCAGATGAAATGCTAGTGCCAGGAATCATTTGATGATTGGCTTTTAGAGAGAGCTACAAAATCATTCATTGGGTTTTAGAGAGAGCTACAAAACAATTAGGGAAGTGTCTTTTCAAAAAGCACTTCATAACGTTCTGGGACGTCTGTCTTGTGAAGTTATGTGTCAGCATGTTCAAAAAGGCACCAGGCAAATCCAGGGCCATAAAGCCCATACATTACCGAAAGCACTAAGCAGAGGTGGGAACCAGCAACACTGGGCACGCATGGCGAATGCCACGTGTGGGCTTCAAAGAAGCTGGTGGGCGCAGCGATCAAAGCTGGGCGACATCAACTGCGCTCAGCTCTGCCCTATCCTCCGCCCTCCCGTGTGCTGGGCAGGAGAAACGAGGATCAAGGGCCGCAGAGAGCTGAAGGGACGGGCCTGAGAGGGCTGAGGGGACGGGACGGAGCGCCCGCGTCCCACGCGCCCGCCCTGAGGAGAAGCGCAGCCCAGCGCTGGGAGCCCCGCCCACATGACGTCACCGGTCAGCGGGCGGGGCGCGAGGCGGAACGCTACGCGCGTGNCGGCGGGCGGTTCGAGCTGTGGGCGCTTTCCGCGCCTTTCCCGAACTTCCCCTCAGCCTGTCTGGGTCTTCTTTCACCCCTCCCTCGGCCTTCCCGCTGCCGCCCTTCACCCTCCCTAAGGCTCCATTCGGCCCTCCCTTTGCCTCCCCTCCGCCTTCCCGCCGCCTTCCCTCAGCCCTCTCTGAGGCTCCCTTCAGCCTTCCCGCCATTTCCCGCCTCGCTGCCCTCCCCTCGAGCCGCCGCTGCGGAGCGCTGGGGTGAGTATGGAGCTGTGCTGCGGGCTCGGGACTCGCTCCCTGCGGGACGGGATCAGCCACCGCCTCCCCGCTCCCCTCAGACCTCTCGTCCCGGCCGGGGTCCCTGTGGCTGGAGGTAGCGGCTGCTCCGGGGGCGGGACGTGGCGCTTGAGGGCCCCACTTGTGCGGCCCGCGCGGGGCCGGGCATCGCCGGTGCTCCCTCACGGCTCTGGAGTTGTTGTTTGTTGTGTTTGATGGCGGTGGCAGTGCCGTGGTGGCACAGCGTGGCCCCGCACAGAGCTGTCTGGGGGCCCGGTATTTCACAGGATCACAGAATCAGTAAGGTTGGAAGGGACCTTTGGAGACCATCCAGTCCAACCCCCCTGCAGGGAGCAGGTCACCCAGGAACGTGACCACGTTGTTTTGGAATGTCTCCAGAGAGGGAGATTTCACCACCTTTCCAGGCAGCCTGTTCCAGTGCTCTGACACCCTTAACGTAAAGTTCTTCCTCATGTTATAGACAAACTTCTTGTGTTTTAGTTTATGGCCATTATTCCTTGTCTGTGGGCACCACTGAAAAAAATGTGGTAGTATCCTTTTGGCATCTATAGTTGTGTATTTTGAGGATAGCCCTTTATAAGCACGGAGGGAAGAGGACGCTTGGAGCGCTGCCCTGTGACAGAAACTCATGCAACAGTCTGTGTCATCTGCAGTCGCTGAGCTAAGTCAGACTTAGAGCTGAGACAAGATGAACTAAGTCAGATGGGGCGCTTAAGAGGAATGGCTTTACTTCTTTAGACTCCAGGCTGGCTGACAGAGTCGGGTTCTCTGGTGAAATGTATGTTTTAGAAACAAAGTATCAATATCAAACTAAAAAAAGTCCCTTAGTATTACCAGAGTTTTGCAGACAAGGCCTCCTGACTTGATAACTTATCCTGTATCCTTTGCTGTCTGTCACAGGGGCTTTAGGATCCCAAAGTGATTGTCTGCTAGGAAACAAAGGCAGCAATCTCTCTTTTCTTGTAAGTTGTGACCGTTTTCACAAGAGTATTTTTACACTGATCTTAATTCTAATTTTTTATAATCGATCAAAAAAACCCTGCAGTTTTATTTTGAGGTATTATTTTTTTAATTGTTATTATGTTGAGGTAATATGTTGAAGTATTTCTTGTTCCATTTTCAGAGGAAACTTTAAAACAAAGATTTAGAAGACAAGATTCTGCTTGCTGTTGAGGTAAAAAAACCCTTACAGCCAAGACCTTGAAGTGGTGTAACATCACTGTAGTTTTGTTTTCAGAACAGACTGAAAACCATGATCATTTTGAAAGATTTAAAATAATTTTGGGTGGTTATTAAAATGAATGTGTGGAAATCTGTAAGGAAAATCACTTTTGCCAGCCAATGAATTGCTCCATATTAACACCTATTGCTTTTAAATTGATGATACTATACCGTTTTCATAATAAGTTTCTGTGAATTAAGGAAAACACAAGTGCTTGCAATGATCTGGGATGTAATTGATACAAAAATATGTCCTGATTTGATCAACAAGAGATACTAAGATATCTGAAATTAAAATTGCTTTCTAGTCTTTGAATAGCCACTTTAATCCAAAACAGCATTCAGGGGATTTTTTTGTGATCTGACACTTCCTTCATCCTGTACAGATTCTTTTTATTAAAATACTGAATATTCATTTTAAATGGAAAAAAAAATAGCTGGAATAATACCCCAGACTTTTTCATGTATTTGAATCTTTTCTGCCTACAAAAATAATTTTAACATGAGCTGTGGAAAGGATTTTGTGGAAACTCTTAAAAAAAATGGATATCCAAAGGCTGATGAGCTTAATGGAGAAGATTTTGATTGGATGTTTGAGGCTTCAGAAGGCAAATCATTTCTGGAGTGGTTTTGTGGAAACATAAACGAGCAGCATGTGGTATCTGAAGAAGAACTGCAAGATTTTGATAATCTTCTCAAGTGTGGTAAGCCTGTTTTGGAAGGAAATGCAGTGGATGAAGTCCTTAAAACCTTGGAGCCCATGGGTTCCACAAAGAGCCAAGAGGAGGACAGGGAAGAAGTGAAGAAATTAGAGGATGAGATTCAAACTCTTCAGAAGTTAAAAAACCACCTAATTCATCAGCATGATAAACTTCAATTGTTGGTCACTACAAACAGCCACGTGTTACAAACATTCCAGAGCAGAGAGGAAGAAGCACATAAATATTGGAAAGAAGGCCTGGCAGTGTTCACTGAAGCAAATAAAAAACTTGACAATGAACTGCAGTCTCTTATAGCTGCAGTGAAGGAATTTGCCTCTTTCTTCACTGCTTCAGATTCAGAACAAGGGTCAGATGCAAATCCAGTGTTTTTTTCCCGACTTTCTTTGGATAAATATTTGTCTGTGGAAGAACAAAGCACTGCAGCACTCACATCGCACGTAAAAAAGCATTTTTATAAAGGTATGTCTGAATGTGCTGAAAATTCACATGAAGGCAGCTCTCAGCTTGAAGATTTAATCAAGCAAATCCCTTTTGATGAGGCTAATGAAGTTTGTGAAGAGAGGAGGGAGGTTGCCAGGCTGCAGACAGCGTACATTTGTGGTCAGAACCAGCTCATTCAGCTGCAGGCTGAGGAGAAGGGCATCAGGGCAGCTATCAAGTGTGCAGAGAGCCTGCTGCAGTCCTCGGACAAGGTAAGGCACTAAAGGTGATAGAAGGTACTGGAGTTTTAAACAGAGGGGCAAGTTCCACTGGATCTAGTGAAAGGAATTGCTGAGTTATTGTTATTTCAGTTATTTTTATGTAGAGAATTGCTCTTTTATGAAGTTTTAGTCTTGCTCACAAAACTGCTGTTGTGAAATACCTTCAGTTTCTACAGTTTCAAATTCTTCAGTGTGGTACAGTACCTTTAATTCTACTTTCCAGCATTTCTACCTTTAAAATCCTAGAATTTGTAGTATCTTTCTAGTTTAGTTTAGCTTTGAATTTTCATATTGGAACTGGCTCGTTGAACAATAAACAGAATCCTAGCTTTGGTTGCAGTTTTGTGGTATCAAGGAGCCAATATGATAAATGTATTCCTGTTTATATTGCGTAGCATAAGCTTTAAAAGTTTTAGTTCACTGACTCTGGAAACTCAAGTATTTGTTCCAAATAAATGAATCTGATAGTTGAAGCTGCAGAATTCTCTCAACAAGTGAGTGACAGGTGGATGTGGCTAGTGGAATTTGTGAAGAAATCATAATGAAAGGAAAGGTGTTTGCTTATGCCAGTTGTGGAATACCTTGAGGCATCATGTCAGTTTGTATATTTTCATTTATGGATGAGTAGTATATAGGACTTGATTGATTAGGGTAATTTGAAAAAGATTGATTCTGCCAGCAGTGTTGATCATCTGACTGAATATAAAAAATCATGTTTGCTTGTGAGATTTCAGCTAGACATGCTTGAAACAGGTGCTAGGTAAAATGCAGCTTTTTTGTTTTTAACACAATAAACTGTTTCCTGACCCTGTGGATATAATAAAAATAGTTTTTAATGAAATGTATTTATTACCTACTTTGTTAATCTGTGGTTGCATTATTTTGTAAAGTTCTGTAAAACTACCTGTGGAATTTTCATATTATTTTGTAGTTAAATTTAGCATAAATACATGAATCTGATATGAACTGAAGAAATATTTGGCTTGGTGGGAACCATGAAGAAATTCACAAATATTTTGTTTTATGCAGGATATTGGACATCAGGAAAACATTGATGCTAAAGTATCTAGTTTAAGTGCTGAAATTTCAGCAATTAAACAAGATATAGCTCGGATAAATAATGAAGAGCTGCTTCCCCTTCTTAAGAAGAATGCACAACTTTTGACTGCACCAGTGGTGAAAGCATACTTACATCACCAAATTGCTCAGCAGGGCTGTTATGCTGCAATTCAAGATAAAATAGGCAGGCATTTGATAAGACAGAAAACATCATTTGAACTTATTCAGCTGGGCTGTGAAATGGAGATGAAGAAACACCAGGAGATCAGCTGCCTACTTGAGAATTTGGCAGAATCTCTGAAGCAAAGAAGTGATAAATTGCAGCAGAGACTACGGCTGATAGCTGAGCAAACTGACCAGGAAAAGCCAAGGAACACTATTAGTTCAGAGGATGGTTTATCCTGCAGGCAAGTATTATAGTCACTGTTGAACCTGGATTTCCTTTGAAATATTACTGGGGAGATGAAGGCTCAGGCAAGGTAAGCCTTGCCTGCTGCCAACTGCTTACTTACGTGCTGCAGCTAATTAGAATTTTGAGTTTTCAAGAACTGAAGCCTTCAAGATGTGAAACTTGTTCCTTCCTTGTCCTTTGAAATTCTCTTCAGGTTTGCCTGAGGAAAAACTCTTAAATTATCAGTCTTTTTAATATTGCTGAAGCATTCCTAATTAATATCTGTAACATGAAGAATGTTTAAACCCAAGCCTGCCTTATCTAACTCTTCCTGATACTCTGGAGGTATAGATGTTAATAGCAGGGATTGCCCAGGTTGTATGCACAGCCTCAGTGGCTGAGCCAGCAAAATCCCCTCGTGTGGTGGGAGAGAGGAATGACTCCTTTGGGCCATGAAATGTGTTTAGGTCAGTTTTACTGCTTGATTTGCCATCTGGTTTGAGTGTCCTGGCACCCATGTACCAGTCTGGTTTTTCACCATCTAAATAATTAAGTCTCCTTAAAGTTCAGATGATACAGTTAAGGATGTGTGCTGTGCTGCTCTTCTATCAGGACTGGACCTTTTGATGAGCTATGTTGTATAATTATAGGTGTGTAACTGTCAGACTTTTTGTTCTTCTTTAGAATGGTGTTTTAAGTGTTTGGGGTTTTTTTTGTAATTGATAAGTCATAGCCGAGTATGGTTTGGCACAGTGAATAACTGGAAGAGTTAGGCAGCATTAGTTTTACTCCTATTTTGTGTTTGTGTCAGCTTGTTACATATTTGTTCAGGTTTATTATAAAGTCTCCAAATCACTGAATGTTTCTGACTACTTTCTGTTTTTTTAGAAAAAGGGAAGGGAAGTTGAAAGAATTAAAAACCTTATAGGGTTTGTAAACAAGACACTTGAAAGACATTCAGTTACTTCTGAAATATAGCTCCCCTGCTCTTAATAGAGCCAGTCTGATTTTATATTAGGCATCAGCTCCTAAAGATTTTGTTATGCAGAGGTGGTGGTAAGATTTGGACTGTGTAATGTTGTCTGTAATCGTATTAGACCCATTCCTGATGCAGTGTAAGGGTACAGTTTGCTATACTGTGTAATGCTGTCTTTTGCATGGCTTGTAACTAATTGCAGAATTTCTTAGCAGTCTTCATAGATAGAAAACTGGAAATACTTCTGTAAACTTGAAAATGTTACAAAGATTGTTCTTATTTCTCATTGGCTGTTGAAGTCTGCTTTCATTCAGCACTTAAAAAATCTCTTGCTTTGCAGTCCTTGAAGTGTCAGGAAATAGTTGGCAAAAGCACACTGCCAACTTCTATTTGCATTCATGATGTACTTATTGACTGTTACTTTAGTATTTCATTGCTGCTAATTTGGTACTGAAATATTTTGAATTCCAATTAATCACTTCTATATAGATGGAATCCTAAAATCAGTGGGAGATATAATAGTGGTGTAAAAGTGTCCTCAGCACTTTTACATGATGCCTTACTCATCCACTGACTTATCAACAATAGACCTGTTATCTTAACTAATGATGATAGAGTTCTTAGGAAAGTTAAAATATTTGTGTGTCTAACTTCACTTGTTACAGGCTGTATCAGCTCCTGGAAGGAGGAAGTAAAAAACAACAATTGTTTAAAACATACAAAACGCTGGAGCAGATGGCTCAGAAGTTAAAGCAGGACTGTGCTACAGTGCAAGATCAGCTGGCAGCATCTGCTCAAGAGCAGTCTCTGCTTTTGTCCAACCTAGAAAGGGATGTGGGTGCCCTTCATGGTGCTCTCTGTTGTGGAACAAATCAGATACAGCTCCGGAGTCTGGTAAGCCCTTAATGATTTTTTTTTTCAAATTATTACATTGTGTGTCATGTTCTTTTACTGATAAAATACAGTGTTGAGGCTCTAGAGAGACAAACTGTCCCCACTTATCAGCAAAAAATTTATTAGCATAATGATGATGGATGCTGAACATTTACATTGTTCTTGGCAAGTATTGGATTTTTGTAAATGCTGGCAGGTAATAATTTATTTTGTTTCTGAGCAAACTGTTGCATCTAACTGAATTTCTTTCAAAGGCATGTGCAGTCCTGTATTCCTGTAAGCTTTTGGTGTGGGACATGCTTTGTCTGGCTAGGGTGTCATTTAAGTTGCTCTTCATTTCATATGGACTTTCTCCTCTGTTACCTCAAGTAGTACAGTTTGGCCCCTTAAAAGCCTGGCCATGGGTGGGTCATTTGGACAAACTAAACATACCAGAATTTTGAAGGACAATTACAGTAGGACAATCCTGCTACACAGCTCTCAGGTGTTATGTTTAGAGCATCTTTTAAATGGGAACAGGGTTTGTTAAATGCATCTTGCTAAGGTTTTTAAATCATTGTAGATACCTCAAAAATGCATCAAGGGAATCTCCTGTTATATAATACTTTCTTGGTTAATTACATAAAAATACATTTAACAGTCATCTGTCAAATGAATTTGCAACATATAGAACAGTTTTTATTTAAAAATGAGACTGTAATTGGAACAGTATGTATTTAGGGATTGCACATTATTAAATAAAATACCTTCCCACTGATTTAAGTTACTACTTAAAATATGACACCTTGTTCTACTGCTACTGTTTCTCAGGAAAAGTAATTTCTTTAATAAGGGGATAATGTGCAAGTAGATGATTAGTCTGCTTATACTGAACTATCATAAGAATGCCAGTTGGGAAAGTTGTAGCTAGTATTTAATGATTTAATTGTAAAATTGATTTGGCTTTTTTGTTGTGCTTTTTTTTTGCTTGTTTGTTCTCTTTTAAGATGTGATTAGCAGTGAAGACTTGTAATTGATAGAAAATGTCATTTTCTCTCTAGGTCATGTTCAGATTCTTATGGTCTTAACTCATCTGGTCAACAAGTAAATGAAATTACATTTGCATAATACTATATGAGTTCTGTTACATGGAGCTCAAAAATTACATAAATTGAATGGAATCACTAATTATTTTTGTTTCTGATTTTTTTGTGATTACTTTTTGATTACAAACCAGTGGCTTCTCAAAGCAAAAAACCTTTTATATTTCTACCTCAGCTAGTGTATTAACAATAGAAAAGTAATATTTTTTTTGTCTTTTATTTTTTGTTAGGAACTTACTGAGCAGTTTCACCAGCTGGAAGTGGTTTTAAATGAATTAAATCATCTCCTTATGGATTTGGTTGCTGATCTGAAGTCAAAGAAAAGGGTTTTAGAGTCCAATAGGCTGCATCAGATGGAAAGAGACTTGTATGTGTATTTTTTCAAAGATGAAGAGCACGTGAAAGAGATGGTGGAGAAGCTTGAGCAGCAGTCTCAGGCTAAAGCCAGTGGCCTGGAAGATGAGAAGTTCACAACCAGTGGAGTTCTTAATGTCTAAACAGCAATGTACTCTTAAGAAAGGAAAATGTTAATGTAAACTGCTTACGAGTTTGTGGAATAATAAGCATTAGCTTGTCAAGGCTGACACTTACCTGTCACTGCAGTGAATCTTAACTGCCAGCTGGGATTGTGTGCTGCTTTATGGCTTCTGCCTGCTGAATTCATTCTCAGTTTTATCAGAACTCTTGGATATGAAGTAACTTGGTTATTTGATAGAAGTACATTCAGGCTGCTCTTCTGCTGGCCTGTGTGTTCATTGCTGCTGCACACAGCGTAGCATCAATAGGGATGTGTCATATCCTTGAGTTAAGTCTATTTGCATGCTAAGAACTTTTGACTGAACTGCAAAATAAATGTGGAGAAGACATTCCAGATTTTGGAACAAGAATGTAATGTGCTCATAGTGAAGAGGAGAGTTCTCAAAGGCAGCAGATAATCCATGATTGTTTCCCTTATGGTTCTTCTAAGAAGACTTGGTTTTGTTAGAAATGTGTTGGAATATGTACCAGAATCTGTTTTAACTACTGAGACCATCTGTTTTAAGACCATTCCAATATATCTTAATTTAACTTATGGCCTGTCTTCTCCATTGAACCCAGTCCATACTTACACTGGGATTGTCAATGAACAAGAATTTTAAATTTATCCTCTGTACTTCTGAGTTTGCCTTATAATTTATAGTGATAGGCATTTCAATTCAGAGTGCTGATGCTTTCATACTTGTGCTTTCATGTGCATTGTTAGCCTGTTTATCAAATTTTTATATAGCTTCCTAATATACCAATGGAACTAAATAGGCTTTTATAATATGATAGCTTCCAGTCTTTTATATTTTGATGGGATCAGCTGTGCTTGCTTTCAAGCACTGTACATATTGATGAAGGTTAGTATATTGGTTTAAATTCAGTAATAGTAGTCTTAAAACTATTTTTATGGCAGACTTTTAACTTCTATATGATTATAACTTATTTTTAATGGTGTAATTTTTTTAGCTTACTGGTTGGCTGTCTTTATGTGTGGATTTCATGCTGCTTAACTCTATACTTTGTGTTTATTATTAAATGCCAAACTCTGTCAATTCAGTTCAGTGTGGTTAATACTTATGGTGAATCTGTGGGTTTTTCTAGGCCTGTTCTCAGGCATGGTGTCTTGTTTATATTTAGTCTGATGGGTTCTCATTTTGATCTGCCCCTGGGGCTGTGACTGCTGCTTCCCAGCCTGAGAAGTCAGGGAGCACTTTAACCCTGTGCAGGAAAGAAATGTTGCTCTTAGGCATAGAAGTTAGGAGTTGAGTGCAGGGAAGGATTTTACTTCTGATTCCTGGAATGTCAGGGAAAAAAAAAGCCATTCCACCTGTCACCCTTTCCTTCACATGCTCACTAATGAGAACTGGATAGATATAGCCAGTGCTAATGCAGTGTGATGGTTGTTCCTCTTTGAATTGGATGCAAATATTTGCACTTGTAAGTATTAAAAGTTGCAGTGTACCTGTGGTCTTGAGCCAAGAAAAATATTTCCATGTTGTTTGCTCGTGGTTAAGCTTGACAGTCTGCTCATGCACTGGATCTGATGGGAGAAGACCAGAGTAGGCAGGACTCCAGTTACCCACTTGTATAGGAATAATTTCACAGCAGGTTTTGGTATAGAGATTGATTTGTACAGCTTGGATCCTTTAAGTATTCTTTAAAATGTTGGATATTTTTCTTTGTGTCAAGTTTTACATATTCTTCTGGTCTAACTGTAAAACAAGAACAAGTCCTCAGTGTGGACACAGTTACCTGTGATTCTCCAGTGTGTGTTGTACCCATGAATTCTCCAAGTATTTCGTAAGTATTACAGAATATGGACAGGTCAGCTGGAAAACCAGCTCCTTTTCAGAAGAGGATAACATTTACAACAACAATGGGGTCAAAGCTTGTAAAGACTATAGATGCTGCTGACCAGTTTCTTAAATTGACAAGCTGTTGTAGCTATTTTAAAGTTAACAATATATAGCAGTATTTGAATGCATCAATTATATAAAATTTTAAAAAGTAGAGGTCTTTTATGATAAGCATTTTCTGAAATAGCACATAACTAATGGCTGTATATGGTGATAGTAATGCTTGTTTCTTTAATCGTGTTGGCTTAATTTTGGCAATTACTTGAAAATTAATTGTGTTTTTTGTGATAAAATCCAAGCACTAATAACAGTAAATGTATTCACGTGCTAGATACAAACTAGTTTAAGGGTGCTGGGAGAGGGAAAGTATCTCAGATGTACATACTTGTTTTATTTGTCAGACATTTTAGTGCAAGTTAGCTGTACTTAGGACTGCTGATTTTTTAATCAGTGTATTAAAACACAATTTCAAAGAAGTTTGTTTTTATAAATTATTACATTTTTATTTCCATTACAATACTGATAGGCATTCTGGGAGCAAATGTAATTTTCCATTGAGAATGAATGGCTAAACTTGTTGACTATAGTTTGTCTTTAATTTCAACAGAATAAAAGTGAGGATTACTCATGGCCCTGATTAATTCATAATTTGTGTGTTCTGTGTTTAGGTTTAATTTTAAAAATGGAGCAGTACATAGGATGTGAGGTTTCTAAAGTGCCCTTATCTGATATTGCTCAGAGGATTATGACAGCTTTGCAGTCTATTCCTGTAGAAGCTCAGACTAACAGAGAAAACCAGAGTGAGTAAATCTTAGCCTATTTGTGGTTTTCTGTTGAAAAATTGAAACATAACAATATCGAAGCTCTAGTCCCTGTTTTTAAACAGAGGAAGAGAAAAGGTGAGACTTCTGGTTTACAGGTTTAGAAAATGAATTAAGCTGTAACTGTGACATTTGCTGGGACTTTTCTGATTCAACCATGTTATGTGAATGCAAGGAATGGTACCAAGAATTTAATTATTTTCACTTTCTGTTCCTGCTACGTGGTACAGAATTATATGGGAATTTCAAACTGTTACTTACGTACTACAATGTCATTAATTAGATGCATACATTAGCTTGACTCTGGACTAGGTATTTAAAGATCACTGAAAGGTACTAGGAACTTAACAAGAAACTATGAGCTCTCCAGACTCATGTCTGTCCTTAAAACATGTATTCATTAGCAGTGTGCTCTTTGTGAAATTCTAAGGGGAAGAGTGAACAAAAATCCCAATGAAAGAACAAATTAGGTAATGCTAAAAATGCCTCAGCAGATCTAGAACATTGTGGATACTAGGGAGGTTTTGCAAGGTTCAGGTTTTATTCTCAGTTCTGTGCAAGTCACAGTCAAATTGTGGCTCTGGAGAAGAGTAGAAAGTTAAGAGTTTCAGTTGTCTGTTTTCTCTGAGAAGTAGATCTTGGAATATTACCTGATCAATGGGCTTTAAATCTAGCATTTATTCCTGCATACATTGTGGTTTTTGCAGCCACTGTTCTCTATTAATTATGGTTCAGGCTCCTCTTTCAGTGAAGTATTGGATCAGTGGAGCCTGGTGGTGTAGCAGTGACAAAGGTAGTAGTTCATCAGTATGTAAATCAGTGGTAGACTGATTTACATGTTTAAAGAAATGTGGGATGAGCTAATTCTAAAATTTTACGTTGTATGTGGTACACCTGGGACCAAAACCCAGATGATTTTAAAGAAAATTTGATCTCTTTTTAGCCTCAGTTTGATATTTTACTTCTCTTGCTACATTGTCATTGCCTGTACATATATATATATATATATTTATATGTGTATATATATATGCATATACATATAGCTTTAGTGTGGGTCTGTAAAAAAGTTTGCCTCTCTTAAAAAACCAAAAACAACTGCAAACCTTTGATGTTAGTTGGTCTGTTTCAGACTGCATTGAACTGTATTTTATAGATAGATTTTTAAATCTTTAATTCTACTTAATGGAAAAAGTGCTTGTCTTTAAAAGGTAAACATTGGGCTTAAATAGAGCAAATATCTGCAATGTTGACCTAGTTGGTGAAATTCTGTGGTTATCCTGGCAGTGGAGCTCTAATCTTTCCATCAAGCCTTGAGGAGTTGGAAGCAAGGACGGGTTTCTGCTGCCATCTGGTGATACTTTGTCAAAATTCAGAGAGTGGAAGTTGCAGATCTCTTCAATACCCATCATACTGATTATTGTGTGCTGGAGGAGGGAAATGTAATCCTCATTGTCTTCTCTAGGGATTGGATTTGTCAAGGAGAAGTGTCTAGCTGTGAAACAATTAAAAGCACTGAATGTAAACTCAGATAATACAATTCTTAATTTATTTTCTTGTCATAGAAAGTGTTGAGAAAACCAAAGGTAAAATGTTTGAAGCTACACAGCTTCATACACGTTGATGCCATACTGGCTGTTCTAACAGCTTAAGTTAGAAGTTTGAAGTGGAGCTACACTTAGACTGACATGCAGAAATAAGCTTGTTTTCTTCTGTAGACAAAGGTCTTGATTTGCTCAGACAAGTTTTTTTTAAAACAGTTCTAATAAATTATGCCTTGTGCCTTGTTTGACGTTGGTCAACAGCATTGCTGTTTCTGAAAAAGTGTCTTGCTGCTGGTAATGCAAATTCATAGCTGACAGCAGCAGCATAATGTTGTACTCAGTATGGGGGGACAAAATACATATTTTGCCTGTGAGGGTCTTTTGGCTGGGCAATAAGATAATTGAGACATAAAAGAATCCTAACTAATTGAAAGTTCTGGAGAGACCTGCACTTCAGGGGGGTTCTCTTTTTCCCTGTTCCTCTTTCTGTACTCACTGAGATAATTACTGCTGGCCTGTTACTCCTGGCTCCTTCATTCCAGGCTTCACTTGCTTCCCTTCTTCTTGGGATTTGTGGACAGTGTTAGGGCAGAAAAGAAATGCATGACCTAATGGTTTCACTTGCCATGGTGTGAGTCTGAGGTGCATTTGCAAAGCCTGCAAATGGAACTGCAGCATCTGTGCTTTCAGAGCCATGGGCTGAAGCTCTCTGGCAGTTCAGTGGGGGCCCAGACTCCCAGCTGTGCTGTGTTCTGTGTCAGGCACAGCACTGGTGGCTGGACTGCTTCTCGTGGGACTGGTGTCACCTTATCTTCCTGTCACTTGGTCAGGTCTGAATTCTCCTTGCTTTCTCTTACCCAGTCTTAAAATGCCTGTTCTGTTGCAAGATGAGAAATGTGAAAAAATCATCCCCTGCAGGTGGAGCATGGTCGGTTTGTAAAACATTATATGCTGAACCCAAATACAAATAATGCTTTATAGAACCAAGGTTTTGTGGAATACTGCTGCTGAATTCCAAGAAAATAGTTAAGCTGTGTAAAGTTTCTAGAGTTTGGATTTTTTTTTTCCTTCATGTCATACCCCCAGCTTTACTATGACCAAAATGAGTTGTGTTTTCTTGAAAGAGGGAAATTCACATAATTATGGACTTACAGTAGTGCTTCCTCTGAATACTATGGAAAATGTTTTTCTGCTTTGTAGTGAACTTTAAGTCATTTTTTCTTAATGGTGACAGAACAGTCTTTTGCATATGCATATTATGGAACCTGCAGGGCCCTTTTAAGCATAAATACTTGATAATAATTTGATAAATGGTTGTCAAGGGAAATTTTTACAATTCTTTCAGGTTTGGTAAAAGTGTCAGTAATGTAACCCTGTATGAAACCTAAGTTATATGGGCTGCTTGCAGATTCATTTGTATTGTAATTTTTTTCTTATTTTTTAAAGGTATAGAGAAGACAAAGGAAAATAAACTAGATGATAAGGATGCACATCTGAGAAACAAAAAGGCAAGCATTTTGTAAGATTGAAAACCACTAAAAGCAGTCTTTTTGTAACAGGTTGGAAACTATAGACTGGTTCTTTGATAACAAGCTTTATCATGATAAAGCTTCAGGTACCTTCCGCTGTCTTATTTTACACTTGGCCTATATTTACCTATGGGAGTCTGGGCCCAACTTCTGTTCCCTTTTCATAGGAAGTTGGTCTTAGGACAGATTGATCTGAAATGAGTTTGCCACATTCAGACAGTCACCAGAGCTTAGAAGTGTTCTCAGACTCCTGTCACTGAACAATCATAAAGTGAGCTGATTCATATGAAAAATTCCCTTGTATTAGGAAGCTTAATTTTGGGTTTAATTATCTCTCTAAATTAGCTTTGATATGCATGTGAGTGCCAGTGCAAGACTGGGAGCAGGTACTGTGGCAGCCCCAGCTCAGGCTAAGTTTGTAAAATCCATTGAGTTGATTGATGAGTTGTAGATGCTGCAACTAATCCCAGCTGCAAATTTTGCAGCCTTCTTTACTCTGACTCTGGTGCATGTTGCACACTTCACACACTTCAGTTCCATTCAGGTTGCTCAAGATGCAGAAAACTGATGCTTTGCATGGAATAAGATAGTTTTACAAATTACACTGGCTCACAGATACTCATGCAGCTGTGGGTGTACATGGAGAGGAATAGAACCCCTTTTTGTAATGATGACACTAATTTTGACTTGCTGCATCTAGTGAGATCTTCCTGCATTGACATAAGTTATGAAGCTACATCCTGGGAGTCATTTTCTCTACTTCCAGCCATGTCATTATTTCTAATAGAAGATCAGTTCTTCACAGAAGCTGCTGTTTCTCTCTGTGGTTAATTGTAGTTCCAGCTGTATTATTCTGACTTGATAATTAAATTGCTTTGTTTGTATTTTTTGAAACTTTAAAAGAGAATTGCTTATCCTGGTTGTATAATTATTAGTGTCCTAATTTAAATTCTGCTGTGTTGAATGGTAAAACTATTTGCAGTTTGACTGGAGAATACACTTAAGTGAATTAGTTGTCTTTTTACAGCCCTTGAACATTTGGCCCTTCTGTGATACATTTTTCCTTTTCTGATAACTTTATAGTGCCCACCTTTTGATAAGCATTGCATAAGTCCAGTTAATTTGTCTTCATTCAGAACAGCCACTATTCATTTTGGTAGTAGCTGAATTAGCTTCCTTTTCCTGTTTACTTAGAACCTTGTAATTGTACTTTTGCTGTAGAGTTGATCCTAGAGTTGATCTAAAGCAGTCTTAAGCCTTTTTTGTCACTTGACTCTTAAGTTCTAAAGTTTGAGAATGTGGGAACTAGGTTGTGGAATATTGTGAAACCATAAAAAAACCCCAAGCTAACTGGTTTTGTCATTCTGGCTTGCTCAATCAATCCAGATGGGATGGAGGTGCACAGCAGCCTTTGAGCAGTGAAAACTGGCACCCTGGGGACAGCAGGACCTTGTGCTTCTTTTGAAGTGAGGAGGTCTCAGTTTTTGCAGTGGTAATGACAGCAAATGAACTGAATGAGACTGGGCTAGAAGAGACCAAAATACAGGAATTATGAGAGACTTCAGTTACTTTCCAGTGGAGTAGATGAATATTAAGCTTATACATGATGCTCCAGCTGAAAATTAGGAGACAACTGCTTTGTGAAACAGTTGGAGAACTCATGAGAAAAAATTGTTTATATTTGATTCTGTGTAAGATCAGGTCCAAAATCTTCCCTGCTGACAGGTGCTCTTACAGACAGTATAATCTTTTTGGAGGCATTGAAAGATAGATAAGACAGTAATGCTTAATTTTCAAAAAGAAAACTATATAAAATTGAAGAAGCTTTTAAAGGAAATTATATGGAATTGCCCTCCAAAACCAGAAAATTTGTAGGTAGTATAGGGATTTATTAAAGCAGAATACTGAAAATTTATTTTTGTTATGTCTTGCAATCCTGTAAGTTGCATGAAGGGATCCAGTTGATTCAAATTGAAATTCCAAAGCAGTCATTAAAGTCCCTTGCCAAAAGTTCTGTAACAAAGGAAGCTGTCATGAACGTGAAAAGAGCTCTGAAGCTTGAAGCTAAAGATGAAGGGTCTCTTCCCTCTTCAGACAATAATAACCTTGTCACTATGGAAGACAGGCAACTGGAGTAGATGCATCTTATGGTTGTTAATTTGCCATTTTTAGTGTTGGACTAATATTAAGTTTAAAAAGTGGTTGTGGATGTAAACAGTACATGTCAACAAAATCTCTACTGATGCATACTTGAATTTTGGTTTATGTAATGTCGTTCTCCTAAACTGGTTCTGTTTTGTTAGTATCAACAGTTTTTCACAGAATTTTGCTTTCTTGAAAGCCTATCTAAATTAACTTGGTGCAATTTTTAGTTTCTCCTAATAAGTCAAATAATTGGTTTGCTAAAAATTTCTGATTTTCCCAGGAGGTTTGTGATTCCAGAATTACCATATTAAAAGCAAATGTCAGCCCTGAAAAAAGAACTGCTGGTCAGATAGTGAGGACAGTACATATGGATGAAATACTTGGCTGTCAAGATACCAAAATATCTGGTAGCTGTTACCAGGATTCAGGCTTCCCAAAATGGGGATATCGAGAAAGGAGTCTTTCAGTAGAAGAAAAAAGCCTGAAGGATGAGGAAAAGAAAATAGTTATTCCTCTTAAAAGAAAGCAAAATGTGTCTACATCTTGTTCAGAGAAATCAAGAAGATTGCATGTAAATACCTGCATGTTCTTACATGAAAGAAGATACAGCTGTACTCCTGGACAAATAAAGTCTTCTGGAAAGTATCCTTGTGATATCAACAGTTTAGGATGTGAAGAAAAAAGTGAACTGCTTGCAACTATAGAGCAGGCAGCAGCTTTTGTAACTACTATGATATTTCAAGATGGTTCTTCACAGCTGAACTCAGAGCAGGTTAGTGAAGGATGGGTTTTGTTCAGAGTCAGTTCTGCAGAACCATTTGAATGTGCATGTGACTGATAATCACAAACCCATGTTCATTGGCAGCACTTGAGTATGATATACCAACATGTACAGTTAGATTATGGTTTATTTTAAACTGCAAAGTAGAAGTTAGAGAAAATGAAACCACTGGGATTTCTGTTTCAAGGCTGAAATAATTGCATGTTCTTCTACTGTGTCCATGGTGTATGCAGTAACTGTAGTGTACATAATATGTTTCATATTGTAAAACACTTGAGAATTTTTCTTTATAGGATTGCACAAAATCTTTCAGAGGAAACATTATTGTAATTATGCTTAACAGGCCTCTACCTCATCAGTAAAAGGAGTTGTTGTGTTGGTGAAGAATCAGACTGATCAGCCTTGTCCTCCCAGTCACACTTCAACTGGCTATATTTGGAATGCTGCTAATGAAAATGATAAATTAATTTATTTAAAAACAGAACAATCATCTCTCTGGGAACAAGAACAGCCTCACAAGAAATTTTCTTGGTGAGAGTATGTAGAAAAAAATACTGTTTTGCTTTACATATGCTTTCAGGAGTAATGATGTTGGTTACTTAGCACAGGCCTAATCTTACATGTCAGGCTCGTTAAATTTCATTTTGGCTCTATTAGTTCCTCCATATCAAGTCTGGGGTAACAGAAACCAAACAGGAATAGACTGTTCCTTTGGGCTCAGCATATCACTGACTGCAGCCCTTGCAGAGTTAGTTGGGATTCTGGTAGGAGCTGTTTACATTCACCTGCAAATCTTTTATGTGCAGCTAAAGCTGGACAGCACCAAAGAATATGGTTTGTCCAGAATATGTTTTATCTTTCTTGTATTTTATCTTCCATTTCCTGAACTGCATTTCTTAGCTAGTACATTTTTTATGGACATCGTTGTGATAAACACCCTTTCTGAGTTTTGTCAATACTTTAGATCTTTTTAGCATGGGTTATATTAATGGCTTTTGACATTCCAAATGAAGTTTTACTAATATTCAGTAATAATACAATATAATTTTGGAAGTAAAGGCTTTATGTATCTGCTTAATACTTGGACTAAATTTTAATCAAAAGTTGGACTATGTTTTAAACTTACAGTTATTATAACCAAAGTCCATTTTTATTCCTATTAACTTGAAAATCATATCCCAAAAAGGGAGAAATGAGAACTGAATCTGATTGCTGGATGGAATACTCTAGCATGTTAAAACTCCATCAGAATATTTTGTGACTTTCAGTAATAGCTGTCTTATTGTAAAGGGCTGAATTTGGATTATTAAATAACAAGAAGTTAATTTCCAGATGTGGGATTTGGTTCTTAGTTGCATCTCTTCCACTGCTTGAAATCATATTTTGAAACAAGCCATGACTTTGCTTCTCCAGGTGAAATATCAGGGTTACATGACAAGTGGTGTAATAACATTGTCAGCTTGAATATAGGTTGTTGTGAGCTGAGAATATCATATCAGTAAAGCATGTACATATGAATAGCAGAAAATTGATAAGTTGATTTAAGAGTATTAGCATTTAGATGAAACCTGTGGGGAATTACTTATTGTAAGAATAGTGCAATTGTTTAAGAATGGATCTATAATGCATGCAGCAATACTTTGTGATATATGTGATTTCTAATATGTCCGAACCCTTGGAGTTGTGGTCTCATACCATCAAAAATGCTTTATAAAAACCATTATTTTTCTAAATTGCCCAACATATAACTTACTAAAAAATGATACACAAAGTTGGTAAATCTGTATACTAATACATATATATAGTTGCCACATCTATTTAAAATATCATGAATGAGGGAATTATAGACGTTTTCAAGAGGTATGGAAATATATAACAAAGATGAAGATTTTGGATTTAAATAGCATATTAACAAAGGGCAGTTATAGCAATTTAGATTGTATAATAACTTTAAAATCAGTGTTTTATAATGCTACATCAGTTTAGGCTCTGTGATCTTATTTGGGTATATTCAAATATTCAATATATTCAAATACAGGGATGCCAACTGGTATTTTGGATTAAGGTTGCACTTCAAGAATTAAACAAGAATTTGTTTTCTTTATGTATACATGGTAAAGCATATCTGCTAAGATGTTTTAATTTCTTATAGAACATAGCTTTGAGTATTACTGAGTTGAGAATTTAATATTCAAATGCAATATTTCTATTCTTAGAAGAATAAGGAAATGTCTTGGGTTAACTGTTTAGTAGTAGGTGCTAATTAAAAGAACAAAATAAATAGATTGACTAAATCTAGGAGCAGTATAGTGTATTAATGAACTACTTCTGTGCAGGCAAGTGTTGTTTCAAATGCTACAGTGCAAAGTTCCAATAATTTGCTTCAATGCAAAAGATTTCCTGAGGACTCTACTTCAAGTTTATGGAAATGAAATCAGCTGGAAACAAGGCAAGTATTGCATCCATAATCTCATTCTGTAATCTCTGCACTATTGGTGTTTCTGTTCAAATCACTAAGTGTAGAAATAACTAAATTGGTGGTTAATATATTGAAAAACAAAGTTTAGTACCATGAAAAAGAACACAATTTTTGGGGGAGGTTGTAACCAGAGGCTTGGCATGTCAAGATAATGTATTTCTTCTCAGAGTAGGAATCAAATCATTGAGTAACTTAAGGATAGCTTCCAGTGGAAACAAAAGTTCTCAACAGAGTCCTGACTATAGCTGAAAAGGTCAAACTACTTCATGTTTCATATTCCTAGAAAAAGACTTCCACTGATCAAAGGAAGGGCTAAAATAAATCCCAGAGATGTCATAGTTGTCAGAACTAGGAATCACTTGAATGGGCCCATGTTCTATTGAGAGAAACAAGTAAGACTCTTCTCTATGGATTTAAAAGCAACTACAAACAAGAGGCATCTTATGTAAATATAATGTCTTTTTTGCTTTGGGGTTTGTTTGGGGATTTTTGGTTGTTTTTTTTTTTTGGTTCCATATATCAAACTACTACTGAGTGAGTTACAAAAATACTCATGACCTTTCATGAAGGGCTCCCTCTATGGAGAATCATCAGCTTGTGTTCAGCATCTCAAAAGTTTCAGTAAATCACAGTAAGGTGATGATGCTTTAAAATCCAGTGTGAAAATCTGTACAAAAACCAGCACTGGGAATGGGAAAGGTGGGAAAAGAAATGCTATAATGGAACTGGTAATAATGACAGTTTTATAACTTGTACACACAGGAAGTATTAGATAGGTTATATCCTACTGGATCCATGGGATTTGAATCTGAAATTTCTAGTAACCAAAAGAATTTTTGTCTAGGCTTTTAAACTTTGAAACTTGATGCTTCCTCACACATTATTTCTGCTGTGAAAAAAACCAAACATAGCAAGCTCCAACAAAACAAACAAAACCCCTAAAATTCTCTTTAGAGTAGTCCTGTAGCTGTAACTTGGATTATGGACATTAACATTTGCTTCCAGGTAACTGAGTCTGCAAGGTAGGAATTCTGTATGAATGTACCTGTAGGTCATTGTTTGAGGTTACTTAGGAGTTACTGAAGAGGATACTTAGGTTTGTCTTTGAATGTATCACACAGCAGTCTAGTTATTATTTGCCCTGTTCTTTGTAAAACTGTAGGACACATGTTGAGATTGTAGTTCAAAGGAAAGTGAAACAGCACTGGGCTTGGCCCACCTCTCCATCTATGTGAACGTGAGGCTGCAGTGTAAGCACATACAATGCTAAAGGACAAAAGGTTCTGAGTTTTGGCAACATATGCCAAAATATGCACCCATATGTGAATTAATACATACATTAACAATCTTGGTCTGACTGCTAGGAAGCAAATCTCTCCCTGATATACCCAATAACACTTTTATAGATATCAGTCATGTTAACAGCAACAATAAGGAAACTGTACCAGAGGGAGACTCTCACAAAAAAACCCTTCAGCTTGAAGTTTTACAGTTCTAGGGAAGGGAGGTTTTTACAGTAAATTTAAGGAGGCAAAAGTTTACTTATATTTGAAAACTTGAAAAAAAATCAACCAACCAAAAAATCCATCCCAACCTCACAAAACAACACTCTTCAAAAATATGCAGTGCTGAACTTCCTCCTGTGTCATCATGATATTGATCATGTGTTAGAGCTGTGAATTCAAGGTTTAATATTTTTGTAAAGTAAATACTTGTCCTTTTATGATATGTGCATGCAGGAAAGATGGGCAAAACTTTAGACCTATTTTTCAGTATGGGAGGTAAGTTAAGTGTTTTGAATAATTTGTTTTTGTAGTTGCCAATAGTGTCGTGTTAGATCCAAGGATTGCAGCATGGCTGATAAACCCCAGCGACACAGTCCCTTCCTTTGAGTGTTTAATACAGAAGTATTTTGAAAAGCCTTTTTCAGAGGGAACAGAAAATACAGATACAGGCACTTTGAGAAATGTATCTGTAAGTAGTTTGTTTTCAGTTGTTTGTGGTTGGGCTAAAAAGGGAAGGAAATGATAATAGAATTGCTATTGCTTAGAAAATATTGCAAAAGAAGATAGATACTGCTTTATAATGGAAGAAAATGATTCTGTTCTACAGTAGGTGATCTACTGTTGACACCTTAGCTTTCAGAGGTTGTTTAATGGATAAGAAGATGTAGAGCAACCTAAATAATGTGGGTTTTTTTGATGCCATTCACTTTTCAGAGGCCTTGCTCATTCAGACCAAGTATTGCACCATGATTAAAGGATACAAATCCACAAATGTCAAATGGGCTTAGAGCATAGATAAAGGTCGATTGTATTGGCACCTACCCATCAGTGTAGACATTTCTGAGAAAACCAGAGGCAGTTTACTTGAAAGCACTGGCTGTAAACTGCAGTTGTTCAAAAGCTACTTCATGAATTATGTTATTAGTCTAGGGAATAGAGAAGCAAACAGAAGTAACCTATGGTTATTTCTATATGTGATGGCGTTGCTGTGAGTCAGCATCCTTAATCTTGTCCCTTCCCTTAGCTTGACTCAGTCTTTTGTTCTTCAGATACCACATCTGTTCTTAGTTATTTTTCAATTTTATCATCCTGATTCTCAGCTCTGTGTTAAATATTGAAATTTTATTTCCTTCCTGTCCTACTTCAGGTCTAGTTTGTTTCCTTGCCCCAGCCATCTCCAGTGTCTTTATGCTGACTTGTTCACTGAATTCCCAGTTAATACCTCCTTGTAACATCCTGTGATTATTCCACCCCATTCCTTATTCCTTAATTTGTCACCTGCACACTCACACTTCCTTTTTGGCTTTTCTCTTTGCTCAGTGAGTCCCAGTTCTTCCTGTGTCTCCTGGCTCTTTGCCAGGTTTATCTCTTCAATCTTCTTGCTCTGTTTTTACTGGAAGATTCCTAACAGTTGTCTTTACTGCCAGAGGGATCCGTGGTAAGTGATAAATCATCTTGTGCCTCACTACTTCAGTGAAGCTCCCTGTCTTGTGCTAATCTTGTCCACCCACCACAGTACTTGGAATGACTGCTGGTTTATTCTGTAGCCCACAACTCACCCACACACCTCTAGCACCAAATTGTGCTGCTTGACTGTATATTTGGTGCTGTGCCAAAGTGGTCATGGTCCATATTCCGTGAAGCATTTGCTGGAACAGGTGCTAAACATGCTGGTCATGTCATTGCTGCATTTACTGATGAGGAACTTTGGTGTCAGTTGAAGCCTGTCACTGGGCTCTCTTCCACCTCCAGAAAGGGATCAAGCAAGCTGTCTGTATTTCACAGGCAGATCATTTGTTCCAGAACAAGTTGGTATGGACAAGGTTTCTTGGAGACAGGTTGGTGACTTTTCACTGCAGTATGGACTAGACTGTTTTAGAACAAGGGTCATCACCAGTGGATCTGCATTTCGGTGGATTTCAGCTTTGAAGAGAGCCCTCTGCATCCTACCTTCCAGGGCCTGCTGTTTCTCAGTCTTTATTAAGCTTACTTTAATGTTCTTGGAGCTCACAATCATTCTCAGTATTTGTATACATTTCAAAATGGTATTCTAGCCAATTGAAGGAGGTGACCTGGTGCTGTGGTGGAACAGCTCTGGGACAGAAGGGAAGGAAATGAGCAGTTATGGCACAAAAGTGGCAGTAGTTATATGAGAAAAAGAAGACAAGGAATTTTTCCTCGTTTTACAAGTAGAACTCTGACTTCAGTGTCAAAGGCAGTTTATCAATATTATATTTCTCTGTACTTGATACAAAATGTAAATATAGGAACAGGCAAAAACTGGAATGTTCATAATCTAGTGCTTTGTTAATGATTTGGGTTTGACAGAGATCTAACAACATTTCTGAAATGTTAACAGAAGGTATACAGAAAAGTGTGTTTTTCCAATTTATACCTTTTAAAACAGATAATACTCTAAATATTTTTATGTTAGCAGTAAAGTTATTTATTTATTTTTGATTTATTTATATCAGTATCAAAACCTAGGTGTGACCTTGGAGAAGCTTTATAGCATAATGATGGATCTTGCTCATGGCTTGAAGGTAAGACAAAAAGAATTTGCTCAGTAGTAACTGTGTAAGTAGTGAATTAAAGAGAGTTAATGATGTATTTCTCATTCAAATTAGAATAATAGAATGCTTCAGTCCTTAGTGGTTTACATTGGCATTGGTCAACATTTAAAATAAATTACCCATCAAATTTGCTGTTTTTTCTAGGAGATGGTGTCAAGGTTAATCAAGGTCAAGGAGAAACTTTGCTACATTTAAATAAATGAAGATTCTGAGAACAGGAAAAGTTCAGAATATTCACTTTTCTTTTAGTATTTTAAATCTATATATTACTGTCTAAACAGTCTTAAAAGAGGTAGAATATAGTATAGCTACTTTTTTCTATGTATTCCTTGCTTATGAAAACTCTCAGCATGTCTTTTGTTCTAGATTGTGTTAACCAAGCACTGGTCACATGCTGGGACAGGCTTCCCAGAGAGGTGGCTGATGGCCCAGGCCTGTCAGTGTTTGAGAGGCAGTTGGACAGTGCCCTTAATCAAATATACTTTAAATTTTAGTCAGCCCTGAACTGACCAGGCAGTGGGACTGGATAGACATTCTACGTCCCTTCTGAGCAAACTATTTTATTTTATTTTACCCTTTATTGCAGTTCAGAATGCATCTCAAGAAATCTGTTGGAATGTGTATGTTTTCTGCCTGTGATCATAGACCTGAAAAAGTGCCAGAATTCAGGGATATGCCCAGGTTCTGGTGCAAGGGACATCATAGTTTCCCAGGGATTGTCTTGGAAGTTGCTGGTAGCAGTTGTAGGGTTTAGACCATCAGATGATGGAGCCATGTGAATGTGAATATCCAGGTGGCTCAGCAGTATGGTGAACAATCCATGAAGGGAGGCAACAGGGAAACACCAGAGGCACAGAAACACTGAGATCCAGCCCACAAGAGTTTTTAGACAAGTCAGATTGCTTCAGTGGTTAGAAAAAAACACAGACTTCCTATTCTCTCTAAGTGATTTGGGAGATATAACCCTTTCAACTCTTATTTTCTCCCTAATGAAAACAGAGTTATGAATTATGAATGGCTTCTTAATCGTTCAAGTGAACAAAGCAAAAGGGATAGCTGTGTGTCCTATTATAATAAAGCTTGCTTTAAAAATAAATTGTTTAGAAAAAAAGAGGTGTATATATTTCTTTATTAACATTCTTGTACAAAATGGTTGCTATTGCAAAATTCCTATTCCCCACAAAAAAAAAGTGACAGCATTTAGATACTATAATTTACACTAAGTAGTATTTCATGCCACAATCAGTGTTGTCATGTGAAAAGGGAATATACAGAAAGTGAAATACTGCTCGCTGGAAAATAAATTCACCTACCGACACCACAATATGTTTTGCAATCAAAATTTGCTGGTACTGAAGAATGTATTTATATCTTACTTTACAGACTCAAGGTTTGTGGAACTTATTTTGCACATTAGAGCTTCCACTTATCAAAATTCTGGCAGGTATGAAAGTTCAGTTCAAAATATGAATCTTCACTATTTTCACACAGCTGCTGACTATTCTCAAGTGTAATGTAATTCCTGAGAATATGAAACGTTCTCTAATATATCTTAGTCTCTTAACAGCTGTGTGAGTTTGAGTTTCCATTTTACAGTCTAAGAAGAATTAAAAGATTAAGATTAAATTAAGATTAAAATAATGAATTACAAATGTTCTTAACCTAAAATTGTATTTACAGTGATGGAAACACACAAAATATATGTGAACAAACAAGAGCTGAAAAAAACATCAGAGATTCTAGGGGTAAATTTTGTATTAGTTTTTTTCTTGAAAATTGTATAGCATCATCTTTTTGCTTTTATTGTGGATAACTAATTAAAAAGAGAAGGAACTTTTGTCACATTTTATGTAATAGTGTGATGTTTTTAATATAGTATTGTAAATATAACTCATTCTATTTATGAGAGGGTACTTCCCTGTTTATTTACACAAGTAAAAAAGATAGTTGCTTCATCAGCCTTTCCATAGAACTGAAATTGCATTGCAAAATGTACAGGTCCTTTTGGGTTATGTGTTGTAGAGTAAAAATGGTAATGACTCTTTCTGATCCTACAGTTTTCAGTAATCATCTTTCTGAGAAGTGATAGACTTCTCTCCCGCTTTTTGTGAACAATACACTCTTTAAATGAGTGTTCTTTGATAAAAATAGCTACAAGAGAATCCCATTTTGTAATATAAAATTGGACTAGATAATCATACTCGTCTGACAGATTACTAAATTATCAGAATAATTTGCATAGCTGTGTTTCTCACAGATCTCTATAGGCTTCAGTAACCTAAATTCGTTAACTAGAAATGTTGGTACTTCTTACTACAATAAATCCCATTCCCAGATCATGAAGCAATATAAATTAAGGAGTATATAAGCAATCCACTCAACCAAATGTTGATAGCCAGCAATGATTACACAATATCAAATATTCCATAAGAAAATAATAATATGAACAGAATAATTTGGATGTCCCAATTTATAGTTGCGGCTCAAAGAGCTTGAACGGGAGGCTCATGAGGTTGCTGGAGAACGATTCCTTTTGACCAGCAGTTGTCAACTCCGAGAGGTATTATTGTACTGTTTCTACTTAAGCTGTATGTTCTATAGATTTATTGATACAGAAGGACTGTAAAGCATATATAGCCTTACCACTTCTGATTTATTTTCTTCTATATTATCTTATTTCCCAATTTTAATGGGCATATCAGTTTTTCATAAATATTACAATGTTGAATAATACGTATTTGAATGTATGTACATAAATGATGCAATTTTTTTAGTAACTACTTCCCTGCTTCAATCGCTCAAAAATAAAGATTTTCAATTCTGTGTTAGTTCTCTTTGCTACAGTATGCTCTGTTTACTTTGAAAATCTGTCTTCTGTTTAAGTTCAAGCACCCAATAATTTTCCTTTCTATTTCAACACTTGAAACACTGAAAGATTTATTGTCTTTTCCTTCCTTTAGGTACTATTTGATAAGTTAAAGCTGCATATGCTGTGTGAGAAACTTCACAGAACTGAAATACAGCAGCTCGTATCCACCTCAGAAGTTGTGGTGAGACAGGGAAGGGTTTTAAAACCAGCTGCATGATTTAGCAAAATTTCTAAATTATATTCCAGTGAAATTGTGATTTGTCTAAAGTTTTTCTATTGATCTCGGTATTTTTGTATTGTACTATTTGTGCTACACTTACTTGTGCCAGAAAAGAAAGTTGCACTCCATGGTGGGGGAAAACAAATCAGCTACTGGAGGTCTCCCCTGAGCCTCCTTTTCTTCAGGCTAAACATCCCCAGCTCTGTCAGCTGTTCATCAGACTTGTGCTCCAGACTGTTTTCCAGCTCTGTTGTCCTCTGGACTCGCTCCAGCACTTCATTGTCCTTTCTGAAATGAAGGGTCCAAGACAGAGCACAGTACTCATTGCCAAGTCCAGGGTGACAGCCCCTGCCCTGTCCTGCTGGCCACACCACTGCTGGCACAGGCCAGGTGCCATTGTCCTCCTTGGCCACCTGGGCACTCCTGGCTCACGTTCAGCCACTCTCAGCCAGCACCCCCAGGTCCTTTTCCACCAGGCCCTTCCCAGCCACTCTGCCCCAGCCTGTGGCACTGCAGGGGTTGTTGTGACTCAGGGGCAGGGCCCAGCACTTGGCCTTGCTGAACCTCAGAGCACTGGCCTTGGCCTGTCCAGATCCCCCTGTGGAGCCCTCCTGCCCTCCAGCAGATCAACTCTTCCATCCAATTTGGTGTCATCTGCAAAGTGACTGAGGTCGCTTTTGATCCCCTTGTCAGATGACTGAAAAATCATTTTGTGAAGATAATAATAGCAATGGAGATTATTTTAAGAAGAGAAAAAGCCTCTGTGCAGCTGCACCTGTTTCTGATTTGGTGGCACAATTGAATTGCTCTAGTTTACATAGGAGTTAAAGTGCACAACTCATTGCTGAACATGAATATCATTGGGGAAGGTAGAAGGGTAATATTTATTTCTTATGGAGGAAATTCCATTTTTAGTCTAGTGTCTGATCATCTACTATGAACTCCAGTACCCTCAACAGTATAACCACACACACTACTCAAGGAGAAGGAGGTTTCATAGATCAAACATGTAGTCTTGGAGAGTGACAGAGAGCCTTGGGAAATAGGAGGGATCAGTGAAGTAGAATTCATGCCATTTTTTTGTGGGAACATAAGATTTGTTGCTATAATCAAAGCAACGCTTTTATGTAGTCTGGTATTCTCTTTCCAACAACTGCTGAGACTTGGTTATTTAGAATTATAGAAAATTGTCTATGGTTTATCTCTTCAAGGAGATATATAGGTGACAGTTGATCTTAACATGTTGTTTCTTCCTGGTAGCAAGAAAAAAACCCTTATGTTTTTAAATATATATTCTAGTACAGTTGCATCTGTTTTTGATCCTGGACTATTGTAGTTCCAGATATTTTTTGTTGTACTTATAAATATCAAATCTCTATTTTAATAATTTTATTCTTTTTCTCAGTAGAATTTTTGGCAGTTACCAATCAAAGTAATCAGAAATATGCTTTATTTTATTGGTTTTTAATTTGACAATTTGAATTTCTCTTGAAGTTTTCCTGGAACTTTTATTTAGGCATGAACAGGAGAAGTTCTCTTGGATTGTGTGTGTGTATAAGTGTATGTATGTATTATTTTTATTTCCATTGTGTTCTCTCTTGCATTGATGGTGTATAGCACAAAAAACAAAGGCATATAAATAACACACACACATCACACCCCAGTGTTTTTGAAGTTGTTGTGGAAAAGTTTTTATGTTTATGTGTCTTTTTGTCCCTGTCTGGGGCAGGAGTGAAAATAAAATGGAAGCAGTAATCTCCAGCCTTCCTAATGAAGACTTCCTTGGGGCTGGGGTGGGATTGCTTGAAGGACATCAGCCTTCAACCAGTATTTTATTCATTCAGTTTGTCAAGAAAATTTCTTCCTCCAAAATGTAGTCTGTTAAGGTTTGTTTAATAATACGACTTCAAGAAAAGTATGTCAGTAATTCACATTCTTAATTTTGCAGCTAAATAAATTGCAAGATCTTCATCCTTTGCCTAAGATAATTCTAGAATACCGCCAGGTGAGCTGATGTTTTTTCACAGAATGTAGTTGAATTGAAGCAAAATTTAGCAAGACAGATAACATAATCATAGTTAAATAAATAAATAAGTTCACTCTAGTGAAAGTTCATTCCAATACTAATTTCGAGTCAATATTCTTAAGACTTTTTAAATTTTAATGCTTATAGTTGATTTGCTCTGTATTAGATTATGGCTAACAAACTACTTGTACAACGTTGCAAAGACAATTGGAAAACTTCACTGTTAAATTTGTGTAGTTCTATAAAGCATGCTTAGGGCAAAACATCTATTTTTTGAGTTCTGAAAAGATGCTTTGCATAAAGTGAAGGAGAGAACTGTTTATGGGGAATTTTGGATAACTCAGTGAATGAGCTTCCAATAATTAAAAACAATAAAAAAAGTTTAAAAGTGAGGGTTTGTGTTTGGTTTTGATTATTTTTTAAATTTGTTTGTGATTTTTTTTGTGTGTGTGTGTAGTTTTCATGTAATTTATTGACCTGGGGTTATAAGATGTAAAATAATAAATTCCAATAGTTCATTTAATAGTATTTGCAAAGCGCTGTCTTTAGGTTATAACCAAGCACTTTCCTAACTTAGATGAATAGGTTAAGCTATCAGTTAGTATAAATCCATTATTTACTCAGATAAAACTGTCTTTAAAAAAAGAAAAGTCTACAAACAGGATGCATTTGGAAGTTAGGATCTTCAGTTTGAAAAATCCCTTATTTTTATAAGTAAACATTTATCTTTACTTTTATATATTTTAGGTTCATAAGATGAAATCAACTTATGTGGATGGACTTAGAACATGCATGAAACAGGTAGAAATATACAAAGTAGCTTGTAAAATCCTAAAAAGATGTGAAACTATTGCAGTGTTTATAATTTAAGAACTTGTATACATGGAAAATTTCAAGTATTTCTTTTATATTTTCTTGTTTTGATTCCAGTGGATTTTTATTACTGATATTTAAATAAAGTATAGCTGTATGTCTTCATTCTTTTTTGTTGTTTTTTACTTGACTTGAATGCAGGGATTTATTTCCTCTACTTGGAATCAAACAGGAACTGTGACTGGCAGACTTTCAGCCAAACATCCTGTAAGTGAGCTTATTGGAAGATTTGCATTTTAAATCAAATGAAAAATTAATATTACTTGTACAAAATAGGTAATATTTTTAACACAGGAAATGTTTGTTTTCATGCATGTCTAGCAGTAGCTGTATTGTATCTAAATGGTGGACAGAAAAGGCTTATTAAATGGGTATTTTACTGTAGGACATCTGTTCTAAGGCATATTTTTTGTAATCTGTGATGAGAATTAGCATTGTTACCTGAAGTAGAAGAGTACAGTTGTGAGCCATGCATGTACCTTGAATACTTCCTTGTCATGAATTCCTGGTGTTCATGAAGCACTCCTTGTAAAGGATCAGGGAACCCTGGAAGGTGGGTATTACAGAAAAAAAAAGGAAGCTCTCTTCTGGAATTTGGCTTCAGGCCTCATAGCAGTAAAGGGCTCAGCTGGCAATGTTGGTGCTCTGGAAGTCTTGCTTATATGGCTGTGACACTTGGGCTCTTTGTGCTTCTTCTCTTGTCTATAATGATCTCCATGTACATGCTTGTGCCTGAAATCTGTTTAATTTGACTTTCTGGGCTGCTACAGGCTTGGGTCATCTTTTTTTTTTTTCTTTATTTTTTTTCTTCCCACAAAGTGGCCTTTCAGGGACTTACTTGGATGTATTCTATGATCCCATCTCTCTTGGTGTTTATGACACCATGGCTGCATGGACAGGAGTGCAGGACCTGGTGTGGGATGAGATGGGGCTGCCAAGCTCCAGGTGCTCAAGGCATAGGTGAGGGAACAGCAGAAGAAAAGTAGTGAATTCTGTCTGGGGAAAGTTTCTGTTTGCTTTAACCATGGCCTTTTCTAGCAGAGGCCTGGCCTCTGGCCCTGTGGATGACTGGGAACAGAGGCAGAGATGGGACTTGTCTCATAAATGCTAGAGGGAATCTGTGAGCCTATTGCCCTTTTAACTTGTGCCCTGAAGTGTTGTCAGTTCCTATGCATGCAGATTTGGGTACTGCTTATTTCTGTGCAGGACCCAACCTTAAGCTTTACAAATGGCATTAGGAGCTTTCTGCAATCTTCTAGAAAGGCCATGGTCTTCCAAAGCTATGTGAGAGAGCAGAGCTGTAAACCTTAACAGTAAGTGACCATTTTGCATGGGTGGGCTCATGTGGTTCCTGGCAAGTCCTGCCTGGAATGATGACTTTGGAGTTCTGGCAGAAACTTGTCCTGGGAGGTTCTCACCCTCACCATACTGGTGACTTCCTTAGCTCTTCTTTCACCTGTCTTCACAGTTTATATTTCATTTGCATCTTCCTACCCTCATGGTACATATTCCATACAATTTGTCATCAAACAATTTATAGGAAGTGCTTATGCTTTTTGCTGAGTAAAAATCAGTGTTTAGGATTCTGAATTAACAACAGAATGGGGAAGTGTTACTGCTGCTCTTGTTTCTCATGCACCCAGATGGGAGAAAGTGAGAGGAAAATATGATCATGAAGGTCACAGTTGACTGAATTCTCTGATGTGATGCACAGGCATTTCTAAGTCAGAGCTGAATAGACAGCTGTCTTGAAAAACCACATATAACACAAAGTGACCTTTGGCCCATCATAGTAAAAAGGACATGAAATCTGTTTTTCTTAAAAGTTGTTTTTGTTCAAAATAATGCTGCTAAAGTTAGCATACAGGGTTGCCTAAGGCTGGCTTTTCCTTCTAAGGAAAAACATTGGCATGGCTCTTTTTTTTGTATGAAATGTTTATGGAACTTACACCATCTGTTTCTGAATCATTTATTGATATAGAAGATATACTGCAGTGCCCAGTCACTTTGCTAAGTGTTAAAGATTGGGAAGATTCTTGCCAGAAATCATAAATACTGGAGATATTTTTGCGGTTACTGTGATATTATGTCAAATTTTAGCTGAATTTTTGCTGAGGTGGTTTATTTTTAACTGTTTTAAAATGCTTTAACAAGTGATTAAAGCAAAAGAAAAGTGTGAATCAGATTCTGTGAGAATTCAAATGGAAAAACGTCCCATGCAGTGCTTCTGGGAGATGGGATTCCAAAGAGAGGTTTCTTTATCTTTCTTTTGTTTTGTAAAGGTCATGGATCTATCTGTCCTCTGTCTTTTAAGACATTTAGTGGAGGCCAGGAGGGATTTATTTATAAGTTTGAGGGGAAATGACTAGACATTGGATAGAGAGCAGAATTTCTTTTTCACATAAACTCTGTCATCTTCTTTCAGAGAGTTCCACATTTGATATATGGATGATATATATTTTTGGCTTTATGTGGGTTTTTCTCAATAGATAAGTTTATTCACATGAATTTTTATGACTTCTGTGTTGTAGCAACTTTGAGGGGGTTTCTTAGCAGCACTTCAGTGCCTCTCCATGTGTTCATCTATTTTAGTTTAACAGTGTACTTCCTTTCTTCTCATTTGGTTTCTTCCTCTACAATATGTGTGCTGTATAAATCATGTGTTTTTCACAAATATAAGTGTTAATGTATTATTTATAAACATGGTCACTTTTGATCTTGCAGTCTCCTGTTATTGCACTGTAGGTGTTTATTTGCTACTTTTGGAGAACCTGAGTATCTGAAACCTAAAAGTAAATATAAACCCTACAAATAATTTTATAATGTATCCATATGCTAGTTAGGTTTTTTCTCTATGATGGATTGTTTATGACTGTTAGGGGAATTTATTTAGGTTTATTATTTGAATGTGGTCTTTTCAAAAAGCTTTTGTATAAATGCAGTAGTCTTGTCTACATAAGGGTGCTCTTTGATTATACTGCTCGTAGATAACTTTTCTATTAGATTTATTTATGACATTCCTAAGAGCTTATTTATGTTCTCCAAACCCACCTGGAAATATCTCTTTTCAACCTCTCATGTTTTAAAGCAGAAATAAGTCAAGACACAAGTGGAAAAGCATAAACCCAATGAAGATCAAGCCCCTTTCAGAACGAAAAGGGAGAAATCCTAATATGAGATATAAAGATTGCATAAAATTAGATGTTATAATTTGGTTTAAGATGTAAATTTCAGTGCTGGAATCACATATTTTTTATTAAGGTTTCTTTCCTCCAGGCTTCTGCAGCAGAGAGAACTGAAATGCTGCTAATGAGTTTATGCTTCTCTACTTCAGAAGATGTTTGTGTCATTAAACTGAAAAGCATAAAGTGGTGGGCTTCAGGGAGCATTTCCTTCCTTTTGGCAAAAAAAGTTATGCTGAAGATAAATAAAAAATCTTCACCTTCTTGGAGGAAGTAGAAAAAAATAAAAGAGCATTCCTGTTTTTCCTCAGGAAAAATTCTTTTACAGCTTGTCCAAAAAGACAAAGAAATAAAATAATTTAACCTAAGAGTCAAAGAGACATGTTAGCTTATAATTTGGAAATCAGGAATGTAATTTGGAAGGCAAACTAAGTAGGGCGTATTGAATGTTAACATGCTTAAGGAAAGATCGTAGGAAACCTGAAGTATAGCATATATCTCAATCTCTTTAACAGATACAAGATTTTCTGGTGGTGAATGCACAATAGAGAATTGCATGCTTGTTTATTAGAAAATGAGTGCTGCAAGTAGTGTTTGGAATATGAATAATGAATTTACCCATCTGGTTTTCATTCTAAGGGGAGAGACAACCCCTTGAAGTAGAGTCCCCTCTGACCAATTGCTATCCAAAATGAGTCTGTACTCTCAATTAACTTAGCAAACGAGTATTTCTGATTATCCATACTGTATCCATGTTATTTCCCCTCTGGGCTGTTTTTCTGGAGTGAAAAATTTTCAATTTTCTCTGAGATAAAATGAAAATGTGGTTTTGGCATAGTTTTGGGATTATTTCTGGACAGTGTGGATGTGCTGGTGCTTGCTTGTCTCCCTTTTGTAGCAGAATCCAAATAGGTTTTACATCCTGGCATCCCCACATGTGCACTCCTAGCAGGGTGGTCTGACAGAATCGTGCTACCAAAGCTGTTGTGACAGCTCCAAATTTCAGGCCTTTTGTCCAAGGCCTCATTAAGGCTGCAGACTGATGTGTGATACTACGAATATTCTTCCTTAAAGTTTGAAGTCTGTGGTGACAACTGGATTGCAGCAGAAACAGAACGTTCTGCAAAGTGTTCCAATGGTGATGAAATTCTGCACTGTCTTGTTTTAACCCTGCCCCTTTCTTCCACATCTTCTAGAAGGTTTGGCAGAGGCTGATGCAATGTGAGGAGTCAGACACCAAGTCTGGGAGCAGGGATGTGCTTCCATTTTGCATTTTTTTAACCCTCTCCCCAGAAATGAGCCAAGGCCTTGGCTGCTTATGAAACTGCACTGATAGGAATAAGATTTTTCTAAACTTGTTTTCATACACTGTCCAACTGAGAAGATTATTTACTTGAAATGGACAAATGGTATGGGCTTTCATTTTCCTTGATCTTGGAGTGTGTTTTCTATTTTTTTTAACGTATGTTTATTGGAAAGCACTGGGGATAGAGACATGTCAGATACATTACAGGTTAATATAAAACATCTTGTCTAAAGTCTTCTATAATGTCATCTAGGCTAACGAAATCATTTTTAGGTAAGTATTCCCTAATGTGAGCTTTGCTTTTAACAAGGTTGGACTGTCTTAACAGATACGAGAATGTGTCTGTGCTTTCTTGGGCCTTTGATTTAAATGTCATTCAGATGAGCTGATGTGCTGTTAGGGAAAGCCAGAGTGTTCTTGCTGATTGTTGTGGTTGATTAGTGTTTTCTGAGCATCTTTTGCATTCAGAACATATTTTCATGCCATATTTCTTTTCAGTATGTTTATTCCAATACTTGAGTCATATGGTGATTATGACTGCACTAATAGCACTAAAATACTATCTCATTTTATGAGTAGAGTTATGATGTTTTTATAGTCTCTTCTGTTGTTGCTTAGTTTTTTGAAAAGTAATCTTAATGAAGGCTTCAAGAAACTATTTTTATAGTGTTGGAGACCGAAGTCCTCTATTTCTCTCTTCCTCACTAATCACAGTTGAAATTTTATGATAGGAATTATTGTACTTAAAAATGAGTGAATGGGCATGTTGACAAGACTTTGGTCCAGTTATATTTTCAGGATGAAATTTTATACTACCTTAACATTACAGTGGAAAGTTCTTAGGTATTAGTGTGACAGCTGTAGTGTGAAAACTCGCTGTTGGTCATATAACACTCATATCTGATGCTCCAGAACATCGTTGTGTTGATTTATTACTCAAATGCAGAAACAAAGTTTCTTCATTATAGACTTTTGTTCTCTCAGCATCTGGACTACAGTGTCCTTTTCTATGATACATGCACATCTTTGGCATTCTCTGTTGTAATGCTCCTGATTTGTATAGATTCGTTATCTCATGGTGAGTGGGTGTATCCAATACATGGGCAACATTTTATAGCATAATTGGGCTCAGTAAAGCTTCTAGCATCATATGGGCTGTAATTCTTTAAAACAAGCAGTTCAATCCTGTCCTCTTATTTTCTGTTTGGGATTATCTTTATGTGTATAATTTTTCTCTGCGTTATTTGAAAGAAGGGTAATATGCAGCTGGTATAAATCTGCTTCCTTGCAGTAATAGCATGAGAAATACTTGCATTTTATTTATGCAGGATAAGGTAGTCTGTCAATTTTTCTTCTACAAGCTAAACATAAGTACAGAAATAAACAAGCAATTAGAATTGACAGCTCAAAAATGAAAGATTCTATACAGCTTGGAAAAATATCAGCCAGAGTATTTTTAGCACATTATGAAATATTGACTATGGAGGCTGAAATCCTCCTTCAATGTCCGTTAGTTTCTGGCAAAAGAAATTCTCCGAGAAGCTTAGATTTGTAGAAAAGGAAAAAAATCTTCCTCTAAAATCTTCTAATGCTAGAGAGATGACAGCATGGCATATTTCCACATGTTGCTTTAAAATTAGAAGATAATATATTTCAATACAATATGTAGAAATTAAATTGTCAGTACCTGAACATTTACTGTGATTGAATGGGCATTAATGTTGTTGATTATATGCTGATTCATTTTATCCTTTAAATGGCCTTTGCCAGCAATCTTTTGGGAATGCTCCAGGTAAAAGTCAAAGCTATGATCACTTTTTTGAAATTCATCTTGGAATACAACTACTGCTACTGCCAGGTTATTTTTCTCTATAATATGAATGTGATTGGAGGACAGAGCTATCAAAATTAGAATCATCCTTTCTAAAAAACTTGTTTTGATTAATGTAGCTTTCACTACCTTACAAATGTAAAGCTGTTTTAAACTGATTATAGTAATATCTATTACTTGAAGTATTCTGTTGCATAAGTTAATCTATGCACTTTGGTGTGTTTCTTGTCATTTTATTGTCTGATTCCATGTAATCTGAGAACAGTCCAAGAGCAGTATTAGCATGGAGTTTAGTTTAAAAGAAGCAATTAGTGACATTTGCTCATAGTCTATCATAGTCATTGTTCTGCTACTGTTTATCCATTCACATTTCAACTCCTGGCTGGGCACTTTTCTCATGCCTGAGGCTGGCAGGTGCAGCATCCCCTGATGTCTCTGCTGGTCACAGTCACTGCACCTCTGTAAGCTCTGAGGAGTTTCATGGAGCCCATGTCCTGCTGAGGTAATTTTTACTGTCCTCATCCATAAGAGAGTTCTCAGACTGAATCTTCAGCAATGTGCACAAATACATATGTGATCCTTATATTAACTATTTATTTGTTATTAAGTTTTCTGTTGGAACCTCTTGTGAATTGATTAAGATTTTAGAAATTCTGCCTGATTTTTTTTTTTTTTGGTTTTCATATGAAGCACGCTATTAGAGGAAGTTTTAGATATACACTTGAGGAACTACTCAGAGCTTGGAGATTTCTGTTCTGACAGGACATTTAAAATAAAAATCTCAGACACAAATTATGTCTTGTCTTACAAGCTCTCAAAAGGGGGAAGTGTTACTATATTTCTGACAGCTGAATTCCTCTTTGCAAGGACAAAATACAGACTTAACTCAATCATAGATTGCATTATATTTTAAGATAGCAAAAGTATTGAAATAGTTTATATTGCTATATAGTGTTCTTCTACTGTACAATCTTCTTCCAGTTTTTATCTAAGAAAAAATTAAAAGATCTGAGAGGTCTGACAAGATCAGAAATGAAGAATGATAAAAAAATTGGTTTATAGGGGAATATCAGAAGTTAGGTAGATTGAAAGAGACTTCTTGTCTTGAATGGACCAGTTCTCACACAGTAATGATTTTCCAAAGCTTTGTCATTAGCATTCCAGAGAAATTCAGGAAAATTATCTCAGTAGATCTAAATTCCTGTTATATTCATCTTTCTCTGCTGACAATTATTTTTATTGTGTCAATAAATGGAAAATTTGCCAATTCTGTATTTCCTCAGCAATCTTCATAAAATCTCAGGAAACTGTGCAGAGTTTTGGAGATGGATGTGCTCTCTCAAGTTGGAAACAACAGTGGAAAAAATCGTGGTTTGTATAGGAATTGTTGAAGATAGACAGAGTAGGGCACAGGTCATCTTGCTGGTACCCACATGGGTATCACAGCCTTGCTGTCCATAGTTCTCCTGTCCCAGCATGATCATCTTCTGCCTCTGACTCTTGGGAACTTACAGTTAAGGACCACTTCTGCAAAGGAACTGTTGTTTCCTTATTGGGAGAAAAGACACATTACTTATTTAGGTTTCCTTTAACTCCTTCAATCAGCCTCCTGTTCCCAGCCTTTTAAGAGGAATTCCCTACTAACATATGCTCAGTAAATTCTTCAGTATGTGGAACAGTCTTGTTTGAGATACTAAATTTTTCATAAAACAACCATTATATCTTTTCTTGTAACAGTAAATTCCTCCAGTCTGGAAAACTTGTAATTTTTTGTGTGGTTAGAGGTCTGCTATTTGTACCTTTGGACAAATATTCCCTTGACACTGTTTACTTTAAAGCTATAACATGCAGTTAATCTACAACTATACAATATTTACTATCTCCAGCTGCCACTCATAGGGTTGTTATCTCTATGCCTTAGCATTTTTTTTTTCAGCAAAACCAAGTTGTATCTCCTTGGAGTTCATCCCAGAGTTTGAGTTTCCCATATTAATGAATATTAGTGTAACAGAGCTAGTATTCTGTGTATAATTTTCTTTCAGGAAAAGGAAATTAAATAAGTTATAGAATGTAGTCAGTTTATATATGGGAAACAAAAGCAGTCTTTTTCTCTTGAAAGATGTGAAGAGCTGTGTCTATACAAACTTCCTTGCTTGCTGTGCAAAGGTGAGTAATCTGTCAGTATGTAGCCAAGAATCTGGGCTGAACCCATGATTTGACAAAATAATTTGTCACAGAACAAAGATTTTAATCAAATCAGTGAGTAATTTTTTTTTATTTTAAAAATTGCTCATCAAAATCTTTTTCATGTGCCACTAAATCTTTATTACCTGAGATCTTTGCTTGGTCTAAATTTCAGGGAATATGGCAGAAAGAGAATTAGTTGTAGGGAATCAAATACATTCTTCTTAGGGCTTGCTCTCTGAAGTAAGAAGTCACGAATTTTGGTTGCCCTTTTTTCTTTCCTTGTGTTCACATCTTTCAAAGCTGATTAAGCTTGTGGAAATGGGATGAATAACTTTTAAGTATCCCACTTCTCTGATATCTAAAAGCTTGATAATTTTTTGCTGCTGAGTAAGGGGAGTGCCTTACCTTTGATTGTTCTCTACTGAAAGTGGCAACTAGTACCAAAAATGAAGGAATTCTTCTCCAGAAGTCTGTATGATTCTGTGGTTTTTGGCAAAGAAAATAATGTCCTTAATTTTCCACAAGCCACTAGGTGGCAACTGCAGACAAGTCAAGATTTGCTAAGGAATGCATGCATCCATACCAGGCTGGCATTGCTATGGTGACCTTGTTCATTTTCCTCTTTTATATTTTATTGAGATGCATGCCATATTTAAAAAATTAGATCTTCTGACTGTCTTGAAATTGTGTTTCATATAGAAGTCAAGAAAATAGCTGTTTATTCCTTTAGAACTATGAATTAATTCTGCTGTGGACAATAATTAAATGTGGCAATTTTCCTAAAGGTTTTTTAAAATTATTTTTGTTGTGTAATTTCTCATGAGTGAGTTGCCTCCAGCTTTGGAGGTGCCAGATAAATGGAGTGAGTTTGATGTTGTGAGTGCCCTCAGGACTCAGCCTTTTCATTCTGCATTGCAAAGATGCTCTTCTGGGCAGGATGCAGTTTTCTTTGCTAGTTCTCCAATAGCTTTGGCCTTTAACAAAGGAAGCAGTTCACTGAACCTGTGCTTAGATTTCTTCTCAAACTGATTAAATGAGATGTGAGAGCACAGTTAATCCCTTGTAGAGCAAGAAAAGACAACTGAAAAAGAAGGAAAAGGAGTGAGAACATTTTGAAGAAGCAAATAAACCAGAGGGAACAGTAAAGAGTAACAAGAATTTAAAAAAATAGCAATTAGAAATTAAAAAAAAAATTGGCAATTAGAAATTTTTAATATAAAGCTCAAAGGAGTTGTCATCTGTCTATTAGCATTGTAATGAAGTCTTGTCTTACAGACCAAAGTCTTATTTCTGCTCTAAAAGTATTACAATGCTAGTCATCAAGCAGATGCTGTGGATTTAAAATCTTACTTTGTGTTTCTTTGTGTAGAGCTGAGTTCATGTTCAAAGAGAATAGTTGTGGCCTAATTATTCTAATAAACTTTCTGGAGAAGAAGTTGATAAGAGAAGCTGCAGAAACGTTTGACTTACAATCCTTCAGTTTGTGCTGTAGTGCTACATTTCATGAGAGAAACTAGAATTTTGCTGCTCTGAACTCTTCTCAGATGGAAAAGAAAATCTGTGTATTTCTCAACTATGAGGAAATAATTGGCTTCCTGAAGCAACATCTATTAGAGCAATTAAATCTAACAAGATCACAGTCCCAGTAAATTTTATTGCTTGCAAGAAATGCAGCTAGCTTTTGCTCTTTGTTGGCGCTGGTAGCCACTGTAAAACAATAATTAATTCCTTCATTTTGCTCTAGTGTTTGGCTCTGTGCCTCATTAACAGCTGGTGGATTGGTCATCACATCAAAGGATATGTACAGCTTAACTTTACCTGTCTAACTCCTTCCTTCTATCTGTTTGGTCTAACTCCTTGGCTGTTTTTTAACTTCCCTTGTGACACATCCCTCCTGTATACATTCATGAATGGATACTCTTATCTTAGTGGTAAATTTTGTCTCTGTTTTTATTTTTAAGTAAGGTCTTAGAGCAGTGGGGGCATTAGTCAGAATCAAATGCCTGCAGAACTGTCAGCAGCCACCTCTGTGCATTCCCCTTTATTTCAGTAACTATCTGTTACATTGCTTTGTTCCCCTCCCTGCATCTTGTAGGTCTTCAGAATGATGTATTCCAGAGAGGCTTAGAAATGCAGATCTGGGTAGTTATAACAGGTCTGAGTTATATATTTCTAGTTAAATCCAATTCTAGTTAAAAAAAACGCTTTGATATACAGACATGGATGTCTATTCTGACAGTCACTGGGGTTGACTGAGGTTACTTGTTCAAAATAACAATTTATGCTACTGAAAATGTAAATGGGGAGGAAGAGAGATGTAGGGGTTAGCTGAATACATATAAAAAATGGAAAGGGAAACCAGAATATAGGAAATATGATCAAGAACCCTACTTGATGTAGAGTAAGAAATAAATAAAATGTACCACCAGCCTCTCTGATGAGGTGAAATCTGGCTACACTAGCTTCAAAGGTAATTTATCCAATATATGTCTGTAGTCCTTGGAAAGAACTAAAATACTGGTTTTGATCTAGGAAGGAATAAAAAAATCAGTGACAAATGAAGATGTAGAATTTTGGATACCAAAAATAGAAAGCTCAGTGGAGTTTGACTGGCTGAGAAGAAACTCATAAAACTGGGAAACTGTATATTTGTTTGATTTTGATTAGGTATTGTATCATTGCTAATTCTACTCTCCTTGCATATAGTGACTTTCCTTATGGGTTACAGGATCATTTTTTCAAGGCAAGGCTTGAAGCTGTGTTTGTGAGGCTTTAAGAGAGACATCCAGATTCCATCAGTTCTGAGCCTCCTTGCCAGGACTGCTGGAGATTGTCTGCTGAGAGCTTGAATATCTCCAAGGGTAGAGGTTTCAGAACTTCTCTGGGCAGTGCCTGTTCCAGTGTTTGACCACCTACACAGCAGAAAAGTTTTTTCTTACATTCAAATGGAATTTCCTGAAATGGTTTCTGATTGTCACCTCTTGTCCTGTCATTGGGCATCAGTGAGAAGAACCTGGCACCATCTTGTGTATGTGCTCCAGTCAGGCATCCTGAGTGGAGGACAAGGATCAGCCTTGGCCTTGTGGTGATGCTCTTCCTGATGCAGCCCAGGATTCTGTTTGCCTTCCTGAGTACAAAGGCTCATTGCAGGCTCATGTTCAGCTTGTTCTTCACCACGAACCACAGGTGGTTTTCTGCAGAGCTGCTTTCCAGACTGTGAACTCTTGGGACCCTGACAGCACATTTCTCCAGATGCCTGAGGTCCATCTGAGTCACTCATCTGAGTCAAGCACTCCTCAGGGTTTTGGATTACCTGCCATCTTGCTGAGGTTGCCTCAGTCCTGTTATCCAGGTCACAGATGGAGCTGTTGGGCCTTATTTGCCTCCCCTGGGCTGCTCCAGTAGTGACTGACCTCCAGCTGGTCTTTGTGCCACTCACCAAAGCCCTTTGGACCTGCAGTTCAGCAGGGTTTCAGTCCACCTAACTGTCCACTTATCTAACTTGTACTTCATCAGCTTCTCTGAGGCTTTTATGAGTGAGTGTTTTGAAAGCTTTGCTGGAGTCAAGGTAAACAACATCTGCTGCTCTCCCTGCATCCACAGAGCTGGTTACTGCATTGCACAAGGCTGTCATTGGTTAAACATGATTTCCCCATTCTAAATCCATGGTGACTACCCCAGATCATCTACTTGACTTTAATACATTTACAGATGTTTTTTAGGATTATTTGTGCCATCATCTTCCTGGGAACTGAGGAGAAGCTCATTGGCCTGTAGTTTTCTGCATCTTCCTTCTTGTGCTTGTGGAAGATAGGTGTGACAGTTGCTTTCTTCAGAAATCTCCCCTGATCATCACAACCTTTCAGACATTGAAGCTGGGATTTTGGCTTCATCTGTCCTTCTATTAGTTGGAGCCTCTGGAAGTTACTTTTGGATTAGTCTTGTTTTTATGTGTTTTTAACATTTTTAAAATAATGCAATTATTTTCTTGTTAATTGTCTACTAGAATAGATTAACCTTTTTTTCTTTTACCCTCACTCAAGAAACAATAAAGTGAAGTATTATAAGTTAACTTCCACAACCAGCTTTTCCAGCACACTGTTTTAAGCATTCCTTCTTGTCTGTTGGAACATGATTTTTCAGGGAGGACAACTTTGTTTCTCTGTAACTTCTAACAAGATGTGGATACCCTTTTCTAATAATAAGAGATAACATTCACATCTCAGATTGGATCAGTGAAGTTTCTGCAAAAGTACTTGAAATGTACACATAAAAGCATGAATACAGGTTGTATTATGTAGCCCAAAGTGCTGATAATCATTGCCCAAGTCATATTAATTTTCCACTTCTGATACAGTAAAACAGTCACCTGACTCAAGCAAAGGAAAAGTTGATATTTGGAAGACTCTTGTGAGATTGTCTCCTTATTTCTTTAGTCTTTTAAATATCTAGAGTGAATTTATCTCATCAAATTTGATGATCTAAATCATAGAATACATCACCTCCAGGGGAACCTTAGGAAACTTGTCAGTATGTGTCTTGTACAGATAGGTTGAACTATCTGGAGATTCCTGTCTTTGCTGGCTGTAGAGGGATTCTACACAGCTTGTTTAAACCAACAACTTGCCTAAAATTAATTAATCTAAAATTACATGAGAGAGATGTGCTAAACTATTCCAATAGCTTGAAGATTAGCATTACAACTCTTGTTTCTTGGGTTACCTCTTTCCTGAAGATCTAGTCTAATTATGAGTTGTTAACTAATTTACAAGTGAAAAGACATTTTGCGCTTGTAATTACTTACTAGTGTTTTCCAGAACTATTAATAGCACTTTTAAATTTGTGTTGAAAGAGACTTTGTACATATGCTCGGTGAAAACAAGATAAAAATGTAGTAATTGATTTTTTACATTGTTTATAGATTCTGAAATATTTTTTTTAATTTCTTTTGTTCAGGATTTTGAAGCTAATGAGGCAAGGAAAAATATCAGTGAGAATAACTATAAAAAATTTTAACCTGTGCTGGAAATTACCTTACTAAGTGCAGGTCACAATACAAGTGCAAAGCAGAATGAAAAGCCCCTCTACATTCTCTGTTGGAATGTTTCTATAAGTCAGAAGTAAATTTTTTTTAATGTGTGTAAAATTAGGCTCCCACATTCATTCATATCCAGGTACATAATGAAGGACTAAATTTTCTGAATTTCTGAGGATCTGCTACATTCCATGGCCATTTAGACTGCATATTATTCATACAAATGAGCACTAGTTCTCCTCTGCTTCTTATGGTGGAAATCAATAGTTGCCCAATAGGAATGTTAGTTTTGTGTACAGATTAAATAGCCGCTTGCTTAAAAAAATTATTTTAGAATAGGCATTACCATAAGCATTGCTACAACTGTTTTTAAATGTTTCTAGAACCTAAAGAATAAAATATTCCAGTTGGTAAATTTTTCTTCTGGGTATTGATACACTGAGAGCATGTTGCTAGTTTTTACCCATGCTGTGAAAATATTCTGTATATTATTGGGTAGTTTCCTGCCTCTCTCTGTAGAGTGCTGTGGCAGGTGTTCAACTTTTATTTCAACTTAATACATTTAATTGTACATCTTTAAGGGTGGTACTAAGACTAGCAATGGTACTGTTTGGGGGTTTTGTTCTTTTGCTTCTGCTTTAAATTTCAATAGCTTTTGCTGTCTGATTACATCCCTCCCTCTTAAGTTTAAAATAACAATTTTTGAGTTGAAAATTGCATAGAAAATGATCATTCTGATTTGGAAATTATATAGCACTATTCCCACTCTCTGAACTTCCAGTATTACATAATATTAGTGTGTTCATCTAATTCCTGAACCACTTGCAAATTAATTACATAGAATGACAAAATCAGAGCTTGATACACATTCTTTTGTCGTATGTTGCTTTTCTAGATAAAGAGTCAAAATGACACAAAATAACAGAATCTTAGTTGTCATGTGCATATTTGGTGCTTTACTGGAGGTGTACAAACCCCAATCTTGAAAAAAAAATCTCCTGCTGATCCTAGTACTGCATGTGGTTGATAAAATTAGCTCTAGTTTTTAACCTGGACTGATGTGCTGTAGACATTAAAGCATTCTTTATTTTATCATGCATTTCAAAAAAGCAGGAATATATAGTAGAAAAAATCCAAGAAGCTTAAAAATATTCAGTTCCTTTAGCCTGCAAGCAAGATTCATGTGTATTTTTTCTGGGAAGTAATGCACTATATCTAAAAGACACAGTATAAACTAAGAAGAAAGTTATTTTTATTGGATTACTAATTATCTTCTGTGGTGCATCCAGAGATTATGCTTTGGAAAGGCCTTAAGTAATTGTTCTTAGAAGCTTCCAATTTTCATGGAAGAGCAAATATTCTAAAGTATCTGCAGATGCAGAGTGTGAAGATTCCTTTGGAAGGCAAAGTGGTTAATCTTTCTTATTATGTGGGAAAAACTTGTTGGCACTAGTATCACTAATACTGGTAATAAACTATTCCTAAATATATTTTCATAAAGTTGCACTTACTAAGCATTTTTATTCTTCCTGTTTGTAGAACATTCAAGGTATCTCTAAACATCCAGTTACAATTACAAAGAAGCAGTACATAAAAGGTAAACTGGGTTTTTATTAAGGTGAAAAGGCAGGTTTATCTAATGATTTTACTGAGTGGTATTATATTTTGAAGCAAACTGATAGGTCCAGCATTAAATATCAGATGAATACCATGTTTTGTTATATGTTAGCATTTAAACCAACTACTTTTTCTGGTTGTTCCTGAAAAAATATTTGGTGTTTCAGCAGTGATTTAAATAGTTACAAGCTTTTAGGTTTGTGTTTTGTTTTGTTTTGTTTTGTTTTGTTTCCCTCACTTTTTCCAGATGAAATTATGCATGTTAAATACCATGAGTATCCTCGGGATGATTTTGTGTGTGTTCAGCTCATGAGGCTCTGCCTGAGTCAGTGTTTAAGCTGGGTCATTTTCATCATACCCACAACTAAACGCCAGTAGTTAGTCAGATGTGGTGTTTTTGATTACAGAAGTGGATTTGAGGCAGATGGTTGAGAGAGAATCAAAGTCTAGAAAAGCATGAGCCAAATGACAGAGAGAAACCCACAGTAGCAGACTCAAATATAAGAGAGAGATTTTGGAATACACGTTCTCCTCCTTGAATGCCTGCAGCCACAGCTGGGCAGTGCTGCTCAATGTGGTGCTTGGTTCTCTGCTAAGGGCAAGCTTTGCCTTTTCACAGCCATTCACTCCCTGTGTTGGAAGTAATACAGGTCATTAAACAGGAGGTTATGGAAGATAATGTAACATTTTGACAGTAGTTTTATTTTATCTACGTGAGTCATTTTTATAAGTATTTTTTAAAAGTTGCTATAAAAAACCATGTCAGCAGGGGCAGCATAAATCTGAGGTGCTGGACATAACTGTAGCACATGAAGCTTTCTGGAGATTTTGTTGATGTTTATGTGCTTCTCGAAAATGTACTTCTGAGTTTTTCCTGTATCAAGACACATTTTTTTTTCTATTTTCTTCACTTTTATGCTGACCAGATTCTGTTGCATTTCAAGCCACCATCCCTCCCTACACTATGGCAAGTGATAGTCTTTGGATGCATTCAGTTTCTAGTTTCTTAGTGTTTCATGATCTTATTGGGGATTTCTGTTATTACAATTTTGAATGTATGAATATATCCTTTATTAAGTGATCTGTGAATAATGTTAGTTATTGTATATATTTGATTGCTTGTGTTTAAGGAAGGGTTTGGATTTGAGAAAGGGAGTAAGCACTACTGCAAGGATGGTGAAGGTAAAGTTGTACATGACAAAGTGAAATAATTGTGATGCTGGCAGTTGGTGCTCTGCTAGTTTGCTTACATTGCCATTTTTGTGGTGTTAGCTGTGTATTTGGTGTAAAACCTCCTCTGGTTTGCAGCACAGTATTTTTGAACTGGTGTTTGGGATTTAAATGTGTATCACCTCTCTAGGAAAAGAAGAGGATATAATAACTATTTCCCCAAGAACATTGTTTGTTTCAAAAAAAGGATGTACATTTTTAGCAGCAGGTAAGAGAGTGAATTACTGTTCTCATACATATTAATGTTCACAGTTCTGTCATGTCTTTTCCCCCTCTCCTTTGGATGACATATTTTACAAGGCTGTCAAATCCCTTAGTAACAATTAATATTTAATATGATGTGTATTTCTCATTATGCTTTGGAAGTGGATGTTTAAGCCTTGTGAGTAGAAACAGAGTTAATAAGATTAATTGACACATGAAGATAATGAAGGATTGAGACACTTTGTGATCCACAGCTAGAATATTTCTAGCATCTTCAGGATGAGCTTCTTATAGGCATCTATCTTTTTGGAGCATGAAGAAGTGATTGAATACTTCAGGCTTACATTTTAATTTGTGATAGTCTGGTTAAAATGTAGGTATGTTTTTATCTAGAGCAATAGATGCATTTTAACAGTGTTTTCTAGACTTTTCCCATATTGAGTTAAGGATCCTTGCTGACTTATCATCTGAACCAGAACTTCTGAAACTGTTCCAAGAACCTGAAGTCACTGATATCTTCACTACACTGGCTGCTCAGTGGTAAGATTAAATGTTTCATATTTTAATAGTAATTAAACAAAATAATAAGAATAACCTAAGCTATTGTATTACTGCATAATGATAACAAAAGACAGTATTTTGTTACAATATCTACTTTTCATACTATTCTAACACCATGGATTCCCTTCTCACTTTCTGAGCCTTTCTTCTCCAGTGTGGTTAATTACCACATATCAAAATGCTGCAATTCAACTTGCTGGTATGAGCCTTGTGGCTAAAGCTGATGCAATGATATTTTGTGAACAGTGGTTGCTGATAACTTTCTCCTTGTATTTTTTTTAACCAATTCTTTCTAAAAATCCAGAGCAGCAGTTAGAGAGGTTATCCATTTGAAAAAAAGGCAGAACAGCTTTTCTCAGTAAAAGGACAAGCATTTTTGAAATTTACTAAGGTATCCAATAGAAACATTGAAATCAAATTACATATATTTAAGACAAAGAGATTAAAGCTTATGAGATTTCTTCAGAACTAATAGAGTTTAGTGTTTCCATATTCTAGAATGACTTGGAAAAAGTGCTACCCCAGTAATTCAAAAAAGGTAGATTTTTAAATCTCCTTATCTGTATAATTATTTACTGATCTCTTCAGTATGCCAATTAAAATATTAACTATCAAAAAAAGATGGAATATTAGTCACTTACCTGTTGGAGGTATTTTATATTTTTGTTTGTATTGTGGTGGTACCTAAAAATCTCACTTGAGACTGGGCCTCCCTTGTGCTCAAAAGTGTGTGAGCATTCACTAACTGACAGGATAGATGTCAAGAAACTTGCAGATAAGTCAGAAAAAGACAGAATAAAATGCTGTAGCATAAAGCTGTCCAAACAGACTGAAGTTCATGTAAATATTATGCAATTTGCTTATTTTCTCTTTGTTTCCCCCTCTCTTTCATCTTTTTATCTCCATTTTAGTTGGAAGATTGTTAGCTGAAAATGAAAACAAAAATACCTATGATTGATTGAGCTCAATTCTCATCCTACAGTTTCTAAATTTTCACAGGCATAGTCTTCCCAAACATGGTATTTCCTACACATTTCCTTAGTGCACAGAATCTTAGAATATTTTTTAATATGCTCTGAAGTTGTACGAAGAAACAAAATGGAGCTCGCATTGTAATTATCCTGCTACCAACAACTGAATCAGTGCTCAAGGCATGTGTGTTCTGGGAGAACAAAACTCAAGACCAAAAACATTCCATCAAATGTATCTATGGAAAGATCACCTTTCTTTAAAGCTTCTCTTTATATTGTAATAAATTCTTAGCTCTAACATGATATCACTAGAACCTCATGATGGAGTTAAATCCTTCTTTTAGTTTGATGGTTTATTGGAAATGTATGCATGAAGATGAGTCAAATTTTGTCTCAGCTCTGGGCAGGGCTCCAGAAATACCATTCTATTCAGCACTCTCAGGGCTTTTGGCAGCCGTCAACTTCTTGCACTTGCTACACGGTAACTTGAAATTTAACGGAATATTACAGGCAAATATTTTTATCAGACAGAATTGTCATGGTGTGTCTACAAAATCATTACATAATGATTCTGCTGACTCTTCTCTTAAGCTTCAGTAAAGCTAATGCTTGGAAGAAACTTTCTGTTGAATCTATTAGATGACTTATGAATCACAGAAACACAAAGGGCGTGTTTAATCTCATATAACCTTGGACATCTGTCACATACTTGGAGATTCACTTGGCCAACTGCTGATGTGCCCTGTGTAATAAGATCAATTGCACAATAAAAATGTTGACTTCTCACCATTAACAACAAAGTAGATTTGGGGTGGCCAGCTTAAATGTACACATCTGTATTTCTTCTGACAAATTGAATTCCTCCTGTTGTGTCAGTTCCTGCTGAACTCACCTTAGATTTTTTTTGAATGTTGTCCTTAATGTTTTGGCACCTTAGAGAAGATATAAAATTACAGGCTTCACAAATGCTTTCTCATCCCGGATATTTATTCATCTCTCATAGTCTGCTATTGATAAATAAAATCTTTAGGGCCAAAAATTAATCAATTGAGTTAATTGTAGTTGATTCTACTCACTGGTATTAGAATGAGTTATGAGAAGAACAAAATAAACAACAAACCTTTTATCTCTTCTTGGTCATCCGGTTTTCTCTGGGTCTTAATCTTTTAAAATCTGTGCAACTGATACACCAATAGGCATAGCAAATGTTTTGTTCTGTTTGAAGGAATTGCATGTTGTTACTTTTTGTAAATCTTTCCTGACATACTTTGTACAATTGGAAAAACCTTTACAAAAAAAGTTTTTTCTCCAAGAGATCTATAAAGAATGTATTTGTTTCTGAAGCTCCCTCTCCAAAGACAAAAAATTAAGTTATTATCTAGTGGCATATCAGCTTCTGAATGCATGTCAGGTGGTATCTTTTAGCTGGTTTTCTGTATCTAAAATCCTTAATCTTATGAATATTAAATCATAAATAGAAAATAATACATTATTGGATAGAAATCTGAGCCACACTCCAGAGTCCAGCCAAGTTTTATATCAGCTTATTCACTTGTTTTTCCTAAACTTCATGGCTTCTTCACTGAAACATAACTCCATTTCTTAGCTGCCCTTCAGACTAAAGCCTTCTATCTGAAATCCAACCTTTTAAAAAACTTTCATGGGCTTTTTATAGCATTTGGCAGGAAATACACATGGGTGGGCAGTTTCTGCAAAGATGTGAACTCTGCGTTTCTGATTAAATTAAGATCTCTTATGTATAAAAGCTTTCCTTTCATAATTTGGTTAGGTATTCTGTGCTGTGACTCAGCCTATCTCTGGTGCCTTAGAGATGTATCTCTCTTGGAACCTTGTTGGATCCATGTTTAACATTGTTTGTATGGAATCTTTATGCTGGTTGGCAGAGCAGGTAGAGATACCCTAAGTGTGTGTCAGCCCAGACTGTCTGTACATGAAAATGAAGGGCTGAGTGGAGCTATTAACTTCCATGCTAAGATTCTACCCAAAGCACCAACCCCAGTGAGAGGCAATGCCCCCATCCAGGCTGGGCTGGGGTCTTGTGCTGCTCTGGTGAGCTTGCAGAGACAGCTCATTTCAGGAGTAACTCAGCTCCACCACTCTGTGCTTCCCTGCACTGTGCTCAGCTCTTTGCTGGAGACAGTGCTTCCTGTAGAGAGTTTTTGAAATATTGTGTGTTCTCTCTGGCAGAACTGTCTTGAAGTGGCTATTCAGCTAAGACTATCACAAGCTGCAGTTAATTACCACAGAAGCACAGAATGGTTTGTGTCTTTAAAGATGATTTAGTCCATCCCCTTGCTATGAGCAGGGACATCTTCCACTAGACCAGCTTGTTCATCTCTGCCTTGGACAGCCAATGTATTTTCTGGTTATCTAACACTTACCCCAGCTAAAATGAAGATGATAGAGATTTTGATGTTCAGTTGTATATTCTTAGTGCACTTCCTTCTGTTCTCCTGTGATGATGATCATAAGGTATTACCAAAATTATCTTACAGTGAGTCCTCTGTTATGTCCTACAAAGAAAAAGCCTTAAAAACAGGTCAGCACCTGCTATTTCAACACCACCAAGAGTGCATTACATTAAAGACACGCTGAACACACAGTTCAGTTTAGGCTTGCCTAAACTTTTAAAAATTCATGGTATAATGGATTCCAGCTACCTGCAAGTTCACCTTGTGTTATGTTGCCTTGATGCCCCATGACAGTCATAATCCTTTTTAATCCAAATCATCATCCCAGTGCTGAAGGTGACAAGAGCTGTCCTGACAGCTGTCTGACCAGCCAAGAGACCCAGCTGCCATTAGACATCCAAATGATAACAAACCTCAGCGTGAACTTTCTCTCACTTCTTTAGCTTTTATAAAATAAATGAAAAATAAGTAATTGTATTTAAAATGCTGTTGATGTGCATATCTTAAAATCGGTTTCAAAAATAGATGCTGAAAATAAGTTTAGTCTTTTAGGTAAGAATTTCCTTGCAGAATTTCTTAATTTGAGGTGTAATGATTACCAGTCTCTTTCAAACTGTTCTGTTGTCACCCTTCTCAGTAGGTTGTTGTTCCTCCATCATGATATAAACTCATATTGACCACATTGAGTCAAAAACCAGGAAAAATATCTTGATTTAGCTAAGCACTTGAACACACCATAGTATGGGGTTTAATCCTATCTGACTTCTGCCTACTTTCTTGCCTGAGTGCTTTTTTGAATTGGGACAGAATTGCTTCAGAGTTCCTATAAGGGGAGCATTAATCCTTACTTAAAATATTTGGGTAAGCCCTTCCCTTTGTTTCTCTAGAATCTGCCTCAGACAGCTGGAGATCCCCAGCAGTGATGAGTTCAGCTGTATCCAGCAGAGCACAGTGGTGCCCTCCATCAAAGGTCCTGAGGGCACCCTGGTCATACAACTACAACTCTGTTATTTATGGCTCTGAGCAAGCTTAGTCAGTTTAAGCTTGAAGATGTTGTCACTTTGATCCAGTATTTCCTACAGATATTCTTAATATCTGCAAATTATGTTTTATGTTCTCAAGCCTGAAATAGAACACTGATGTGTCTGTCATAAATGGCCTAGCAGATTTATGAAACATTTTGCCTTTTCCAAATTATAACTATGAAGTAAGATGGTAAAATGTGTGGACTCTATATCTTCATAAACCAAGAGGTTCAGAGAAAAAGACCCTGTAAGTAGATTTGTTGCAAATGGATTGAAAGTGAAAGTCCAATACTCCTATATCCAGAAATTTAGGAAAGGGAATACTCAGGTGATTTATAGTCTCTGGGGATAATACTAGCATACGAAACAAAGAACATTCTCTTGACAACATTACTTCTCTGAGATTTAATAATATTTCTAGATTGTTTGTATTGATTTACTGTTACATTCTTGTGGTAAATATACCTTTTCTTCAGAAGATACTTGCTATTTGAGAAGGGGTGAAATTAAGAAAGATATTTGGTAAATTGCTTACAGTATGATTTACTTGCAAGCATGAATTTATTGCTACTATTAACTCTGTATTTTCAATTCTGTGAGAGCAGAAAGATAATTGCCCCTGTGCACAAACTTTTCCATGCAGTGGTAAGTTCTGTCATATATTCTGTGTTATAGATTATCTTCAGATCCAGTGTAGTGATACCCAAGTTAGTCTATGCATCCAAAAAGTGCCTTTAGTAGATAGCATTATTAGACAGTTGTACTCTAAAATCAGAGTATGAATCAGAGAACACACAAAAAGTTTGCCTGTATGCTATAAGTTTTCTTTAAATTCTAAAAGCTAAAAGAACAGGAGAGTAGAGAAATTTAAATGATCTCTGTTAAAAATACTTATGTATTACTATGTGGTAGAGGAATAGCTTTAACAGTGTTCATTATACAGATATGTTGTATATTTAGAGGTATAATAATTTGAATAATCTGATAACTGCTGCCATTCCAGTATGAAAATGGGCATTCTCTTTAAAGTATCAACTTCTAGCTATGAACTGTAATTTAACCTGTACACATTAACTACTGATGGTGAATTAAAGTAACAAGGTAATTAGTGGATACTCTTTAAGGGTGATATTTATATCTGATTATACCAATGAAAGGATGATTTGTTGTCAGTTGTGTGCAATGCTTACACTTGTGGCACTGTTTGAAAGAAGGCTGGAGAATTTGATATTGGTCTAGTTGCTCCTGTTTCACATTGAGATCTGAGTTTTGTAAAATCCAAACCACAAAATACTCCCTTCTCTCTCATCTGTCATCTGTTTCCTCATATTCATGCTATCAGTGCTTTCTTTTGTGTGGTGATGGAGAACAGCATGAATACCTGTGCTTCTTCCAGGTATTGAATTTGCCTTCTAGTGAGTACTGGACATAGTAATTGCTCACCTGTGTGGCTTTCAGAGAGTTAAAAAAATGTCTGCAGATAAGAGGGCATATCTCATTATGTCTTTGTAGCCATGGCAGTTTATATCTAAAATAAAGAAGTGTGTAATTATCCTGGAATTCCAAGGGATTTATAAATTCTTTACCACCAATCATTTTGAAAAACATTTCTTTCCATAAGATTTCTTTCCGTTTTTATAGCATAGGCTTGGTTGGCTGATGCTTTTAAAACATGGAAGGATTCTTAGCTTATACTATCCTTACCACAATCAGAGGAATTTGAACACTTCATTTCCAATAACCTTGGGAATTGCAGACTGGGAGCATTTATAAAATGTTCTGAACATTTATAAAATGTTCTGAACACAAAAGCCCATCTCTCCTCAGCTGGTATTTCTGTGGGATCATGGTAATATCTGTTCTGAACTGTTTTGTTAGAGATTGACATGCTGATTTTGGAAATTACTTATCAAAAAGCCTAGAGAGAAGCAAAACACAGAACTACTTGGAATTAGCATGTTGAAAGGAGAAAGGGCTTTTTGTTACATTTTTGTTATGTTTTTGTCTTTTTTTGAAAAATAAGTTCAAGCATCCTTGAATAAAAAGACGACAGTGCAGAAAGGTTTGGTTTGTTCTTTGCAGAATGTCCTCCTGCAGGAAGTGTGGAATTTTATTTCTTTACCACCTGCCAAGCAGGGGACTCACAGAGCTGATTATATCCAGTGATGGCCAGGTGAGCCAAACTGTTGCATACTGGCAGTTGGTCTGGTAGGAACTGTGTCAAAATAAGGACTCTTGTTTTTCCAGCCTCTTGGCAATTCAGGATACTTCCTGACAATAGCTCTATCTGCTGATACCCTGCTGAGTTCTGAAGAACACAGGAAATAAGCAGAGGTATTTTGGATATTCCTGAAATTAATCAAAATAAGTCCTCATGGGCTGAATTATACAAAAAGATAACTGGGTCTGTTTGAAAAAGATAAGGTCAAGTATGCACAAATGCTTGGTGGTAGGCTGACTGAATATATACACACCTGCCCATATCTATTTCTTACAGCTTTGTTTCAAATACATTCTTTGTATTAAATAAAGATTAATCCTCCACAAAATAGCATTTTTTCCAGGTTAATTCATATAATTATATGGTATAGCAGATATGGAATTCAGTTTAGGCTGCCTACTCAAATAACAAGAGCAAAGGCCAATTTATCAGGGATAAGAAAAATAGATTTCTGAGAAGTGAACACATCTGTAGCTGAATGGTTTTTTTAAACAGATATGAATATTTGTCCTTCTATATTAATTTTATTAAAATATTACCAACAAGCTTGAACAGAATCATTATTAATCAAGACATGTCACCTGAGTGTTTGTTAGGTGATTAAGGAATAATAAAATAATTATGCTTATCCAGGTGGATTTTTACTAAGGAAACAGGAAGAGCTTTAGCTCTCCTCCTGTCCCCATTGGCAGACATACAGTTACAAGGTGCAGCCACAGGGTTACACAGCTCCCTGCCCCCAAGCAGAGCTCTCTTAGTTTTGTTGTTTGTCTAAATAATGAGCTATACCAGTTTAGGGTTCTATAAGTTTAGCTTCCCATATTTGTCTAAAGATTTGTTAGATAATCCAGGCTATCTCATACATGTGGTCCCTTGTGTTTGTTCATTTCTCCCCTTTTTATAAGTTAATGTCAAGTCTGAAATGAATTTGAGTTAATTTCATTTCATCCATTGCAAAATGACAAAGTCTTTGTTTCCAGCATTGCAATGAAGAAGAGGCATTCCATGCCACTGAGCACATAGAAAATGGTGAAACTTTTGCACTATTAAGACAAGTTAAAATCATGTCTACTCTTCACTGGGGTGTATTTAGGGTTACTTCTAGAATCCTTTGAAGAGAGTGGAAAAAAGTTTTCCTGTGTGTTACATGGCAGCCCTCTTAAATAAAGTGTCCCTGAGCATCTCTGCTGAAGCATCTGTTTAAAAGTGTGTGACAGTGTTGTGATCCTTCAGCTTGGAAGTTTGCTTCTGTAACTCAGCCTGTATTGATTCCTGATGTAAATCAGGAGATCCTAAGCTCAATGCTGCCTGCTAGGACACTCACTAAGGGTTAATATGACATTTCTTTCATTATCATTTGCTTGGCTGGTTTTATAATCCTGCTACAATTTTTAGTTAATTTCAAGGCTTCTACTTACTTTCATTTGGTGAAATAGATTCTGAAGAAGCATTTTTTTCAGAGATAAATAATTTCTATTCTGATCGATATCTAAAATATCTCTCATCTTGTACATTTATTTAGAGTGATACTGATAAAAAATGTGGAATCAGTAATTTGTTTCTTACATGCAATTCAGAGAGACACAATTTCAGTTTGAATGGGAAGGCATACTCTTTCAAATCAAGTCACATATTCAGGGACAGGTATTATGTACAGGTGTTACTCATTATTAATCTGGTATTTAATAACTGGTTTGGTAAAAAACCTTGAGTGAGGCTGTGCCACTTGCAGCTCCTGCAGTTGCTGTATGTAGTAAAAGAGGAAGATGTTCAGTTTTCCATCTCAGAATCAGAGTTTTAAAACCTTTCAAGCTCCAAGTTCAACACCTCATGGGTGTTAGTGTGGAATATTTTAACGGTGTTACTTTTGCAGCAAAGAGATTTCTACATGTTTTGAAAACTCATTTGCAATAGTTGATATTAATGAAATTTAAAACTTGTCTTACTTTGCACTCTGAAAGTCTGTATGGCAACTGTGAAAATTTCACCTTGTAGTTTACACTGCTTTGTAGAAGTGCAGCTGTGGCTTTAGTTTAGACTGGCAGGATAAAGCAGAGGGAATAAAGTTTTCAGGAAGCATAATGGCTTTTGTTTTTAGAAGCTTTAAATAAACCAGGCAGTTAACTAGAAGTTTAAGCAGACAGCTTAATTTTATGTCACATTGGAAGTTTATTATTACTACACATTAAATGCTTTCTTAGCCTTCTAGAGTAAATGAAAAATAAAGTTATACCACCACAACTAATGCAGAAACTAGAGAGAAAGCAAGCTCTGAGGGGGCTGGATAGTCCTCAGTTGTTTTGTGGTGTCTGATAACTTTTGGCTTTGCTAATTTCATAGAAAGGTTTTGTTGTGTGTGAAACTCTTATCTCCAAAGTCATGTCCTTCTACAGTGACTTTGATGAATTGCTGTTTTATGGGCACACTCCAGAGCTCAATAAAATATTTCCATTTATTTCATTTAACTCAACCTCAACTCCAGTGTCAAGCTAAATTTTGATGAAATCAAGAATGTCATGGCAATTCATTCTTCACTTTTACTTTTTTTTTCCCTTTAGTTCAGTGTTGATCCAAGGCATAGTAGAAATTTAAGCTGAAAGAGGTGTTTATAGAGAAGATCAGAAAAGATGGGATAGGAAGTTTCTTATTCCTTTCTGCAGAATTTGATTGAAGACCCTTATATATATACCATGACTGATTTCTTCCTTTTTTGATTGCCTGTCCAAGATATTTCAGAGTCTCTCATACCTTTTCCTCTATGGTCTGGATGCAGTTTGATGTAGTGTGACATATCTTCCCCTGCCTATTTTTCCTGAGCAAATTATACATTGTTTAACAATATGATAACTCCATGTTTTGTTCTGTGTTAAATCTGAGATGACATTACATCATCTTTTGATTATATGTTAAGAACTCTGTTCTTTCTGTTTCACTTTTCTGTATTTATCTAAAGGCTGCTCTGAAGGTCCCTCTGTTTCTTTATGAAACTTTTGACAGGTCCAAGATGTGTAATTATTTGATGCTCTCCTGCAGCTGCCCCTGTCATCTCCCAAAATGGCTGCTGTTCTGTCTTAACTATTTGAAGCACTTGAAGAAAAGCTTGAAAAGTAAAGAAAGAACTCCAACGACATTAATTTGCATTTGGTCCCTGTTGTTTTCTACAAATGGCCTCTGAGAAATTTTCTGCCATCCCGGTTTGCACAGACCACTTAATCCATTAACATTCATTTGTTCTTTCAGTGATGGTGCCCATCGCTGTTGACGCTCACACCCATTCCTGATGTGGAGACTGTGTTACCTTGACTTCCTTCTCTTCTGTACTCATAGACCCAGGGACCCTAAAATAAGTCTGCCCTCGTGACTCAGAAATAAATAAAGACTATGTATATGTGAGGCCAAAGCCCTTTCTTTTTTGTTTTCCTATGGGATGAAGGAGAGGCAAGGCGAAGCTTACAGAGGAAGGAGTGCTCTTTCAAGAACCTATGTCAATGTCAGGGACTTTCTGTTCCAACTGACATACGTCCAGAATTGTACATTTTTACAGAAAAATCTTCTAAGTAGCCTTTTTCTAATGAAGAATACTGAAAATAAGTGCCATCTAATTAATCTCTTCAGTATCTGATACCCGAAACAGCAACGTGCCTGTAGATATCTTAATAAAGATAATGGATTGCTTCAGTCACAAATTAATCTCTCAGCAAATTGTTACTGATGATAACTATGATTTATGACATAACCTTGTTGCAATTGCTTTAACTGGTTCCCTGCTACTTTAAAATGTAACAACAGAAAACTTTTGACCCTCATAGCAAACTACAAACTGTTTTGATCTTCTTTAAAATACATGAAAGTCAGACACCATGTCTTTTAAAAGGAGGTTGAGGACTAATGAAATAAATCTTTATGCAGTGGATTTTAGAGGCTACTCAGACAAAATAAATTATTTTATGATTAATTGCTGGAAGAAATTTTAAAATACTAAAGTGCTTCTGGATTCTTTCAAAAGTGATTTATAGGGGTTATAAAGATTTTCCTGGTGCTAAATAGATATAAAATAAATTAAACCACAGTTTGGTAGGGTGGCATACCCACAGGGAAAAAAGACACAACGACAAAAAGATTTTAGGGTTGGCCGTAGTCTGGGAAGGATGACATCAAGCTAACAGCTGTAGTCTTTCATTCAAAGAAGTTGAACACAAGTAAAAACTTTTTAAAAAACCTTCTTAACTAAATAAAACACAATGTTAAACGCCTGAATTGTGTGATTGTGTGTTGTGACTCTCTCCCCTCTGTGTTTAAGTACATGACCCCTATATTTATGAGGGAGATCCATGCCAGAGATCCTCCAGCATGTGCAGTGGCTACTGGAAGACAGCTCTGCCTCTCCTGATGGCAGAATGGGGGTAAATATACGTGTGTGTGTATATATATATATATATATATATATATATATATATACACAAAAATAAATAAAAAATACTCTATATTGCCCTTCA